>BDMV01000002.1:59109522-59524797 GCA_008326285.1 Oryza officinalis | reverse complement strand
TAGAGCTTAGCAAATTGTCAAGTCTCCTGGGATGTGTAACACATCTGGTCGTTGCCTTCGTGTGGTTTGACGGGCATGTCTCAGGCTGAAGTTGACTGACACGCTAAGTCCCAGCAATGTCTCTTTTGCTCATTATTCGGCACTACGTTATTTATATTGAATGGTGATTAATTGTGATCATGGAGCACATTGAGGCTTGAGTGGTTATAATGCGTGTATGGATCCCACTCTCCCAAAATCATGTGGTGATCACAAATGACACCGGACAATATAATTTTCGGGTGCTCGACAGATGGTTCCAATGTAGTCGGGGAATGTACTCTGGTTGGGTCAAATCTCCCAGGGCCAAAGACGCTGAACTATCCCTCGTCGAAAACTTCACAGCGGTGATGACTTGAAGAAACTTGAGATGATGAGGGTCCTAATCCATCGGAGAACGCACTTTGATTGGGTCATGTCTCCCTAAAGCCAAAATCGTCGAGTAGTTTATCGTCAAAGAATCCGTCTTCTTGAAACCTATCTCGTCGAAACCTTGAAGCACCAGAATCCCCCTACCTGGCACGTCAATGTCGACAGTGTAGATCGCGACTACGGTATTTGTAGAGTATGATGATCGTTGGAACTAAGGTATACGCGAGATTGAGGCAAAAGAGACGGGAGATAGGGATTTTTATACATGTTCGGGTCCCTTAACTGACAGGTAATAGCCTTACTCCTGTTGGCCGAAGCCGGTGTTGCTCTTATATATTATAATCACATAAGTACAATATTTGGGATAACCTATCTAGTCGTCGACGACTTAACGGCATGGATCTCCACACGTAGTCGACGACAAGGTAGTCTTCTTTCTTGAATATAAACTTGGATAAATCAGAGATAATGTTATATCCCTCTTGTCGGCCTCTGTGGCTCCAGATTGGGTATGTCTAGGCGTATCCTTGATGTTGGTGTCTGGCGACGTGTATTGGTCCCTCCTCTCTCCTCCTACGGGGTCTTGTATTTATACCCACAGATATCCCCTTGTCCAAGTAGAACTATGGAGACAAATATAGATACGATCCAAGTAGTCCTTGTAGTTTTCAATTTGAACTCTGTTTCTTGTTGCTTATCCAGAACACTTTCTGTATATAAGACATGATTCCTATAAGACTTATATATTGTGAGCCCCGTTAAACCCAATCCAAAATCATTGGATATGTCTTATTAAAAAATATATACATATAAAAAATTATATATATATATATATATAAATTTTATATACATATATAAAGTTTATACGTATGTATATATATATATATACATACCTATATACATATAGGAGAGACTAGACGAGGGTGAAAAATTCACCGCGCGGTAGCGCCTCCCACTCTATCCCATCGATTAAACATATGTCCGTCAGACGTGGTGTTGGTGGAGTATACCATGCAGGTACGTAAATCACCGAATTACGTATATGAAAGAAAAAAAAAGCATCGTTCACCGGTGCCAATGCTTTAAAAGTCCGTGATATATTAAGAGGGGCAAGTGGCAACATCTAGGGTAGGGCCTTATGAGCTGGGGTCAGAGGACCCGTTCTATTGATTTTTTTTTCGTATTGGCATTAGCTGACGTCGTTGTGAGCTTGTGGCTGAACCTGGCCGTGATCCGTGGGCAGTGGGCTGCCACTCTTGCCGGCAGGTGCTTCGCTCGCGGAGTACGTGATCAGTCATTTTCCAAACACATTGTAAGCTGAAAGCAGGATTTTGTACCGTCGATTTTCCACTGCCTCAGATGCTCCAAGAATCCTAGCAACAACAGGGTCAGCGCAAGGCGGCTGGCGATGTAAACATGGGAGTACCGGGTGGCGCACGCAGCCATGCGCGCCACTGTGTGATGCCGGAGCCCGGGGGTGAGCACAAGTGCACGACGAGAACAGCTGAAGCCGTGCTCGGTGCACCGCGGTAGAGCGCGTTTGATTGGCCCACAGTAAGGCCCAAAGTAATCGAAGCGGCCGACAAAATCCGACCCATAAGCAGAAGGCCTACACGCCCTTGCGCTTCGGAAGGAATTAGTCCACTTTGACTCCCTAAAAAATAGGTGCAATCTCATTCATATTCCTCAACCTCAATATCATATAAGTTAACCCTCAACTATTAAAACCAATGCAAAATAACTTGCTCGATGGTTTTGAAGGTGGTTTTCACTGATGTGGCCTATTGATCTAGTCTAAGCTAAGTCAGCAAGTGAGGCCCACATATCAACTTGCCCCCAATTCCGTCGCCGCTGGACCTACAGACCTCAACGGCCAAAACTGGAAGCTGGGCCACCGTCGAGGTCACCGCTGCCCTGGTACATTGCACGGCCACCAACGCATCTCCTCAAGCCTAGGCAACAGCCCCCCAGCAACGTTTCCCCCAACTCAAAGACCTGCCTATGTCCTAGCTCAATAGCTCACCTCCCCCTTTGCTTGATGGCGGCTACCTACCCTAGAGGTGGCCAAACGGGCCGGGCCAAACGGGCGGCCCGGGGCACGGCCGAACCTGTAGCAGGCACGGCCCGGCACGGCCTGCTACAGTAACGGGCCGTGCCGGCACGGCACGAGTAGCCGTGCCGTGCTTGGGCCGCTGGCCGAGCCCGCGGGCCGGCACGGCACGGCACGGCCACTGTAGCGGCACGGCACGGCACGGCCCGCGGCACGGCACGGCCCGGCACGGCCCGCGGCACGGCACTCCGTCCGCGGCTCCGCGCGGCGCGCGCGCGCGCATGCGCAGGCCGCCAGGCCGACAGCCCGACAGGCCGAAAGCGGGCCAGCGCCCAGCGGCGCACGCGCCAGGCCAGGCCGAAAGCAGGGACAGGGCGGGCGGCGGTCGAATAGGAAGGCGCCACGTGGCACTAACGGCTATTTGACCGTTCAAATTTGAAAATAACCGTTGGGAGGCTAAAAAATTCATAAAAATTTCGAAAAAATTCCAAAAAATCTCAAATTTCGTCCTATAAATAGGGCATGAACCCCAGCCATTTCTCCTCATCCCACACTCCTCATCTTGTGCTCTCAAGTGTTTTAAGTGCTCTCTTTGTTCTCAAGTGTGCATTTTTTTGATTTTGACAAAATTTGCTCAAATTTTGTCAAAAATCAAAATTAGTTTCGTAGTTCAACAGTTTGATCGCAGAGGTTTGAAGAGCTCGCGGTTGGAAAGATGTAAGTAATATTCAAATTTGTGTATTTTTGTATGATGAGTAGAATGAAAACACTATGGTAGCTCATATTGGTGTTCCAAGTTCCAACCATTAGTTAGGTAGTACAACATTACCCTCATTTCATGCTGAACACCCTATTCCGGTCCTATTGATAGACACCAAAATCGTTTTGGTTAAATGCAGGTCATCTGGAGAAGCAAGACAAGTGAAATACATCATGCCCCCCAAAGCATTAGCATTATTGGCTTGTGGAGCTGTTTTCTCTCCCAATTTATAGTGACGCTCCTGTTATTGTCGCGTGTAACATGTAAATTAGAAGCTGCTGCCACTGTTTGTGGGACTGTGCATCAGTTCTCGTGGGGGCAAAGGATTAGCTTCGTCGTGAGGATGGAAACCCTGAATTTCACTGGGAATTTTTCTGTTAATAGTTAGTGAGGATTTTGTACTGCAATTGATGGTGTACTGAACTACTGTTAGTGGAAATGAAAATTTTCGGAGTTGTCCGAAAATAATTTTCGGAACTTCCGAAAAATTACAGAACCAAGTTGTGCGTTCTGAAAATTTTCGGAGTTGTCCGAAAATAATTTTCGGAACTTCCGAAAAATTACAGAACCAAGTTGTGCGTTCTGGAAATTTTCGGAGTTGTCCGAAAATCATTTTCGGAACTTCCGAAAAATTTCGTTAGCATATATATGCTTCATGAGGGTAACTTTATCATATGTAAGAAGAGATCACTCAACCCAAGGTCCAACCAACCAACCAAACACTATCTCTATCATACAGTATCCTGTCATACAACCAACCAAACAGCATCTCATATCACTCCGCATAAATCCATGCAAGCAACCAAACACAGTCAATTGCATCACCCTAGCCAGGCTGAGGGCAACCTGGATGAGGGATACGAGCCAGGCTAGGGACATACGAGCAACCAAACACATCCTAACTCGCGCGACGACGCGACCCATCTCTTGCCGTCGCGCCCCGCACCCACGCGACGGAAGAACGCACAATCTTCTCCATGCGCCGTTGCGTGGTTGTGCCTTCCGCAGGCGGCCAGCGCCGCTGGTTTTACGGGACGGCGAAGGTCGCGAGTCCGTGATGCACTGCCGTGGCCGCTCGTCCCGCGCACTCAGATGCACATGGCGCGCACGCCGCTCCGCATGCAGGACACGAGAAACCAGATCGACCACCGGAAGGTTTGCGTTCGATGAGATCTTCGCGAACTCGGTTCGCTGCCGATCGATTTGAGCAGCGTACGGTGAGAGACCCGTCATCAGGAGGAAGCACCAAAGCCGCGACAAGGTGAATCCTGCGCTCGTCTGGCTATGATCAGGTTGTCTTCTCTTTTGTCCGTGTCTGGCACTGCCGCGCTGGCACAGCCAGCCTTCCCCACCAAACTGACTTCGGAGGTGTGTTCGTAATTAATGGTGAGAAAATATTCTTTCCGCACGAAAAACGGAGCGACTCATTAGCATATGATTAATTAAGTATTTGTTAATTTTTTTAAAAAAATGAACCAATATGATTTTTTAAAATAACTTTTGTACAGAAACTTTTTGCTAAAAACATACCGTTTAACAGTTTGAAAAACGTACACGCGAAAAAAAAAGAGATGAGTTGAGAAAGTTGAGTAAAGAACTCACCGGCCCTTCAAAGTGTGAGCACGTGGCTCGTGGATTCGTTGCGACACGTCAAAACCGGGCCTCCATGTCGTCGTGGGACTTGGTAGCGTGGGTTTTTGTGAGATATCACGTTTCTCACTTGCGCAGCAGGCAAAACGACACGGACCTAAGCTCTGTGCCCGCGTTGCCAAGGCCGTCTCCTTGCCACGTTGTCCCCTTCCCTCATGGACTCGCTTATCTTCCAAATCTGCGCTCCCAAACTTAGGCTCACTTGAAATCATTTGATAGGCAACTAGCACTGTGAAAGCTGTGGCCCAAATCTTTCCTAGACCTATTCGGCACGTAAAGTTCCGATAGTGCGTGGCCTGTACTGCTAATGACCCAATGAGTAGTATTTTCTCCGTCTCAAAATATGGTTGTCCATCCTAGAATATCGTCTACATTCGTTATCTTAGAATGAATCAAATCTTATCTTAAATAGTAATATTTTAGAACAAGGATAGTATTAGGGTATATCATATCTTGTATTAGATTTGTTATCTTGTATTAGATTTGTTTAGTTCAGAACGAAGGAAGCGGTAATAATTATAAGTAAAACAATAAAGATATAAAAGAATTGGAAACGGAAATAATCTATTGTTCTACCTACCGCCAATCCCCTTGGTTTCCCATATTTTCTTCGAAATAATGATTTTTACTAATACGGTAGTTACCGTAATTTTTTAAGATAGTTATTATATTTTAAAGGGAGACGATTTGTAATTAACGGAAGTAGCTATATTATGACATCATAGTTTTACATTAAAATTAAATAACCATATCATTTTTACACCATAAATTATTTATACTTATATTGTAATTACGCTGATTCATCCATGCATGTTTTTCCGGTTACAGCAGCATATCCCATGTTAAGCACTGATTCATGGCTGTTCTGCTACGTGATCCACGACGTATATACCGAGAGCGTGCGTGAGCGGCCGGCGGCAAGAGCACCGGGCCCACATGGCAGTGGAACCGCCGGTCTGACCCGCTCGCTAGGCTGCGCCGCATTCCCCCTGTGGCTGTCGAACGAGCCCCACATGGATGATGAATCGCGTCGTACACCGAACGGAGACCGTGACATATGCTACGGAGAGAGACCCTACGTGACGTCACGGCGTGACACGTCGCGCCGTTTTGTCCAGCGAAACGGCGTGCCGTGATGGCACCAGAAACCACTTGCAAGGAACAAAGGAAGGGCACGTGCTGGCGATGAAAAGCCAAGTTTTTAAAGGCCAAACTGATATTCCAACGTTCCAAAGCGTCGACCAATCTGAATGAATTGTTTTGGGCCACAACATTGCCGCTGGATATCCCAATCATCTTAGCTAGCGGACACATACTTATAATCATACTTTTATTGTACTAAGAATGTACACAATTTCATATGTGAACACTAGGATTAAATCATTATGAGTGGATTCATGTATTAAGGAGTGACAACACTACCATCATACTAACAGCGTGCCGTCGTTCATCACTTAACTAGTTTCAATCTATCATGACAAACGATTTCTAAAAACACAAATTCTCAACTTCTACTCTATCATTTTTCGCATGTACGTTTTTCGAACGATTAAACTGTGTTTTTGTAAAAAAAAATCTATAGGAAAGTTGTTTTAAAAAATCATATTAATTTTTTTAAAAATTTTTTTAATCAATACTTAATTAATTATACGTTAATCCACTGCTCTGTTTTGCTTGCCAAAGGAGAAGGGTTCTCAACCCCTAAAAAACGTAGTCTGTTGGTTTGTTTCAGGTGTCACGAGAAAAAATTCCTAACCATTCATAACGAAAGCATCCTTAGATTTTTAGAGAGATACAAGTGAATTTATAGTTGACTCACCAAAGAGAGTAATACGTTGGATGTCGGTGTGCCTTTGAAAATACATATTTAACTACTCTCCATAGATTTAGACAATTTGGTTGTAATTAGTTTTCTACCTTAAAAATCTATGGTCTTGTGCTCCGTTCACTACTTTTGATCACATGTGCACAAATACTTATTTTTTATTGCTACAGGACTGTTCGAGAACACAGGCTACAGGAGTTCACCTGCTATGCTGCAACCATGTAGCGTGGTTGTCTTCAAGGCAGCCAGTAGGCTTCAGTCGCACCGTTGAAGAGCACCTATATTCACATTTGTAGTTTCTCAAAATCTAATAAGCAAGGTAGCAAAAGATAAAGAGGATGACTTTTATGAGTCGTAGTGTCTGCACGACTGAATTGCTAGCCACCACAATTGAAACAAAGTTGATCAACTCCACAATCCTAGCATCTAAAAATTAATGCCCTCAAATAAAAAAACTTGTAATAATTCTTAAAAACTACTTAATAATCTACTTAACTTGTAATAATTCTTAAAAACTACTTAATAATCTACTTACCATAGTCATCCTTTAAATCCGCTGTCCTAGTTAAAAAAGTATGAAAAAAATTAAATTAACAAACTGCGAAAAACTTAGTGTTAAGAAGCAGAGAATGTTAGGACTTTGGACATGAGAACATCTGCCTGTTGGTGACACAAATGACCATCCATCCACGTCAAGTACATGGACATACCCCCAATATATGGAAGATTCCACCATTTCTATATATCCAAGGCCGCAGAAAACCCACAGAACAAGAACACTTACATGTAGGCCTCCTCCTTTAAACCTGCTCCACAGGCCCGTGCGGTTTGCCTGTCGCTCTAGCCATTTATTAGCAGCCTGTACGGCTGACACCTGGGCCCAGCACCGGGCAGCGCCGCGCCGTCGCTTTACGCATACCGAACGGGGCTGCAAGAAAACGGATAGCCTCCAATCCCAGTCGGTCCGTGCGTGGCGCATGTCCCGTTACAGAAGATCCGATCCTCAGAATGCATGAAAGGGCAGGAGCAGCAACACACACAGGCACTGGCACATTTCATCCCATTTTTTTTTTCATTTAAAGCCCAAGGACGTCGTGTAAGGCTGACCAATCATATGGGCTCGTGCTTCGATGGCGGTTTGTACTGGCACACCTGCCTCTCCCTCAATGTGACCGCGTTGTTTGAATTTGATGCTGGTGATTGGACAAACACACACTCGATCTTGTGAACAGTAGTGTCTCATGCCAGCATCACGAGTACCATGACCGTATGCTCCCCTCTCCAGATCTTTTCTCCAGTTTTCATCATCTGATTTGCGATCGGTTTGCGTCCGAGAGATACAACAGGTTAGAAAAATCTACAGTTGGACTAGCCTTTTCGAGCTTCCAACGATGATAGCGTCGCGTCATGGTTGTCCCACGTTAACCCCAACAGGTGGCGGGGGCCAACGAATCCCAAAACGACCCAACCACCAATTCCCACAAGTACCCAAAGCCTAACCCAACCACGGCTATAACTACGGGCCACCGTGCGTACCACCCCACGAACACGCATAACATGAATCAAACCTATGTCAAGTTCAAGCAGATCGAATACACATATATGGAAAAATAAAGGGCAAAGCGGGGCGAAGAACCGGGAAAAGCCACAGCTCGTGCTGCGTTGCATTGAGCAGAGATGATCACCAAACCATGTATATAACCTGGGAGATGGAAGAGAGAGAGAGTACAGTGCAAGGCATGGCAGCCTTTTCATGGATTAGGACTAGATTACAAGAATACAAAGCACACATGCGCTCCACCGTGAATAAATACATCAGCTGGGAATCGAAGCACTGATCGATCAGATCTTTTTTCGTAGGAGAAGAAAGTTCAAAAGATGGAATGTTTGCAAGCACAGCACAGGTACCTATCATCAACTCGACGCACTAAACCTAGTTACATTTTTCTTTTGGACTCATAAAGCTAGGATGTGACGAAGAAAGTGTGTAGCTGGCCGGCCGGAGCTGGTGCTGGGGCGGTGTTGCTAGTCGTCGGGGACCTTGTAGGCGTCGGCGGTGATCTCGGTCAGCCACAGCCCCGGGAACAGCGACTGCACGAGACAGTTGCTAGTGTTATTATTAGCTGGATCATTAGTGGTATTATTCTCGCGCTCGCGAACAAGAATTGATTAGAGTACTAAGCGGAGGCTGAAAGCATATCGAGGAGAGCAATAAAATAGGGGCTTCTTTTCTCTAATGAGGGTGATTAGGAGATTAGGAGGGGGTGAGGGGTAGAATGGGGAATTTGCCTTACATCGAGCTGCCGCTGGACGACGCGAGGCCGTTTCCGAGGCCGCCGCCGCGGCCGGCCGCCGGTCAGGGCGTAGATGTCCTCCTCGATCTCCTCCGCCGCAAGTGCCACCACGAACGGCGGTCTCTCGCCGCCCCGTGTGGTGTCCGCTCGTCTCGCCCACGCCGTCGTGGGCGACGCCACCGTGCTACCGCGGGCCGAGGAACGGCGTTTCCGCTCTCTGAGGTTCCACGGCCTGGTTGCCACCGACGCAGATGTATCAGGTGGAGGAGGCGGAGGCGGTGGGAGCGGCTGTGCCGGAGGCGTCTCGGGCTCCGGTGACCGACGCTGCGGCTTCGGTTGAGGCAGGTGGAGGCGGTCGGCGACGTCCTTGATGTGGCCCATGAGCTTCGCTCGGAGATCCTCTAGCCCGCCGTCGTAAGCCTCCACCTCCTCGTCCTCATGTACAGCGCCGGCGTCGGTGGCGATACCGCCCCGTCGGTGGGACGACGACGAGGAGGAGCGGCGCCGATCGCGGGCGGGCCTAGCTCCTCCGCTTCCTCCGGAGACTGCCGGCAGGGACGGCACGCGGTGGGAACGAGGCGTCGGGGTGGACACCCACGGCTTCAGGTGGTGCGCCGTCGGCGGCTTCGCCCTCGGATCCGCGGTCGCCGCCATATGGTCGTCCACAACCCCACGGTCAGCGCGAGGCGGCCGCCCACCGCGGCGCCTGTGGACTCACAGGCGCAGCCTACGTAACAGCCGGCACGCAGCCGTGTCGCCGTCGAGACGGCGGCGTCGGCGGCGGCGGCGGCGGAGACAAGTAAGAGGGAATCAGGCGAGGCGTGGGTTGAGACCGTGGTAGACAAAACACAGGAGAGAGAGAGAGAGAGACGGGTCGGGTCCGCGTCTCGTCGCGTTTAGTGAAGGAATGCGTCGCGAGGAGGGCAGTTCGGGTAATTCTTTCCTCGCGGCCTCGCGGGGGCCGGGGGTACGACACGCGCGTCGGGGTCTCTGGGTGGAGGCCGGTGTAGCGAATTGCCGGCGGGGGGGCCCAACCTGCAGCGAGGGATCACGCTAGAGGTCCGCGTGCGAGTAGCAGCGAACCCGGTGGATTTTCGTCGGGGAATTTCCGTGCGGGGCCAGGAGGTCAGTAACGAAGCACACGGTGGACCTGGAATTTCCGGCGGTGCGGCGGGTGGTGGATGTGCGCGGTGCGGCACACTGCCGTCTGACTGGCTCAACCCCGCCCTCGGACCGGGCCCACCACACAGTGGCTCTCCGTGTGGCCCCACGGTGAAAAGCTCCTGCTTGCCGTCTCTCTGCTAGTCTGCGTGGTTGGTTGCACGGCAACACGTAACCACCTCGTAAGTCACTGCAGCACCCAACTTTGTGCAGTGGCCTAGCTAGCACGCTCCAGCTAGATGGACACTACTAGGAGTAGTATGTTTACCCTAGTAGAGTAGTACTAGTACTCCATTCGGGCATGTGAAAGGTGATATGTACTGTACGTAACCAGATGGGGGCGAGGAGTTGGCAACGGGTACGGACAGATTAATTTTGATCTCGCAAAATTGCCGTATGCAAATTACGCCGGCAGAGGTTACCAACGGCGAATTGCATGGGAGGAAACGGCAGAACGAGCTAGCTAGGAACGGCGCCTGTCACGTTGGTGTAAAGCCTCAACTAACTAGCAAGCACCCCTGCAAAAGCTTTGCTTGTCTGATGATCAACTAACAATAGTGCGGAACGTGATGGCGCCAAGTGTGTTATTTGTTGGGGGCTGAATGGAATTGTCGTGTCATCTTGTTAAGTGCTTATTGGTTATAAAACCAAAACGTGAACGATCCAGATAACTTGCAAGTGTTGTTTGTCAGCCTACACCGCTAACGGCGAGTACCATATAACTAGGAACAGAATTAGCGATTGCACAAGTTAAAAAAGACACTTTGTAAGCTTTTGTATTGTACCACTGCTCCCTCTATCCTAAATTACAGGATATTCTCTTTCTTTAAAAAATCAAACATGATAACCTTTGACTAATAATCATACTAACTATATCTATAATAAACATTATACATGTTGTATCACTATATTTATATTTTAAAATACTTTAATATAATGCTAATTTCATATTCGTTGGGAATATAATATGAAATAAATTAATGATTAAAGTATATTATTGAAGACCGTATAAAAAAATATATGTCTTATAATTTAAAACTTTATTATCCATTGACAAATGAGCATACATAATCTTTGTTGATTTCGTCCAACGTCTGTTCAAGCCCGGAGCAAAGCAAACCCAAAGTTTAGACAGGCTATTAATGAACTTGATAAGATAACAGAACCGTCCTATAGTCTCTCCGATAGTAAAACGAGCAAAGGAATCATCAGACGGGATATCATAATTAACCATCAACATCAACATATCAGCGTAGCAAGCTAGTAATTCCTCCATCGGATTCGGGAGGCATCTCCCTTTCAGTCAGCCTAGCCCAACAGGATAATCCTCTGTGCAGATTATAATCATCAAGAGCTAGCAAGACCAATGAACGTCGCATTTGGCACAAATTAAACGCCAAGCACGACCTAACCCGGCCGAGGAATGGTCGTACGTCCTTCTTAATTTCTTTTCCTGGGCGGCATCAGTACGTGCGTGTACAAGTCGCCCGTCAGGCCGTCAGCGTCAGATTGCGCGCGTTACGTCACGACCACCACCACATGCCGGCACAGCATATAAGCATCGGAGACGATCTATGGAGAACGCCAAAGGGTGATCGATGGATGCATGGAGGCGTCGTCGCCGGTAAGATTTGCAAGGTGCACGTCGTTTCTTATGGCGCCCGTCAACTTCGATATCTCGCCGGTTTTGCCTTGCTCTATCTAGTTGCAGTTGCGGCTGCGCGTTAGAGGAGGCTTGTTGTTGCACGGTAGATGTGTGGACACTTTCGCGGGCGCGCTCGTTGCCTCCGGCCTCCGGAAGAGTGAGGCGAGGAGGAGCAAGAGTAACCGTGCCGTGGACCGTGGGGCCGTGGGGGGTGCATGGATTGGGGAGCTAGATGTTGTTTGCAGACAGAGGATGAACCTGCACGTGGTTCCTTCGAAAAGCCCACGGTCGACGTGCGGTCACCCACGCCGGGGCGCATATGGGCGAGATCGATGGACAAGGTTTTCCTATCCCGAGATTTCACGGCACTTTGTTATTTACATAATATTTACATGCAACTTAAATAATTAAAAAAACATAAAAATAGAACGATATATTTCTATAGAAAAATATGTAAAACTAAATTTGATCTAAAACTAAAAAAACAAAAATAGAAAATAAGTCAATAAATAGTACTTATACAACGTAGATAAAATTTATTATTTTTTTCTTCATATATAGATCAAATTTTGTCTTATATTATTATAATTTATCTCATCAAATTTAAACCGCATGTATAGACGTAGAAAATACTTTCGATGGAGTCTATGCATGTGATAAGCGATCTGAACAGCCTTTGCCGCGGGTGCGTGACCAAAACTGATCAAATTAACGTGGGAGGCGTCGCACTTCCAGTAGCAGTGGCACATTATATACGGCACTTGAATTACAGAGTATATTTTCTATGCTACTTTAGTGGTGGTGTCCGTTCTGTCAATACCCACCCCTCATCTATACATATATCTGTACAAAATAATACTACCAATGGCTAGATTGGAGAGTGAAAATAATTTTATTTTGGTATCGTGTATGACGAGTTATTTTTTTGAAATTTCGTTGCAACGCATGAACTTTTAGCTAGTTTTTAAATCGAAATAAGAATCCGATGCATCCACAAGGACGATGAATTTCAGATTACATATAGAGCCCGTTTGGTATAGTTTTAACTTTTAAATTTAACTTCATGAGCTGTGTCTGGAGTGAAGTGATGGAATAGCCAAAACCCAGCTCCACCTCTCTAATTCATTTTGTGAGAACGTTTCACCCAACTTCTCTCTCATTTTAGCTGTTTGCCTAAGCTCTAACTCTAAAAAGATAAAGCTGGAGCTTAAACCGGTGCCAAATAGACCCATATATGCCAAAACAATTTATATGTTAAATAAACTCAGTACTAGAACTTTAGACAGTTTCGTGTACTGAAAAAAGCTATTGGCACGACATTTTGTATTCCGGGGCTGGCTAGAGTCCCAATTTGAAGAGTCCGTTCGCGTCTGTGGAATGCATGCAAGGCGCTTTGATTGCGAAATGCAAACGTACGACGCGGCAAGTAGCTACACGCCTGCGCCGAGGCCGAAGCGTCATACGACTTGTACCTGACCAAGCTCTTCGATCCGTTCCACTCCTAATTAATCTCCTCAAATCTTCTTTTGGTCCGGTTTAAAAAGCTTGAGATTTTAAAAAGAAGCTATTCTACAACTGCAGCTTCTCAGAATGTAAATAAAAATCTGAACTGTTTGGAAAAGTTTCTGACAGCTGAAGATTACCATAAACTCCCCAATCAGACCCTTTAATAGTCACTGGCTCTGGTGGTTTAGTGTCATTGTCACCTCTCCCTAGTCCCCATTGCATCGCCTTGGCTCCCCTGAATTTCTCATGCATGATAGCAGAGACGGGCGACCAGCACGGGCATGCTCGTGCGTGACCGTGTGGCAGAACAGCCGCGCGGAGATCGTGACCAACGAACATGGCAGGCGGAGATCGTTCACCGACACAGAGAGGCTCGTCGACGACGCGGCCAAGAGCCAGGCCTCCCGGAACCCTACCAACACTATCTTCGGTGAGTCCGTTGTCGTATCGCCTCTTCTCCGTTTTTTGCATATCGTCTCGTACTCTTTCAACCGGCCCTGACTTTCGACTGCACACCGTCTACTAGCTACGAAGCGATTGATGGGGAGAAGATTCAGTGACGCGTCCGTGCAAGACGGCTTGAAGCTGTGGCCGTTCAAGGTTGTCCCGGGCCGTGGCGACAAGTCGATGGTCACCGCGAGCTACAAGAGCAAGCAGAAGCTGTTCGCCGCGGAGGAGGTCGTGTCCATGCTGCTCTCAAAGATAAAGGCAGAGGTCGAGGCCTACCTCGGGGGGCCAGTCAAGAACGCCGTGGTCACGTTGCCCGCATCGTTCGACGTCCTTCAGCGCTGGGCCACCAAGTAAGCCTGCGCCGTCGCGGGGCTCGACGTCCTCGACGTTATCCACGAGCCCACTGCCGTCGCCGTCACTTATGGGCATCCACGAAATCACGGGCAACAAGAATGCGCTCGTCTTTGATCTTGGAGGCGGTCATACCAGCGTGTCACTCCTCGCGCCGATGACCCCTACCTTGGCGGTGAGGATTTCAACAGCCGCATGGTTGAACACTTCGTCACGCAGTTCAAGGCAGAGCACAAGAAAGACGTCGGCCGCAACACGAGGGCTATGGTGAGGCTCAGGACGGCGTGCGAGCAGGCGAAGAGGACGCTCTCGTCGGCGAGTTGGGCCACCATTGAGCTCAAAATTTTGCACGAGGGCGCAGACTTCTACTCGACCATTACGCGTGACCAGTTCGATGATCTCAACCTGGACCTGTTCTGTAAGTGCTTGGAGCCCATCAAGAAGTGCCGCGCGTGCTCCAAGATGGACAGGAGCAGCGTGGACGACGTCGTCCTCGTCGGCGGATCATCCCGAATCCCTCACGTGCGCCATCTGATTCAGGACCTGTTCGACGAGAAGGAGCTCCGCAAGGACATCAGTCCTGAGGAGGCGGCGGCGCTCGGCGCTGCCTTCCATGGGTAGCCGTGGCAGCGGTGACAGTTTGCTGGACCTGTTCCGCCTGCTCAATGCCACACCATGCTCTCTTGGAGTGGAGGCAGCCGGAGGCGCCATGGCAGTGATGATACCAAAGAACGTCACAATTCCCGTTAGGGTGAGGGAGAAGACTATCTCCATCCAGCCCCATCACAAGAAAGGTGTTGTCATCTTAGTTTTCGAAGGCGAGAGGCCATAGGCAAGCGGGAATACTCTCCTCGGCGAGCTCGAACTTCCGGAGGCTCACAACA
Source organism: Oryza officinalis (assembly GCA_008326285.1). Taxonomy (NCBI): domain Eukaryota; kingdom Viridiplantae; phylum Streptophyta; class Magnoliopsida; order Poales; family Poaceae; genus Oryza; species Oryza officinalis. The sequence continues at coordinate 59,509,810 of BDMV01000002.1, read as the reverse complement.
AAGCAAAGCCCGGAGTCAAGCTTTCTGTGTCTATGTGCTTCAGCATCGATGCCGACGGCGTCTTGACGGTCCCTGCGAGGGACAGGGTGTTAACGGCAGATTTTCATAATCTACTTGGAGAGGAAAGGGAAAAACCGATGCAGAAAAGAAGGGCTAAGTTGGAATCGGACCAAGTCTTGTATCGGACTCGGCAAGCGTATCGGACTGAAGCTGTGTTAGCAGAAAGGACATATCGGCCGATACGGATTCAACGTGGTTGTTGGCTGACAGAGATAGGGAGTTGATAGAGTTAGCATGTGCTTGGTTTGGGCTCAAGATAAGCTTCAAGGAGGTTGCCAAATAGAGATAAGGCTCGGTTTTAGACAATTGTATCTTGTAAATCAAGTAGATTTAGATCTAATCTATGGCAAGAGACTGCCATAAAGACTTGTTTGTTAAGTTATAGATAAGATCGTGTCCTATCTGGACAATGTTGTAATCTCAGGTATAAATATCCCGATAGTTTGTACATAGAAACTCTCTCACAATCAATCAAACACAAATCAATCTATTTTCGGCGCATCGCCAACCCTCGCAAGAGGTTAGCTTCCGGCAAGTTCTTGCTTCCCCAGAGCAGAGGTAAGAACTACATCGTCGGGGCTAGCTGTTGGCGTAGAATTTTGACCCGCCTTGCAATCAAACGGGTTCCACGTTTCCACGGCGGCCTGGGAGGTTTGCTTTACTCCAATGCAGGTCCAAAGGCTTGCCTAGGTGCGTGTAGGGCGTGCCAGTTGATTTGATCTGCAATCAACAAGATAAATAAGTAAACCATATCAGAAAGACAATGACCGATCGGCCGATAGGCCGATGTTGCATTGTCGTGGCCCAGCCGATAGGGCAAAGCTATATCGGCTTACTCGTGATAAAGCGAGATTAAAGCATGAATCTAATCTTGTCGGCCTTCGTCAACATACTGATGTCAATTAATAGCATCGGCCGATAAGGGATAATAAAGATAACTACATTAGCTAATACTTTAATGTGAATCTATATGAACTAATCAACCAACATAAACATACTGATCACAGATAAACCCTAAAGAGTAATCTATAACAAATACATTTATATTCATCAATCCATTCATGTAGATGGCAGACACACATAAAAACCTTAGGATAATCATATGTATCAGGTAAGACTGGCTGAAACCCTAATACTATCCTTAATTACAACCGAAAACAGGCTTCGAGTTAAATCTCAAAACAGGACTAAGGTCGATAGCAACTCAAAGTGTGAATTGAGACTTAACACAAAGAAAATCAAGTCGCCGATTGCTTTTAGGGATGGTAGATGCATTGAAAGATCTAACCAAGCATAGTAATTAAACCGTCGTCGGCAACAAACCCTAAAACGAGTAAATCGCTGGCGAAGCATAATTAAGACACTTGTCAAGATCATTCAAAACATGATAAACGACGATCACATCATCGAGGCTTAACGTGTCTAAAGCAACACGCTAGCCCCAACGATGTAGATCGTCGGGCACGAGTTCTTACCTCTGCTCTGGGAAGCAAGAACTCGCCAGAGTTAACCTCTTGCGAGGGTTGGCGATACGCCGAAAGTAGAAACAAACTGATTGTTGTATTGAGTTATGAGAGAGTCTCTATGTACATATTACCGGGATATTTATACCCGAGATTACAACATGGTCCTTGTAGGACACGATCTTATCTCTAACTAACAAACAAGTCTTTGCGACAAACTCTTGCCAAAGATTAGATCTAAACCTACTTGATTTACAAGATACAATTGCCTAAAATCGAGCCTTATCTCTATTTGGTAACTTCCTTGAAGCTTATCCTGAGCCCAAACCAAGCTCACGCTGACTCTGTCAACTTCCAGCCTCTATCGGCCAATGACCATATTGAATCCGTATCGACCGATACGCTCTTCCTGGTAGCGCCTCTTCCAGTCCGATACGCTTACCGAGTCCGATACGAGACTCAGTCTGACTCCAATTCAGCTCTTCTCTCCGCGTCGGTTTCCTCTTCCCTCTCCGGGCCGATTACGAAAATCTGCTGTTAACACTAGCGTGTCGTTTTAGGCACGTCAAGCCTCGATGATGTGATCGTCGTTTATCATGTTTTAGCTAATCTTGACGTGGCTTTCTAATTCCATCTCGCCAGCGGTTAACTCGTTTTAGGGTTTATAGCCGACGTTGATCGAATTAGTTTGCTCGTCTAGATTATCTAAGGCATCTATCATCCCCAAAAACGATCAACAGCTTGATTTTCTTTGTGTTAACTTTCGATCTACACTCTGAGTTGCTATCGACCTTAGTCGTATTTCGAGGTTTAACTCAAAGCCTATTTTTGATCGTAATTAAGGATAGCATCGGAGTTTCAGCCGGTCTTATTTAATGCATGTGATCATTTAGGTTTTTGCATGTATTTGCCACTCGTATAAGCAAATCATTAAGTAAAGGTATATTTATTACAAGGTATTCTTAGGATTTCTCTATGATTAATATATCTATATTGACCGATTGGCTTGTATAAGTCTGCACTAGAGTATTAGCTAGTGTATTTATCTTCATGCATCCCTCATCGGCTGATCCCATTAAAATTGCCATAAACACATTGACATAGGCCGATGAGATTAGATCTGTTTACCAATCCTATTATGTTATAACTTCAAGTAGGCCGATATAGCTTTGCCCTATCGGTTGGGCTCCCACGATGCAACATCGGCCTATCGGCCGATCGGCCATCGTTTCTAATGTGGTTTACTTGTTTAATCTTGTTGATTGCAGATCAAATCAACTGGCACGCCCTACACGCACCTAGGCAAGCCTTTGGACCTGCACTGGAGTAAAGCAAACCTCCCAGGCCGTCGTGGAAACATGGAACCCATTTTGTTGTGAGGCGGGTCAAAATTCTACACCAACACAGGATGAACGAGCATAAGAACCAGATGACGATCATGGAGCAGAGTCAGCTGAGCAAGAAGGAGATTGAGAGGATGGCTAAGGAGGCGAAGGAGTACATGGCAACGGATGAGAAGGAGAGGATCAAGGCGAAGAATTTGCTAGAGGAATTCTTGTACAAGAAGCGCCATGCCATCGAGGACGAGAGGAAAAAGGTGGACGACGCTCTTTCCGCCGTTGAAGAGATGATTTAGAAGGTGCAGAGCAATCAGGTCTCCACCGCTAGAGGGCTTAGCGAAGCTCTGAAGAAACGCGTGATAGACTGCTCTAGCTCCACCATTGCTGGAAAGCAGAATGATGCCGGCTGTGTTTGGGGGTGAGGTTGGAACTCACCTTCTGTGCACGCAAAACGGAGCAACGTATTTTTTAGGATTAATTAAGTATTTGTTAATTTTTTTGAAAAAGGATTAATATGATTTTTTAAAGCAACTTTCGTATAGAATTTTTTTTGCAAAAAACACACCGTTTAACAATTTAAAAAGCGTATGCGCGGAACACGAAGAAGAGAAGTTGAGAACTCACTCTACCGAACACACCAAGTTGTCCTAATCCGTTAATCACTTTTTAACCACTAATCAACAACTAACAATTTGCGTGTTTGTACTTTTCTCACGGGATGAAACAAACAATCTCTAAACATAAAACGAGGATGGTAGCTTATACAATTCACACAAAAATTGTTTTTAGAGTATGCACTTAATTAATGTTTGATTTAAGAGTAATTGTTGGCCAAACTCTATATTTTTTTTACTTTCTAAATATGCCTTATAAAATAATGGTGAGGGTATTATCAAAAGAGGATGGTAAGGGAGATACTGACACTCTGGGGACTTCAAATTTTCACATTAATTAGAGAAAAGATTAGTTTCAAGCGACTGGAATCTGTCCAAATTATAATGGCGTAGATTGATTGATTTCAAGCGACTGAAATTTGTTTAAATAAAACTTTCATTCTCATCCCTTAGATGATAATGATCTAGTAGTTCTCATCACTCTCCTCATTTCCCTATTTAAACAAAGCCCATCTTTATGAGATAAAGGTTTGAACAATGAGAGTCCAACTTAAACACGAAACAAAATTACAATTGATAAAAATTTGCAATGTTCCATATACAAGTATTTGAGCTTACATAATAAATAAAGTGAAACCAAATAGAATAACAAAAATACACTTAAAACATACTAAAATTGCACGTTACATATCAGTGTAATTTTAAGAATAACAATGTACAATTTTAGGTGAGTAAAAAAATTATAAAACTATAGATACATAAAATCTAGCAAATCCCAGTATATGAATATGGTTTTATCTTGAATTAGAGACTAAGAGTTGTATGAAATTCAACTGTTCTTATAAAATCTTTCATATATAGAATATAATTGTATTTATGTAAGCAAGAGTTAGAAGTTGTATATCAAATCCAATTTCACATTAAAATATAGCTCTGAGTAAAATTATGTGAAAAAATATACTAGTTTTACCGGACATACACCCAAAGGTTTACTCGAGTCTAAATACAAAACCATGCCATTATCCTCGTATGGGAAAAAATTAAGCAAATGTATAAAATACACCAATAAATGTTGTTTATGGAAAGCAAAAAAGTAATGTCTTAGAAATAAACTGTCTACAAGGAACTACCCATATACTGTAAAAGAAAATTAAGTTGACCAAGAATATTAATATTTCTTAGTGTGCCCTAGCAGAAGAGAAGAATTTTGAGGGTTACCTAGTTATACAATACACTAAAGATATATGAACCTGTACTATCAATATCCTATATTGATTGGAAGGAGCACCCACAATAATATGATCTTCGAAGATATTTGTTACTGTTGAACTTTGTTAACATATATTTTTTTATTTTAAAATATAATAATTTTTAGTTATTAATGAATCTGGATAAGTGTATGTTCAGATTTATAGCTAAAAATTATTATATTTTAGGATGAATGTACTATTATGCTTTCTACATCATGACACGTTACAATGAATTGATCGCTGGCAAAATAGGTTAGTCGTCCTTATTCCTATTCCACGGTTGAGAACTTTGAGCTAACCTGCCAAATAAAATTCCCAAAAGAAAAACATGTCAAGCGAAATCGACACGAGTAATAATGGTCAAAACATAAACGGAATGCTAGACGGTATCTCGTTCGGACGAAATAATACCGGTTAGGTATCAGGTATTAGATGATATCTCGCAAGTATCATTTGATACCTGATAAAAATCGCAATATGATATTTAACCGGTAATGATTCCGTTGTTATATAGTATCCCTTAAACATAAAACATTCAAACATAGTGCAAACTAGGAGTAGCAGATCAGCGAAGCCTCGAAACGTACCGATAGTTCCGTCGAGAAGGCGACCCAAGTCGCCAAACGCGAACTGATAGCTACCGCTTCCACCTGGCTTGGCCTGTTGCTATCCACGGCTAAATTTTGCCCAGCACTGCCACTGACAAGTGACAACCCCCCGGACGCCCAACCCTCCGCAAAGAAGGCGCACGGAACCGTGGGCGGCCTGGCCCCCCGCCCCGCCTGCCTACCTCGAGCGCGCGGCGACGCATGTGATGGCGGCGGCTCGACCCGACGACGGCAACTTGCAAGCCCTCGTGATGTCACCCGCGCGACGCCCCCGTTTCCTCCGCGACCCCCGCGCGCGGCAGCCGCACCCGACGTGGGGAGGAAGGGGAACGCGACGCCGCCCGCCCACGCTCCCACCACTGGACGGATGGATGGGTGGATTTCCCATCCGCCGGCGCGTCCCAATCACGCGCGCGCCAGGAGGCACCGCACCGAAGGCGAGTCCCCGAAGCCCAAGCAAGTTCCAAAACAACCACCAAAAAAAAATGGAAACAACCCCGTGGGGTTAATACATGAATCTCCCGGGGGTCCAGATGCAAAAAGAGACTCGCCTTTCCCCGTTTTCAAAACTGACCCCTCTTCTGTTTCTCTCCTCCCTCATCCTCCTCTGTCTCTGTTTCTCTCGTTCCTCGCTTCCTTCGCTTCGCCCCCTTCTGGCTCCTTCCTCGCTCGGCCGCTCCCTCCCATGGTCCTCATGGCCGCCGTCGAAGACCACGACCGCCACCGCTCCTTCAATTCCTCGTCTCCTTCGGAGGATTCCTCAGCTCCGGCTCCGGCTCCCGCTCCCGCTCGGTCGCAGCCGTCGCGCACGCGACTCCACAGCTTCTCGTTCCCCACCCTCAGCTGGGGCACCCACCGCCTCCTCCGCTGTTCCAAGAACCCCGCCTCGTCGCCCCCGCCCGCGGCGCCGGACACCCCGTCGCCGGACAAGGAGAAGGCGGCCCACCGCTCCACCGACGGCGTGGGCGGCGGCGGTTCGCCTCAGCGGGGTCCGCAGCGGCCGTGGAACCTCCGCACCCGTCGCTCCGCCACCGCCGCGCCGCGTCCGGAGGGATCGGACGACGCGGCTGATGCCGCGCCGGAGCGAGCGCCGCCGCCGCTGGCGGCGACCAACAAGCGGGTGTTCTCCATCGTGCTGTCCAAGGAGGAAATCGCCCAGGACTTCAAGGCGATCCGCGGGACTCGCCCCCCGCGCCGGCCCAAGAAGCGCCCGCGCACCGTGCAACGCCAGCTCGACGTAAGGATTCAACTTGGGTTTGTAAATAGATTTGCAAAATTTTGGGCATCCAAGTTCGGTGTTTGAATCAAGTTCCTTCTTTTTTTGGAATTGCAGTTGCTTTACCCTGGATTGTGTCTAGCGGACCTGACGCCTGAGACATACAAGATTGAAGAGGTAAGGGGTCGCTCGATGCGTTGGTGTGTTTTGGTTCTTTTCTTTGGTTGGCTCTGATTTCTGAATTCTTTATGTGTGTTTTTGTTCTTGCAGAGGTGATTGGTGTTGTGAGAGCTTCAATCAATGGGAGGGGATTTTCAGATGTTCTGATCTCTTTTCTCTTCAGATGTTCTGATCGTTTTCCTTTTCTTATGTGATGGGTTAACAAGGTTGCTTCAGAACCGTAACGTTCTGGACAGGTTAGGGGAAGTTTAGTTGGGAATCTCCTCTAATTATGTATTGGATGTGGTTGTTGAGGAGTTTAGGTTGTGGAAATTGATTATTGGGCTTGTAGGATTTTTAATTGTATAAAGTGTAATCATCTGTACATTGTATTAATCTATGAAGAATTTTCGTTATTACGAAACTATGAGAAAGTTATTTAATATTGCTTCTTGTTGTTTTTCGCCGAGCCATATTGCTTCTTGTTTTAGCATGTTCCCCTAGGTGTTATAGTGTTTTTGTGCATTTTCTTTTGCTTGTTGATGGTTGCTTACTCGGTAAATTGTCCTAGTAAACATGAAATATTGTTCCATTGTATGCATCGGAAGAAACTGCTTTAACTTCAATACAATAATCCGTGCATTGTTGTTTTCCGTTAACAGTGGAAGATCATGCATAGTTTTGCTTTATTATGCCAAATTATTCTGGCTTGTTGTGAAAAAGAAAAACTCTGCTTAAGTCTTGTTTGTTTTATATTGTTATCACTGTTGCATCCTGTGGAGTGTTGATTTCCTTTCCTTTTACGTTCTAACATTGAGATTATATTGTTATGCATTTGGTGCTTGTTTGGAAGATTTTATTCCGTTGTTCTGAAGCTTGATTCCTATTGGTTCACTGTATTGTTTCAGTTCAAGACTTCTAGAACACAAGCATCTGTATGGACTTATTCGTTATATATCTACTTGCTACTCAAGGTCGATATCTGCTTTGTGTAAAATGCTTGTTATCTTGGCGTGTTTTGGACAAAGCTAAAAATTCTATAAAAAAAGGTTCCAAAACGTTCTATGGGCGATGAGTTCATGTAAACTTATCTTGATATCCTTGTTTCTGTAGTTATGTGATGTTACTTGTACAGCAATTTCGTTTACAATCTTTTTCCTATTTCAACATTAATAGGATATAGTGATAACAAATCTTTCCATGGTTTTGCATATATTGCTGTTTGACTAACCAAGTAATGTGTGAGCTTGAGGGGTCAGTGTATTGACTTGTCGTTGTCTGTGTATAATTCTTCTTTACAATTTCTCTAAAGAACTTTGAAGTGCTTGAATTTGTATAACTGGCTTTGGAAATTTTGGTGCTGGTGTTTCGTTTTGTGTTCAGGTTTTACTCTTTTTAAGCTGTTATTCAAGTTCCAGTGTCAGCTTCCTGTGGAGAAAAAAAATTCAGTGACAGACTGACAGATGGTCTATTTGTTTCTGCTATTGCTTCTGCTCGAGCTAAACAGGTCAGTATCTCTTATATACTGCTATATTTATCGAGAAAATGTCTTGTTATGTACTGTAGCTTTGCTAGGGTCGAGCCTTATTGTGTGGATTGTCTACAGTTTTGCGAGCCGTAATTTGGCTTTTTAAGCATGATGTGACTTCAGGATTTTATTGTAATTGATTGGTCCTTTTCTATGCATTATTCTACATGTTCTCTTGCATCAAAACAGACAATTCTTGATATTTATATAAAGCCTTTTCCCTTTGCTAGGTAGTTGTGGTCTACCGATTTGAGCTCTAGCCATCATACATTCATTCTTCTTCTTTTAGAACTGAACAAGAACCGTTTTCAGGTAAGGGTGACCAGCTCTGGTAGCGTAGACTGCAGAATGAAGTAGACCCTCTTATCAAGGCATTTAAATTTAAATATACTCTAATTGGCGTTCTAAGTGGTGCTCCTTTTCGCAATCCATACTTGTCGCAATTCAAACTCGTGTATTCGTTTGCTTGAAAAAAGAAAATATGCTTTGGTTAACCGGTGTGCTCCGCTGGGTGCTTTTGTTTACGATATATCGCAATTTGTAGGCGATCCCATAAACTTTTTTATATAGTACACCTGCTTTTCCTTACTGTTTGCATAAAGCAATGGCAATGGCTTGAGCTTAGCTAGTTTAAGCTCAGCAAATTGCGAATCATGAATTGCTCCATTTGGTTCGTGGCCTTCTGCTATTCTGAGTGGAGTGCCGCCGTATATTACTATTTCTGTATTTCATGACCACGTCGTCGACAGTAGCGAACTGAGTCATCGGTCATCGAGTTGTGAGAAAAGTCGTGAAGGACAGAGGAGCGTGGACGCGAAGAAAGAAAAGCAAATGATGCGTCAGCCAGTCAAAACAACACGTAAACGGCTACCGGGACCAGGGACCTCCCACACAACACAAACGCGTGTGCGGTGACGAAGCGAGAGAAAACTCGCCGTTCTCTCTTGAAGAAAACATGCATGGTGGATCAATTTAATTTTACTATATATTTGTTCGTAAATATTTCTTTTAAAAATTTAATAAATATAATCATAAAATAATCATAGTGTAATTATATTATAATTTGCATGTAAATATAATATAACTTGTATATAACTTTATATAATTTTGAAGTGTTAGATTTGTTTTAAAATTTGTACAAGTGAGAAAGAAAAAAATCACAGTGCACACATATATAAGAGGATTCGGTCACACGACTTCTGTTTCACGAAAAGTAGCATGTTACGGAGGAGGTGTTTCATGAAAAGTAGTATACAAGTTACAAGTTACAATGTAACTACGTCATAATTATACTATAATTATATCCGTCAAAAATTTATCAACAAATATATAAGTAATCTCCTGGTGGATTGGTGGCCGTCTTGCCAAAACTGGCCTGGCTTTGGCATACGGACCAAGCATCCAAGCCCACCGCTATGCAGGAACAGACGCCATGCATTAGAATAAGTGTACTTATCATCTTTTATCTTTACCTGTAGTTTAATTGACATTTCTAAACCATAATATCATAAATCTTCACTTTTATACTATACAAAACCGTTTAAATAAGATGGACCCACATGTAAGTGCTCTTCAACCTCCACCTCTCCCCTATCCACTCTTCACCAGAGCACGCCGACAAGGAGAGAAGGGCAACGGTCAGAGCATCCATCCGTCGAGGCGGCAGCGACGGTGTGAGGTTGGCGATGAGGGGTCCCCGGTGAGCGGTTGGCTGTCAGTGGTGGCGGGCAGTCACGTCGAGAGAAAAGCCCTTCCTTGCCTCCTGCAACGCCGATGAAAAGAAAGAGGGCAGCGGCCGCGGCGACGACGACAGATCCGCCTACCCGTGTCTTGGCTTTCATCTCCCCGCGCTATCGATGCTCGGGCCATGTGCGCCGTTGGAGAGACCGAGAGAGAGGGGGGGAAGAGATGGGGGGAGACCCTTGCCTCCTTCAACACCAACGAAGAGGGAGATGGCGGCGGTGGTAGCGGTGGTGGTGACAACGACGATGACAGATCCGCCTCCCCGCCCACGCACATCTCGGCTTCCGTCTCCCCGCGTCTGGCCCACCCTAGGCACGCTCGATGGCCTCTACCTCGATTTCCGCCCTCAACGCCACCACTTCCTCATCACGTGCACCCCTAGGACACTGAGAGCCAGGAGGCGAGGGCTTGGAAGAGCGGGAAAGGCAGGAGGGCGGAAGATGGAGACCGCAAATCCGATGGCCGCGTCAAAGCCGCTTCGCGGGATGATTCCAGCGGGCAGTGGTCTCTAGGACGGCAGAAGAGGACCAAGGCGGCAGCGACGACCTCATCTCCTTCCGAGCGGCAAAGGCAACCTTTGAGTGGGCCACCGCCCCTGGATGATGACGGGGAGTTCCTTCCCACCAGCCGATGGGGATTGCGGGGTAGACGCAGGCATAGGAGGAGACACCGAGGAGCATGACCGGCGGCGTGCCAGAGGAGGGCGATGGCTTCGCTGGCGCCGTCGAGGACGGCACGGATAGGGTGGCCGGTGGCAGCTCGCCGGCATGGAGGAGACAAGGAGAAGAGATGGGAAAGAGAAGGAGAGGAGGAAAAAGAGGTGGTCACTGATATATGGGACCTACATATGTTTTTTATTTTTTTCTTGCCGACTAAAATGCCACATCAGCGAAACTATCCATTCATGCTGTTCTAAGATCTAATTTAATCTGATTTCGTAAGTTAGGGGTTAAAGGGTTAAGGTTTTTGGTTTTACTAAGATAGTTTGCTCGTGCTAACGTTACGATAGTATTTTTTTTACAAAACATTGAAAAAAGATATTCCTATACACATGCCACCAAATAGAATTTTTCTTCTATTTTATCTATTCACATGGCCCAGACATTGTTAGGAGCAACACCATTATTCTTTTTGCAAATCGGCAAATCCATAATTCTCTCTCCCCTATGGAGACACAGGCCAACTTCGACAACAACCCAACACTTGTGTCGACGCTCTTTCTCGCCATGGCATGCAAAAAAGATGTCATCTCTGGTGCTTATATCATGTAGTTTGATTGTGCCCTAAAAGAAATGCAAAAGAAATGCAAAAGGCTCTGGTTGGTGGGGGTTGGGGTGAGGATGGGACAATTGATTCCACATATGTCCCTCAATCATGTTTTTTAGCCTCATCTGGACAAATAACTAAAATAAAATAAGTAGCCTACAAACAGTCTTGCGATACAAAATACACACTAGCGATCAACCATAAGGTGTTATCTAACTGTGATCTTTGTTAGCACTGTCCACAAATCGAATAGAGCAACTCCTTCTCTGCACGATGTGAATGGAAGAGAACATACAACCAAAACAATAGTTTTCGCAATCAGAGTTTGGTTGTGAATTAGTATTATTCCCGACCACTAATCTGACTTGGAATACTTGGAATAGCATACCATTTGGCTAACTTATTAAAAGAAGCGTGCAATTTGGCTCTACAGATCAGAAGCTGTTCCTTTTTATCTTTTTTTTTTCTAAACCAGACAAAACATACGATTGTGTGCACCATCTTAAAGGATAATGATAGAATATATATGGGTACAATGCATGTGCAGCAGGAGCAACTGGGGAACTCAAAAATATTTATGGCCAAAAAAGGGTAAAAAACAGATATTCAAAAAATCTTAGATGTTTGCCTCCTTGTCCAATATTCCAGGAAACGTAATTTCAGATACCAAAAGAAACTGAGGGCAAAGACAGTTTACTTTATGTTAATAAAAACAGATAATGGACCTGGCAGCAGATATGATGATTTCAGCAACCACACTTCATGTGAAGCTAAACAGGACCGAGTAGCAAGAGACTGGCATATGATACCAATATCAGTACAACACATTACCAGGTTAAATAAGCAAGCAAATAGCCACACACCGATTTCCATTCATCTGTTTTGTATGCCAAGCTTAAACTGAGGACGATGAGCAGCCCTGAACTGGAGGGGATCATTGCATCGATCTTCAGCGCAACCAGAAGCAAGGACGAAGCTTGAGGAGGCTGTGAATTCTGGAGCAGTGACCTGGACCATAATTGAAATCAATAGTTATCAATTCTTAAAGATTGAATTGAAAAAAGGTTGATCCACAACCGAAAAAAGCAATTGGTGTGAAATATTTTTTTGCACTGCAGCATATAATTTTTAATAATTAACAATATGAAGAACTGTAGCTATTGGCTGAACTGCTGTAAAAAGATACCTAGCATTCCAACCAACCTCACAAGCAAGAAACACTCTCGGTACTCTCCAGGGCAAGGGCAACTAACTTATTCGTTAGTTAAGCATTTTATTTATCTTGCGTAGAAAAAGAAGTAATTGGTTGTATTATGATGCAAAAATCGAGTTCTATTCTCACTTGAAATGACACAGAATTGAATTTGAAATTTAGTAGAAAGACCAAATTAGACCAGCTCCATATGCAACAGCCACCCTGATATTAATCTGATAGGAATTTTCTTAAATGATGCTCAGAAATTTTCTTAAATGACTACATTAAATAAATCATTGACATTCTAGACCGATAAGGAACAAAGACCTGTTAAAGGAAGGGTCAATATCTGAATATAAAGAATTGCCAAATGTGTTTAGTCCCTCCTATAGCTGAAAGGTGGTGGTTTATACAGAGATCCCTCCTAGAACTGCAGCACTTTAAAGATAGCTCAATTGACCCCAAAGTTAGACCAGCATAAGATAGATAAGCAGAAGCATCGATCCCATTCAACTTCAGTTCATCTTTTTTTATAAAGACATTTCTATTTTTTTTATGAAACAAATACCAATCAAATCAGTGGAGCAGGCCGGGGATTGAGCTCAGACCTGAGTTCCGCAGCCTAGCCTCAGACCACCGTGTCCATGCAGATCAAGCATTGGACCACCGTCGCCGCGTTCACCCCATCGGTGGCCACAGAAGAGATCGGGGCGTGGCCGAGCGGCGGGCCTCCTCTTGCGATTGGTCATGGGGTTGAAAGTCATGATGTTGATGGAAGATCGACGGCAGGGCTACTGATGGACAGAGAGAACATATTAGGGATGGGGGGAGGGAGAAGGGGGTAGGAGGGGATCTGTACCTTTCAGAGATGGCAGCGGAGGGTGCATAGGGGGTGGCGGACTGGATGCATGCGCGTCCGGCGTTGGGGGCAGCGGACTGGACGGCGGTGGAGGAGGAGGGCTCCCCAAAGAACGGACACCAAGGTTCACTCCTTGCAAACTACAGACTTGACCCCCAAACACCTGAGAGTAACCAATCATAACCGAACCCTTTGTTAAATCATGGACTGGATAGTTGCAAACATAAATGCAGAGCATGATACATAGAGGATCATGAACAAATATTAATCAAGGCATATATCAAATTAGAGTTCTGAATTTGGAAAGAAACTTACTTGAAAGTCAGAGCTATTCAGGCATTTTGCAATCAAGTGGAACAGCTGCACCATCCACTTTTGAAACTCAAATTAGGTTTCTCTTGCAATATGCATGATCTCAAGGACCAAAGCCCCAACATCCCTGCAGCCCTTTTTATCTGTGTCCTTAAAGGTAAGTATAATGTCATCAGGATTAGCAGAAGTTCATTTTCAGCATATTTATGCTAAATATTTGAGAATAATATGTCTGCAGCTGCACATACATGGTATAATATTTGTTTTTATTTTTTTTGAAGGGAATAGGCTTCATTGCTATATAGACAAAACAATTGATTTCAAATAGTTGGATGTCAAAATTTGAGGCCTGATTTTAGTCTAACATGTATGACCAGTGCAATAACAGCATAAACAAATAATCTTTTAGAAATATGTCGTCTGATGTAAATAAAGGATGTTGTCAGTTTATTTCTGTTTCAATGTAAAATGATCTTGAAAACAGCATGTATTATTTCTATTTCCCTTTCGGAACCAAAATATAAAAATTACTAAGCTTCATTTCCACATCTATCCAAAACAAAAGAAAAAAAAATAGTTATATTAGATAACACAAAATGTAGCTGTAGAACATCAATCATACATAAACAGCATTGATATAAGTAATTAAGTAGCCACGCTCCAATCAAAAGTAGACCACTTGACAAACCTTTGACCAATTTCTGGCCTAGAAGGCTATAACAGACAAAGGGATGCCGACACGCAACATATGGGGCTTAGGACGCTATAATCAGGAGTTCGTCTCGATCAAAGGCAAAACTCACGAAGTGTATTCACAGCATTTGATGCTACATCATATCGATTTGGGGGTCAAATCTACTAGAAAGCCACATGGAGCACCACCCAAACGGAATTGCGTCATGGTGGTTAGCTGCTCGGAGGACTCGTAGTCATACCTTAGCTAGTTGGTTGCGGTTGTGAGTGGGCGCAGTCGCAGCTGCGGTTCATCCTCGTTGCCACCCAATCGACTGCCAGAGCCGCATCCACGTCTTCCGACGTGGCCGCCTGGATCTCGCGGCGGCGGCGGGGCTATTGATGGACAGAGAGAACATATTAGAGATGGGGAAGAGAGAGAAGGGGTAGGAGGAGGGGATCTATACCTTTCGGAGATGGCGGCGGAGGGTGCGTACGGTGTGGCGGACTGGACGGCGTGACCGGCGTTGGGGGCGGTGGACTGGACGGTCGTGGAGGAGGAGGGCTACCCGGCGAACGGACATCGCGGTTCAGCGAGAAGGACTGGCGGACTAGACAGCAGTGGAGGAGGGCGAGCATGTGAGAAGGATGACAGGCGGCGGCGGCGGCGCACGGCTTGGAGGACCGGTCGTGGCGACGGGGCAGCGGAGGGCAGGGTCGGCGGTGGCTACCCGACCGAGGAGGAGAAGGCAGCGAGGGGAGGGCCGGTGGGAGATCTGTGGCGGTGCGACAGAGACCGCNACAGAGACCGCACGACCCCGCCGATACTCCTACTCCCGGGCGGCACGGAGGCGGCGCCTAGGTGCGGCGCCGATGCGGTGGCGGTAGAGGGAGGCACCGATGGCGTCGGCGAAGACGGGAGCGGCGGAAGCGGCGACAGGAGCCGATGCGGCGGCGGTGGAGGGAGGCACCGCGCGGTAGTGGGAAGGAGGCGGCGATGAAGGCAGAGAAAATCGCGTGGTGGGGGGTGGGAGGAAATCACGCGATTGATTTTGTTTCTGGTATCAGAGTCGTGGGATGGGGGCTCGAGGGTGGGCGAGGCGATGGTGGGAGGGGGGAGCGCCCGACATTGGGGTATTGTTGATTCAGCCGTAGGATTGCAGGGTAGAAAGTCCTTTTTATATTATTATAGATATTAAACTCGATATAAAAATAAGAGACGACGTGAACTTTCAAAATTGAGAGCAACGGTTCAATGCGCGTAAGGTAAAGCCGAGAGCAACGGTGGACATGTCCTGGACCTGGTCTCCTGGCCGCTAATCATGCCGCCACGCGCATACAGAATGGCGACATGTTTGTTGTAACAGCTCATGTCTATTACGTATATAGAGACACAATCCAAAATAGAATGTATATAGAGGCCTATGAAGATGATCGCATTTTACCGGATTTTGTCACCCTCAACTATAGCCCGAGTCTGATTTGCTCCCTCAATCACAAAATCATCACTTGCTATCAAAAATGTTTATTTTGGTTCCCTGGATGGTTTGGCAATGGTTTGCCGCTTGGAGGATGGCCACAGAAAAGGTGATTGGACGCCACGAAGGAATAATATAGTAGCGGGAAGCCGACGCCGCAAACGATAAGGGCAGTGAGGCATGAAGGTGTTCATCGACGCCCTTTCACCCCAATTTGCCTAGGTCACCGGGGAGAAGGATGGAGCTGCAAGGGGCTGTCGATGTCGTGCACTGCCTTTGCACCACCTCCACACCACCGCCACGTTACCGACCATACGCCTCTGCATCATCCGCAGGTGAGCTCGTCGTGATGCATCATCGGTGTCCTTCTACCACCCCTAGTTGTTTCGCTCCTGAGCTTCCTCCAATCAGATCTGGGTTGTGGCGAGCTCAACGAGTTCCCGCCGTAGTTGCCGCATAAGTGCCGCCATAGTCGCCACACTGTCACACATGTGCCGCAGTTGATGGAATCGAGGGGCACTAGGTTATGGAGCAGCATATTCACTAGCAACAACCTCCCCACCCATCCATCCCCCACACTGAGCTACCGGAGAGAACGAGCACCGTCACCTTTGCCTTCTCGTGCACCCACCCGATGATGTTTGACTCCGGGAGTTGCAAGTCGTCAAAGCCGCCACACGGTTGGACGCAGTATTGTCCCATACATCGGTGCTTGTAATGGTAGTCCTATTATGATAGAGGAGGTGAACCTTACATCTTCTACCATAATATCACTAACATTACAACCTCTAGTATGTGGGTCCTACTCTCATATTGTCCCATACATCAGTGCTGTAATGGTAGTGCCATTATGGTAGAGGATGTGAACCCGTGGTAAGGAAGGAGTGTGTGCGGTTGGGAGAGAAGAGATGTCACTGACATATGGGTCCCACTGCCTTTCTAATTGTAATGTCACGTAGACGTCACATCGGACGAAGATCAAGTTAATATGCCACGATGATGCTACATAGGACAAAAACAACCGTTCAAAACACTCAAGAAGGCAAAATGAGCCGATTTTGATAGTTTCAGTGAGTCTCCATACCTGATTTTATAGTTGAGAGGTGTAGATTAGACTAACGGTATAGTGACTGCACAATGGACCTTTTCCAATTCACCGAGGAGGGTCACGAGCACCCTGGATGGGCGTCGGAATCGTGGGATGTGATCAATGGTGGAGGGGAGACACCTCAAATCACAAATTCCAGTTCTGTTTTGTGTCCAATCGGATGTCAGGAACGTATCACACGCATATAAACTTCGGGCACTCATCTACCAATGTCACCAAAAAAATCTAGTAAAAAATACACATTTACTTACAACTAGCATGGTGACCCGCGCATCATTATATTTTTTCTCACATAATAGTATATATATTTTTATATTTTATTATTAAAATATATTAAAATGATAACATAAATTTAAATCATATGCTAACTTGACCAAACTAACCAATGTTAATATTCATATTATATTGTATATATATATGTGATAGCTATTAATTATTTATTAATTAAGTTATTTCTAAATTGTATTTCTATATGGACTCTAGACTTCTGTTTTAATATTTTTTTTAATTTTGATTTTCTGTTATTTATAAATTTTATTCCTATATGGACTCTAAACCCTTCTTCAATATTTCTTATTTTTAAATTCTGAATTTCAGTTATTTCTAAATTGTATTCCTATATATACTTTAGACTTCACTTCCAATATTCTTTAATTTTTTAATTACAATTTTTCGTTATTTGTAAATTGTATTTCTATATGGACTTTAGACTCTTCTCCTAATATTTCATATTTTGTAATTTCGAATTTTATTTATTTCTAAATTGTATTTCTATATAAACTTTAAACTCTACTTTTAATTTTCTTTTTTATTCCAAATTTCAATTAGTATCAAATTCCTATATAAACTCTAGACTATTCTTCCAATATACCTTATTTTTTAATTCTGAATTTCTGTTATTCTCTAAACTCTTATTTCAATATTTTTTATTTTTTTAATTTTAAATTTCAGTTATTTTCTTCTAATTTATATTCTATATGGACTCTAGACTTTTTTTTCAATATTCCTTATTTTTTTAATTTCAAATTTTTCGTTATTTCTAAATTGTATTTCTATATGGACTATAATCTGTACTTTTATTTTTTTTTCTTATTTTTTAATTCCAAATTTCAATTAGTTCTAAATTGTATACCTATATGGACTCTAGTCTTCTCTTTCAATATTCTTTTTTTATTCTGATTTTTGGCTACTTTCAAATTATACTTTTATATGGATTTTATTTTTTCTTTTTCTTCAATTAATATGAGAATTTTTAGACGATGAGAGAGAACATGGAGGCTTTTTTTTCTATCAGTTTAATAAGTTAATAGATTGTATTACACCTATGTAGAAATTATTGCTTTCAAATTCATCGTACATATGGAGAAAAAAAAGCATAACAATATAACATATTATACTCTTAACACTGTCCGATATTTTTTATTACGGGTAAAATATAATAAATTTTTTGAAGTTAAGACTTTACACATATATATAATACTTGTGCATAAAATTTTAGGAAAAAGTCCAGATATCCCCTAAACTTTTGACAGAAGTCCGACTAGCACCATAAACTTTAAAACTGGACATTCACCCCTTAAACTTTGTAATACCATTCAAATTACCCTCTAAGGTGGTTTTGGATATGGATAGTGGTTTTGGGTATTTAGAAGCTTAAATGAGCGGTTTTGAATAGCAGATATTGTATGTTCACATATCATCAATCATCGGTTATTAATTTATATCCTATAGTGATATCATGCTAGTATTATATTAACATTTGTTTGTAAGTGAGAGTAAAAAATAGGGGTCAAAACAAAAGATATAGATGAAGATTTTAGCATATATGTCCAATTCATATATCTCATAATCAAACTCATCCAATATATATGTAAATCAAATAAAAACCACTCTACAAAACAACCATAGGGTGTTATATAAACGATATTGTGTAGTTGAGGGGGTTGAATGTCTGGTTTCAAAGTTTAGGGAGCTACATGGATTTCCAATCAAAATTTAAGGAGGTATTTGGATTGTTTCCTAAAATTTATTTCTGTAATTTCGGCCGATATTTCTTAATAATTGGTGCGCAAGGTGCACGTAATACGTTTCCTCCAGGTAATATGATCTGATCTTGCTACAGTGCTAAAATTTGTAAAGGCCCATTTGAAACTAACAGACGACGGCCTGTTAAAGCTGCTGCCAACGTGGGCCCGTGGCCCAGGGCTTCCCAGTTGCAGGCCTAGAAGTACGCTACGGGCCAACATGACGTGCTTAAATCTCCAAGCTTTCTTCGTGCCGTGTCATCAACTGCCACTGCCTCCGCCGTTTACACACTTACACCTCGTCCTGTCGTGCTCTCGTCGTGGAAACAAACACCTTCGCGGTGAAACGAATAACGAAAAGTAGGAGTACGCAAACAGCCTCTGCTTATCACCGTCAATGAAATCCCGGTCTTACCGCGTTATTGCACATCAAAAGTTCTTACCGAGACCCGCGGGTCAGGTCATAGGAATCACGCCTCTCGTTCGTTCTAGATTTTCCCAACTGATGAACGTCACCGCGCACGGCGGTCGGCGGAGGCCCGGAGAGCGGGTGAGTTGTCGTGGACTGACGGGCCGCGGACGGCGCAGGAACGAGCGGCCGTTTTTCCGGTCATGATCACTCGCAATTCTGCATCATCTCGCGCGCGCTGTCCGCTGCCATATCCAGACAGGCAGCTGCATGCAGGCTGCATCTTTGCCGTACGGCAGGGGCGTTCGGAAGCCAATTAGCCAAAAGAGGTCGGCAGTCGGCACGGCCGCCAAGGCCGCGCGCGCGCGCGCGTGCCGCGGGGATGGTCGTGATGTTGAGACGGCGAGACACGCGCAGTCGCGCAGGATGTCAAAGGGGTAGAGACGGTTTGACAGATTGATCGATCGATCCTCCGCGTTGCCACGTGACGACGAGGTTACCGCCGCGGGCCGCCGGTGTCTGTTGGTACGATCCGGTCCTACCAATCTCGGATGTGTCGCCGTCGGCAGTCGCCTCGGCGCGCATGCTCCCCTACTCCCTCCCTCCCTCCGTTCTAAGCTAAACTTCGCGATCACGCCGGCTTGGTGTTGGTGGTGGAGATTGGATTGTTCACAAGTACAAATCGGCGAGAGCGAAACCACGTACGAGAGGAGTAAAAGACGCATCTCGATCTCACGATCATTCAAGGAAGCCGTGCGTCTCGTCTTAGCTTGAAAATTTATTGGTCTCTCGTGAAAAGGAAATTGAATCGTCAATCTGCCTGCGTTTTCATTTGATCGCAAATTTGTCGTCAATCTAAAGTACTACCTCCGTTCCAGGTTCAGGTTCATAATATATGTGTAACTGATCTTAGATTGTCATATTTTAGAATGGATGAAGTAGCTTGTAGGTTCACCGTGTAAAATTTGAACTCTTAATTTCTTTAGTGATGCTTTTGTGGGACCTCAGGGCGAAAAAGGCATAATAAATACAAATGGAAATAACTTTCTTGTGGTCGCTCCAGTTCCAATTTAATAGATGATGTCATCGGCTTTTAAATATAAGTTTGATTATCAGTTCTAGTAAAAAAATATAATTAACATTTATTACATTATGACCTATCTATAATCGAAGTTACTTTAAACATGACTTTTATATTTTTCATATTTACATAAAAATTTTAATAAGATGAATATTCAAGCATACGTCTAAATGTCAATGGCGTCATCTATTAAAAACCAGATTGAGTTTTTGATTTGGTGTTTTTTTAATGTAGAGACAATATCGATAGCATATGAAAAAAAACCAAGACTCCCCTTGGTCATAAATATTTGATGTTTATGACATTATTTGATTAAACTTTTAAAATTGTGACTATCAATAATATCTTATATGTTTAGTTTTACAAAATAAATATGCATACATTAACACTGAGAAATATTAATATTAGATTTTACTAGCTTATTCTAATCTAAATTGATGGTCATAGTTTTAAAAATAGTATGAACGACCCACACGAAAAATTCTTGCAAGGTGAAAACATTTCAAACCGTGCTCCCAAAATCAGCGAAGTAGCATCGTAGTTTCCCTAAATGACTAGTAGTTAATTTAGGTCAGAGCTAATCAGCTAAAAATACATACACCCTGAAGATTATGAGGTATCGGGTCGTAGCGTTACCGGGGATTAGAGAAATAAGGTTGTGTTCGTTTCAGCCAGTTCCAACTCCTCTCTTGTTTTTCATGCGCATGTTTTTCAAACTACTAAACGGTGTGTATTTTGTAAAAAGTTTCTATACAAAAGTTGCTTAAAAAAATTAAATTAATCTATTTTTGAAAAAAAGTTTAGCTAATACTTAATTAATTACGCTCTAATAGACCATTCCGTTTTCCGTGCGCACCATGTTGTGTTGGGAGCTGACTGAAATGAACACAGCCTAATTAATCTTCAGTGAACAGTGAACAGTGAACATCACACGGATCATACAATTCACGAGCAGACATAAGAGGTCGGCTGAACCGCAAGAGTGAATGAATGACAGAAATGAGCTTGGCGGCAGCCGCGCTCCCGGTTTCGTAAGACCGGGAGCAAGAAAAACGATTTTTTTACCCCATCAATCGGCCATCACGCCAGAGAGCGCGCCCCTCCCGGCCTTCTCCTCGCTGTTCGTCATGGCTGCAACAAGTCCAACGCCCAACCACCGATGCCAGTTAGCTACCATTGCTTCGCTCCGGTTCCAGTCACATCGCTAGGAATTCGCCGTGCCCGCGCTGGGAAAATGTTCGCGGTTTTACTGGACTTGGAAGGTAAGAAATAGCAAGGAACATGACCGTGGATGTGGACGTGATGGTCGGCAGGACGCGCGAGCGAAACCTGCCGGTTAGGGACGACGTAGAGATGTTCCGCGTGTCGGCGGCGTAGCACGCCTGCGAACGCTTGCGGTTGCAGGCGGCAGCAATGCGTGACCGGCGAAACGCAAATGTGACGCCCTGTGCGGACGAGGCTGACTTTGGATGCGCCAAGGACGCAAGTATGCACCGCGCGTTGTGTCGTCTCCTGCCCGCGTGTCGAGCTTCTGCGGGCAATGGGCGTCGCCGTGTCGTCGGGTTGTTGCTGCGTCCGTCGAATTCAGGGATCAGTGACTAGATTGGGCACCGACCGTCGTGTGGATCGGAGTTCAGAAATGTTTCAGTTTCTCTAAACTGTACCCTTGGAGAGTATAACAAAACTTTTGGGAGGTTTTACGGTACCTTTTACTGGTTGAAGCAGTAGGATAGTATTTGATAAAGCCCACCGTTGATTACTATGGGTGTTTAAGATGTTCATTGAGGCGTAGGGGCAATTTTGTCTTTCAAAACCATTGAGAGGTCGACAAAAATTGTATGCTGTCTGCCGTCGACGCCATTGATCTTAGGCGGGCTCACCAGATGCTCGGATGGCAGGTTGTATCACTGTCACAGGTTTAATTTAGAAACATCAGAGACTACAACATATACGATTGATGAGAGGACGACAACCTAGCCGGATTCCCGGACTCGATCATGCAACTCTGCACACCCTATATATCGTGAACTTTAGCCATCAAATTCGGGAACAAATTCCATACTGGACCAACTGTTCTGGTTGATCTGGTTATTTGCTACGTGATTTAGGTTCGAAATAACAAATAAATTACTCTTCTGCCATACACATTGTGTTCATCTTTAACCCTCCAATCATACTACAAATGCTATTAGGTGAAGTAGAAAACGATCTGATTCACTCGATTAAAATGAATGGACGTCTCGTATTTATCTAAGATACCTTAAAACAATCCTTTTTATTAGAGTACAAACCGTGTTTCAGTTAGGACAGAGTTGTTCCTGCAGATATACTACTGTACGTTTGCTAGCATATATACATTGTGGGTTGTTTCTTTGTTGTAGCCCAAAAAAATGTATATCGAACCAAATATTTAAATACTGGTGTGCCCTGGCGCATAGTAATATTATGGTCAAGTTTTTTTATGTGTTTGCTTTGCTAACTTTTAGCCCCTCACACGTATAATTTTGCACATTGCGAAGCCCAAAGGCGTAATGTACATATTTTGTTTCTGTACATGAAAACTTTACTCTCTTTTTTTGTATGTTTGGACTAATTCTACCTGTGTATTTTTTAATCGCTTACCAAACTTAAATTATGCCTGTAGGTCAGAACAATTCGTTGTTTGACCTTCTAACTAAGAAAAGGATAGATTTTTCTATATAGGAAATGAGAGGAGTGATGAGATCAGTGGCTATAGATCTTTACTCAAAGTATAAAGAAGTGTCTGAATCTGACGAATAGTCAGCCTATGACACGAGGTTGGATGGAATAACTCAGAGAAGCAATAGACAAAGAACAGAATGTATCAGTATCAGTTAGACGATCTGTTTTCTGAGAAGAGTATTGAGGAGTTTTCTGAGGCCGACTATATCTATATAGTGAAAGACCAGGCTGGATCATACTTGTTTAAGCGAGAAAGGAGGGCACTAAACACATCATTGGATCTTTTTGAGGAGAAGCATCTAGGCACTGACCATGCAAGCAAGTGGAGCTGTTAATCATCTACCCTGTCCTAATGCGTACACAACACACGGAAGCAAAGGCTAAATTCATGTCCAGCAGAAATGGATCTGGGGAGGCTTTTGGGGGCGCAGGCGAGAGGAGGCATGGCTGCAGGGTCTGCCCAGGAGAACAGGCGCGAGATTTAAAATCGTTACCCCTGCTTGCTTCGATTCGCTGCGTTCATGCACCTCAGCTCAGTGCAGCACACGAGCCCAAGTGGAAATAAATCTAGTGCAGCCATGGAGAGGAGAGAATCAGTCGATCATGTTCTAAGCAAACCTTTTCGTACAGCATAACCAGCATGTTGAGCAGTAGAGACTTGTTTATACTACATGAAAACAAAACTGGAGGAATGTGTTGGCATAAGCAAGAACAGGCCAAATTAAAAGATTAGGAGCAAACCCAACGCTTTGTGGTCTCGGTTTGACTCTGAATAAAACATGATACACATACGTGATCAAGACAGACGACGAAAGAAGGGGCCAATTCAGCTCGAATCTAACCAGAAAGACGTGATCCTAAGAAGGCAACGAGAAGGAGCTGGTTTTGGCAAGGAGTGGCTGTACTTAATTACTAGTAAACGGGGTGCTAAGCAAGGGGATTAGCGACAGTTAGACAGCGCCTGGGGGCCATGGTTGAGCCCAGGGAGGACAAGCGAAACAGAGGCCAGTACAGTGGAGTACTTATATATTGTTACGATGCTGGCCGTGGCCTAGTACATGCACAGACACGCGCAGCTGGAGAAGGAGAAGCCTCCCCCCCCGAGCGCCAAAAATAAGGCAGGGGCCTCTCCGTCAATGATGGCCTTTGCCGTCTCAAGGGCCCTAGAGACCAGCAACCGCAACAACTACCAAGGCGGGTTGGGCGAGACCGCGAGAGCAAGTGCATGCATGCAGATGCAGGCGCAGCTCCTCGCCACCGGAGGGGGCCGCGTGCGGCTAGTGCAGGTGCAGCAGGTGCAGGCAAAGCTCGCCGCGCGCACGCGACGCACGCAGCGCTGCAGCAGCGGCCGGCGCCCAGGCGGCCCAGCGACGGCGAGCCAGCAGCCATCATCATCATCAGGGCCTCGTTGTCGTTGCATCCTTTTGCGTGCCACGCCCTCAACTGTTCAGGTCAAAACTCGTGCATGCAAATGCATGCACCGTATAGGAATATTGTAGGAGGGGTAGCTTCTATACTAGTCATCGGTTCGTCCGAAAGGAGCTTTGGTTTCGAGGAGTTTGTTCGGGATGGCAATGGTGGCGGCCGGCTTCTGTTCTGATATGAATTCCTGCTGAGGCAGGGGGGCATCTGAATTCTGAAATGGCATCATCCGGCCAGTCGCAGTAGTAGCAGTAGCAGCAGCAGCAGCAGTCTGAGTATAATATTTGCAGCACGCAGGGGGTTAGTTGTTTGCATTAAGTAAACACGCATGAGAGAAACAGCTTGGCTACTCCAGAGAATAATACTAGTACTACTAGCTAGCAGTATGGTGCCACATCCTAATCGAGCGCAGGCGGGCGACATCATCAAGAAGTCGCACATGACAACAGGAGGACTCACCACTACTCGGTCGCAGGTGCATGCTTGTGGTGAACAGTCTCAGAGGATGCCAGTCCCTGCCTTCTTCTCGCTGAACATCTCCAACCCACAGGCCATAGCCAGGTTGTGGCTGCAGAATAGAATAACGAGATCACACGCAGCCACGTCACCCCGGCCCGTCAGTGTCAGCAAACCCAGCTGACTCACCAGTCGTGTAACGGTTGGTGTCTTGGTGAGTGTAAAAAAGAGATAAAAATACTCGTGCAGGAGCAAAGGGCTGGATTGTCAGTGGCCAGAGCAGCGAATTAACTGAGCACGGCAACGAAAAAAAAACCGGCGATGTCGGTGCGCGCGAATCGAACAGTCACACTGAAGAAATGTGCAAGGGGGAGAGTGAGAAGGAAGAGGAAAACAAGGAGTATGAGAATGCATCACACGTCGTAGGCTCGAACTGCCTTGGTAGCTGGCACAACAAGAGTACAAGACACCAACTCACGCGGCCAGCACAAACCCCTCCCCTTAATCACACACCAAGCATGAGCTTACGCACTTAATCAGCGGCTCCAGTGCACGCAACCAGCTGGAATGTTTGAGAGAATCCACCACTACATCTCAACAAGGGAAGCAACTAAACCCCAACTAGCTTTAGACTACTCTGCAGATCGAATTAAAGAATCGAGTTCCAAGCGATCAACAGATAACCAACGCAATGGTCAAAAGCACAGGGTTCAGAGATGCCAAGCATGACCTGATTACACATGGAGACAAAAACGAAAAAAAGGCCTGAGCAGAAAACCAAGTGCATCTGTGCATGGTCATGAATCCTGTAATATCCTCCTCAAGGTCAGGTTGAAAATGTAAAACTATTTCAAAATTTGAACAAGGTGGAGCAGTAGATTACACTGTATACAATGGTGGCTAGCTAGGAAAAAGGTTGATGAATCCAAAAGAAGATTAAGCAGCCTCCAGTCCAGGGAGAAAGAATTCAGTCCTCCCTGCAAAACTTCACAGCTCTCTGCTTTTTCTCTCTATTTCTTGTTCCTGCTTGCTTTGTATTGTGCTCTGTCTTTCGCTGTAGCATGTCCTGTGGCCCCACCGATCTGTGTCAGATGAGCCACCGGGCCCGGCAAAATCGGCGGCCTATCGAAAAATTTTGAACCCAAAAGCTCGCAATCTTTTTTTTTCTCCGCTCGGGCTCAGCCGGCCACCATGCCACCGCGATGGCATTGTCTCCGACTCCGCGCGGCTAGCTGGTCCACCGCGGCGGTGTCGAAGTCGGCGCGGCCGAGGAACTGACGCATCGCGGCCAGGCCTGGCCCGCGCACGTCGCGCTCCCACGCGGCGGCCTCGGCGGTGCGGCCGGCGCCGGAGAGCCGCGCGCGGATGGTGGCCGTGGCGTCGAGGCGGCGGATGGGCCAGCCCCAAACGTCGGCCATGCGGCGGATCTTGCCGACCTGGCGGGCCGCGAGGACCCGCGTGTTGGCCTTGATCTCGTCTATCGCCGCGTCAAGGCTCTTTCGCCCGGCGAAGTAATCGCCGAGCTCCGGCACGCCGATGGCCTTGCCCAGCCCGGCGTGCGAGGCCCGCTCCGAGGCCGACGTCGTCGCGAAGTATTCCTCGAGCTCCTCGACCATCCCCTCGCCCACCATGTCGTCCACGCGTCGGTCGAGGTATTCGTCCAGAACCGCGTCGTCGACGTCGACCCAGAGGAGGCAGCACGGGAACCGGAGCGCCGGCCGGTACCCGACATCAGTGTCCGCGAAAGGGTCACGCGGCGCGGCATCGATGGGGTCAGCGAGGAGGGCGTGGATGAGCGAGTTGGAACCGCCGGCCACGACCGGCACGCGCCCGCGCGACGCGATGCTGGCCGCGGTGGTGGCGGCGAGCGAGCGGAACGACGACGCGGGCAGCTCCCCGGCCTCGGCGCGGACTGCGCCGAGGAGGTGGTGCGGGACGCCCCGGCGGTCGTCGAGCGGCACCTTGTTCGTGGTGACGTCCAGACCGGCGTACAGCTGAATCTTGTCAGCGTTCACCACCTCGCCGACGAGCGCCTGCGCCGCGTCGATGGAAAGCTTGGTCTTTCCCGTGCCCGTGGCGCCGACGATCACCACCATCCCCGTGGACGGCCGGACCGCCGTAGTAGACGCCACCCCTCCGCGGCCAGAGCAGGAGCAGCAGCAACCGTCCCCGACTCTGCTCCTCCTCTGCATTCTCACACCAACCCGACGTGGCCGCTTCTGGGAGGAGCTACCACCATCCCTTCCGACGCCAGCGACGGCCGCGGCCGCCATAGGTGAGCGGACGACGGTGCGGATCCTCAAACCGAGACTGCTCATATAGCCGGCCCACCCAAATCACTCACCGAGCCCCAGTCGCCTCAGCACACTAGCCGACTAGCGCGCAGGAGGGGCTCTCGCTTATATAGGCAGAGCCAATATACCGCGCAGCGCAAGGAGACGGAGAGAGATTGCGAGTCCAAGTGTACAATTGTGTGGTTTCGCTTGTGCCCGTAAGCTGATTATAATGATGGGCGAACCCTTGCCCTTTTCGTGTCTCGCTCTCCGTTTCAATCCTTGCGCTTGCACGCGCACGCCTGGTGGTTTGTTGCCTTGTTGGTGTGTTCTCCCGCTTTGCTCTGCTCTTGGGCTCTGTATCTCCGGCCTGGCACTACTACACTATCATTGGGAGGCATTCACACGGGCAATGCAGGAGGCAACAATGGTTGGTTTATATATAGCTCAGGGCCTCAGGCCATGATTGTGAAGGCACGCTCTTCACTTCGCTTCCATGGTTCCATTCATTGCTTTGTTTTCACCTCAAGGGGGAGGAGAAAAGGCTGATCGCTAGTCCAGGGAATAAGAATAAGAAGCAGCAGCCTTTTTCCCCTCCGTCGCGAGCAGAGAGAAAAAAAAAATTAACCGGGCGCATGCCTCTTGGAAGAGAGCCGCCCACGCCGCCGGTGATCGAGACGAGAGGGGGAGCACTGCAGCCGCGCGCGCGCGGGGATCGAGCGGCGTGTCCGTCGTGCGGCCGCGTTACGACCAGTCGCTGCCATGCCACGCACCGAGCTGCCCGATCGAAGGGAGCACACACAGCTCATGCGTGTTGCGCTAACGAAAAAAGCGAGGGTGGATTAGCTGATGAGGCAATGCTGAGCGTTGGGGACTCGACCACGCTAATGCTGCCTGACTATATCGATCTGCATCGTCGTGGCCTTTTTCTGGTTACATATGTAGTACGTCGTGCAACGCAACTGTGGGAGCAATTGTAGCATTGCTTGCAAGTTGCCTCCGGACGACCGGTTCCATCAGCCTCCATATCGTCCGTCCACATGTTGCTGGTCCTTCCTTCCCCCTGCCCGGTTCTAGCTAGCTTCTCACCCCCAACAGCTAAAATTTGTTCGTGCATCCACTTGATGGCAGTATATATAGTACATCTGGACCACTGATGCCTGAGAAACTAGTACGGCTAGGTTGATAGTTCTTACTCCATGCAAAACCCCGTGCAAAAACCTGGACAAGAGGATTCATCAGGGAGTAGGGTGACAGCAACAAGATTGAGGATGATAGGTCGAGGACCATCATCAGCATTCAGCAACCCATGCGAAATCGGCCTGGACAGGGGCGGTGCTGCTTGCCCTGGTGGCTGTAGCGGAAAGAGAAAAAGCCAGAGGTTCAGAGGTTGGATCATGTCCAGTCTCCCGATGATGGCCTTTTCAAAGATCAACCGCGAACTTGGATTGTGGCTTGAGGCAAGAGCAGAATAACACACCTGGAGGGTTTGTTTGGTTTGTAGCCACGTCTTGCCACCCTAAATGATTGGTGTGTTACAAGTTGTTAGCCACATACTTGGCAAGCCAGTATTTGGTTTATTATTATAATTGTGACAAGCCACATACTTCACTAACTCATTGGTCGAGATGGTATATAGATCCATTTCTAACCCAAAACACGCTTAGGCTTAGTTATTTTCAGCTACTGGCTAGTGGCTTATCACGAACATATATTTTAAACTGTTAAACGATACGTTTCATGCAAAAGCTTTCTATATATAAGTGTTATTTTAAATAAATAAATCTAATTTTAAAGTTATAATTAATGATTTATAATTAATTAATCATAAACTAATGATCTGTTTCATTTTGCGTGCATTCGTTAGGTCTAGGCAAAACTTTATGACGAACGCAACCTTAGCCTTGCGCAATATTAGAGTGGTTGTGAATGAAGTGTCAGTGATTTGGGATTGTGCTGAGGGCTAAAGTTATTTTTTTTAAAAAAAGCAATAACTTGAAATAATTCCAGAAAATTACCACTTCCATATGGAGTGCATATAAATTAGATAAATTTGATATAAGTGATAAATATTATATCTAGCCCCAAAGTATTGCTTAAAACAAAATAAAAATATTTTTACAGGATGACTAACGCATGCTACGTATATAGTGCCATGCCATAAATATTCATTCTTATTTCTATTTATTATATATATTGACCACTACATAAAACAATATAGAAAAGAGAAGATTCATAGCTTGTAATTCCTTATACTTGTTTCTAATTAATATATATATCGAACATGATTTAGGCTGGCTGTGTTCGGCACTTTTACTTCCCAGCGCGCTACAGTTTCCCCCACGCGCACGCTTTTCAAACTACTAAACGGTGTATTTTTTGCAAAAAGTTTCTATACAAAAGTTGCTTAAAAAAATCAAATTAATCCATTTTTGAAAAAAAAATAGCTAATACTTAATTAATCACGCGCTAATGAATCGTTCCGTTTTCCGTGTTTACTGTGTACGCCGGTAACTCGTACCAACGAACACAGCCTTAGTTGCCTTCTATTTTGATTCAACATATAGTAGCCCGTAGACTTTAATTAAAAGACCCTCAATCATATTATCTCTAAAATATTCGCGAAGTGAGCGCAGTTCAACTGGTTAGGTTCCTTGTGATGGAACTAGCTCATCCGGATTCAAATCCTAAATTTGACACGGGTGCTCGTATTTACGGCTAATTATTTTTCAGTGGTAGGCGACGTATCCGTCGACAGAGAGACGCCCGTGGTGACTTCATCAGTCTCAAGATATGCCGACCCGTCGACAAAGAGGTGCTTGTGGTGACTTAATTATTGTTTCAGTGGTAGGCGACGTACCCCTCGACAGAGAGACGCCTGTGGTGACTTCGTCAATCTTAAGATATGCCAACCCGTCGACAAAGAGGTGCCCGTGGTGACTTCGTCAATCTCAAAATATGTCGGCTCAATTTTTTGGAGGTGCTCATAGGGATAGGGTGTGCGTTTATAGGGGCAAGTGTGTATGCGTTGTGAGTGTCTGCGTTTGTACTATGTTTCTAAAAAAATATTCTCTAAAATATTCAATTATATCCTTTCAGCTATGGAGGGGGTTGTATTGATGGCTAAATAATTGGAGGGATTTCAACACATGGCATATGGTAACTACAATAAGGGTCCGTGGCTAAGTACATTTGGGTACATATTCTAATAGATTAATCATAATAAAGACTTTGTCAATGTTAGGACTAAAAGAAACTTTTTGGGTGTATGAATGTCTTTATTTCTAAGGAACTGCCTAATAGTAGTTAGCTGAAAGTTTGTGGATTATAAATTTTTCATATGTAGGAGAGACAAGAAAAAAAATGTGAGAATGATCGTCATACAGGAACCAACTCTACACATGCTCTCCTAGGGACAGAGAGTGGATGTGCGTGTGTGTGAGAGAGAGGTAGAGTGTGTATGTGTGTGTTTAAGAGACGACTCTATATATAATCTATTGTATGAATTGTTTTTAATTAGTTTGTCTCTTGATGATATGGAGTTCTTATACATAACATTCAGCTTTATCACTAGACATGTCCTAAAGCAATTGTACCAAGGCTATCAAAGTGTGCCACCTTTTCAAAAAGAAATATGACAAGAACTTATGATATTTATTAAAGAAAATATGGATATTGAGTTTGTCTTATGACAAGAACCTAGGTTAGCTTAAGAGGTTTGAAAGGCCACTTCACCATAAGACGATTGGCATGTTCTCAAAGTGCACCTACTTTTACAGAACAATAGTACATACACTTGCTAGAAAAGTATCGGCCTACATGCAAGGAACATTGAGGGGTTTGATGCACATTGGGAGCAAGTTTTTCTATAATATATTTAAAGAGGGAAAGGATACCTCGTCGTGCATGCATCTGTAGCCCATTATAACTTTTAGTCATCTCACGGGCATTTATTGCGATTTGGGGAATAATAGAATACAGACACGATGCTCACTAGCTAGTACAGTTGACTTCAACTAAATAGGGTAAAACACACAAATGAAAGAGAACTATAGAATTAAAGCAAGAGCGAAGCATACAAGGTGGGTCAATTAAATGCAATTATGCAAAGGGAATACCAGAAAGCGAAAGGTGAAAAGCTTGAAGACACACACACTTCTTTACAATTTACTCATAAACCCTACTACTTCCTTCTTATCATATTTGTCTATGTCCAATCTACAAACTTACCAAGACAAACTAGCTACAACGAATGCAAAGTGTATATTCATCTTTTGCCACCACAAATAAGGGGTCAAATGTGATAATGTTACGGTAACTTTACTCTCAATTTACTACATGGAACATATTATGATATGCACATTCTGAGTAAGTAGACAAATATTGTGAAACATAAGTGTATAGCCTTTTAACCAAGATTAAAAATGAGGGACATAATGAACACAATTTTATCGAATTTCTCATGGAATACACATCAGAATAAGGGGCAATGAAAGTATTATAGCAAATCTGGAAGTGTAATAAAAGTTTTTCTAGAAGCCATAAATTCAATTTGTGCTCGGTTGAGGAGCCTTTATAACCGACTGGTGCACACATGGACTCACATTACTATGTTAGCTTTTGAAATTTATCCATCAAACTAGATGAAAACACACCACATTTTTTTCTGGAAAATTTGTGCGACGAAATGCATATTTATGGCTTCAGCTTACAATATTCAAGCTGAAGTTGTCATCCATGATGTGTCTTCTATTTGAGCATCAAGGCTTTATCCAAAATAAAGGGGGTAGCTTTGAGACCCTACTTGAAGAATGAGAATATTTTTGTCCATTTCACCGAAATAAGTGAATTAGATTTTTTTTAGAGAAGTTTTTGTTTCAAAAATGATGAATTGGAGTGCTCTGCTAGTGCTAATTTGGTTTTCATATACATAGATTTTTTTTATTCTTGACATTGATATCTAACCACCACACCGAAGTACACAATTTGCGCATAGAAAGTACCAGTCCATTTGCCCAAAGATAGTACCAGCTCTCTTTTTTTGTTGATGCCAATGGTGCCCGAAGTATCTACCCACTTCAAACGAATATGTTGTCATCACATACTTCTTTTGGTTGTTTCCGCTGGTTTTTGCTAGTTGTGTAGCCACACACACACATAATGGGTATCCACCCTATTGGAAAAGGTGCATCTCGTTGCTTATGCTCAGTAATTAGGCTTGCTCTATCAATTTAACAAACAAGATGTTAGTGTCATAGATACTGCATACCCCCGTATAGCTGCACTTACTATCATCGCGAGGATACCACATACCTATATTATACAAAATGGTGGTGGTGGTTGGGGGGGAGGGTCTAGGGTTATGTCTACCCGTATCCTACTTGGGATACCCGAGTTCTATTTAGACAAGGGGTCATATTCCATTATAAATACAATCATAAGCCATACACCATGCCACACCTAGTTTACTATATGAGGAAGCCCTTCAGTTAGCCATCGCTCGAAACTAGTTTAATAGGCTAGATTAGCTAACTTACTCTTCCTTTGTACTTAGTGTGATACACCTCAGATCAATGCATATAATGGAGTAGGGCTATTATCCACCTTGGGGTCCTGAATCAGTACAAAATCCTTGTCCCCTGTTCTCTTATTCCATACTAATGTAATCCTTGCTATCGGTCATATCCTACGTCTCTCAAATACCGTAGTTAGGTATAACCCGTTGACACAAGAGTACTGACTACTTTTAACAACAGATATTCCATAAACAATGAAATACATTTTGTCTCTATTGCACCAAGCTAAAAACAATAGGGAAAAAGACATTAAAAAATGAACATCCCTATTTCCCTGCGGTTTCTAGTTCTCCTAAAACCTAAGAACAATGTATATGACACCCTCTTTAGAAAAAAAAACCTTTAAGAAGTAACCAACATCTGTCTGCCTATGTCATTTGAACTAACCTAAATAGTGGATTTTATACCAGCTATTTGGAAGTCATAACAAATCGCTCAAACTTATAATCACATGAAGTAGAAGTATTGTTAGAGTACTTGTGATATAAAATTAACCAGAGGTTTTCTTTTGTTGCACAAGAAATATATATGTTTATTTTAATGTGCGTGATCCCAAATAATGTAAAAGCATATTCAATATGATCTACCATCTAGTTTTTTTTAACACTAATATTCAAAAAAGAAAAGGTAAAACACTTGAGAGTAAAATCTAGTATTCCTTGGAATTGAAAACCGAGTATCACTTAAGGTAACTTTGGTTTAGGTGGAAAACTAAAGTGAACCGCTATAGGATCACGCCGAACCAGTGGTTGTGGGCCAACATGGATAGCCCTTCTTTGATAGTGGAGGCTCCAAATAATTCTTAGAAATACTTAAATTAACATTTTAGGAGAACTTACCATCTTGTTCATCTGAGAACAAGCTTACACTTCTGCAACGAAATAGGCAAAATAGTTTTTATAGCAATACTAATAGTTAAGGTAACATATAACTATTACTTACAGTCCTAATGCAAATAATTTGAAAACTATCTCTTAACGCATGCTTAACTAGATTTGTCATATCCATATCTATATTCTTTAAAGGACCCCAACAATAGTGTTAGTGATAAATCTGTCATCACCCATCACCGTTACCATGTCAGTCCACAAATAGTGAGGTAGATGAATTTTTGTTCCTTTCCCAACCCCAAGCCATCAAAGAAGAATTTTTTTTAAAGCGATGTATAGAATGATAACAAATATGACCCGAAGATTTTACAATGGGATTTTTTTTTTAAAAAAATGAGGCTTTAGAGTGTCTGGCCGGGGTTCTCTTTTAAAATCTTGTTGCAAAACACGTGTATTAAGCTAGCTAGTAGTATGTAAGACAGAAGCATTGAAGTTTTGAACTTATTCTAGATAGGAAGAAGTTTACACTAAATTTAATTGGCTTCTCTCTTAATCCACCATATAGGTGATGTTCATTCCTTGTCTATGTCAACTTTCTATCTAAATGGAAGATTCATCTAGTTGCAGTGGTGCATCAATGCGCTCCCCCCTAAAAAAGGAGCACTCCTAGCTATAGCAAACAACAGCACAGCAGTCAGCACGTATGTATTCTTGATGTCATATTGTCATGATTAGTTAGTATCGAGGCGCATTAGGCCTCGCTGAGGCACAATGTAAGAACAAATAACATGTTTGATCAGGAGCTAATTAAAAAGAACTTCACGAACATTTTCCCCACTACTTTCGTCGTCCCAAAATATAACTTAGCTAATACGAAACAACACACATTCTAATATTATAAATCTGAACAGAGCCGAACTTTTATCATATATTAAATTGTTATATTTTAGGAAAAAAAGTAACTAAATAGAATATGGGAGTTTGACCAAATTGCCAAAATCGCATGCATGCATTGCACACTGCATAGCTAGCTAGTTATCGGGCAAAATCTGGCATTGAGAGTACTCATTTGCATGGCATAGCTAGGAGCACCCAACGTCCTAAGAGTGTGCACAGCAGGAGAAAACCCGACGCTTTATCCCTTTTCATCGGGACATTTAACAATTTGTTGTTTTTAAGATACGACATTTAATAATTCGTTACTAATAATCTGTAATATGTGAGTCTTATGTGTTTATAACATATGGATTCAGTGATAAATTGTTAAATGTCACATATAACATTGTCAATAATTAGACATCTCCTTTCCACCGATTCCCCGGCACTTCAAGCGAGTGAGTGAGTCGCTTGGCCGGCTACCTTGCAGCTGGTATTCCGATCCCCTCTCCCTCGCTCGCTCTCACGCCGTCCTTCGACTCGCTCTCGCGCCGTCCTTCGCTCGATCTCACAGTGGTGGTGGTGGCGGTGGGTGCACGCGGAATCTGTCACCTCTTCTTCTTTCACGACCGATCGACGTAACCGGCCACCACGACGCGCGCGCGCTTTTTAGTCCGGGCGCCGGCCGGGCGGACACACATCGATGCGTCGCGCTCGCCGGAATCGTATGCCGCGCCCGGCGCGGCCCCAGCATTTCCCTCATCCACAGTTGATGCGACGGCGCCGGCCTTTCATGGATGCAGCTGATCTGCCTGGAGCTTGATAGCAATTGCCAATTAATTAGTTAAGCGAAAAGCGCACACGCATAAGAGATCCGGGCATGCTTGCAATGCTGATGAATATATACTAGCGCGTAGCATCAGTGTCGCCTCCACTGGCGCTTTGGCTCTCCAGCTACTGAAAGCTCTAGTAGTTTTTAGAAGCCAGAAAATGAGGGGGAACGATTAAGAACGAATCTCAAGTAGTGAGCCAGTGGAGAACATGGATCCTTAATGAAAGAACAGTACTGTAGAAGTATACAACCGAATTCTACTTATTTAATTTCTCAGTAATAGTCAAGAATCAAGATTTTCGGTGAAGTACTGTGCTGCTGCATGCAACTTAATTGAAGCGGTATCGCACGAAGTAATCGGATTTTTTTTTTCATTTTTGGTGAATTTGGTCAAAGTTTATTATAATTCAATCAAAATTTGCCAAAATTGTAAATAATGTCATACAAAAAAAAGTTCCGAAACCCCCAAAATTTGCGAAATTGGGTGATCACAATTTTGGTCATTCCAAAAGTGTAAACTTTCAGTCTTTCAGAGTCCAAATGTGAGATCTTGAGCTTGAGTCCTAAATATTAGCCCAGTTTTAACATGAAATTTGATTAAGGTTGGAAATTTTCTCAAAGAACCCAACTAATAGATACTAGTTGGACGGACTATTATTATTGTTATTGTGGAACTAAAACGGTTTAGACTATAATAAGAGTCCACCTTAGCTCTCTAATTATTAATTTTGAATTTCAAATGCAAATTAACAAAATGCTAAACTGAGTGTCCAAGGTAAGTTATTAGTTCTGAATTTATTTCTAAAATACAGCAGATTTGACTGAAATAGGAGTCCATATCGACTACAGTTTGCTAGTATTATTAGTAATTTCATATTTATGAATTACATTTATATAATTCTAACTTAAGAGTCAAATACAGGAACAACTCCACATTAATTGATTCCAAATTATTGAAAAAAATCTATAGAATGTTAGTGGTATTTCCTATGGTACGTTTATTAACTCTTAATATGATTTACGATCATGATATAAAAATCCACCAAATCAAAAGTTGGATTTTTATGATTAACATGGAAGCTTCCTTGAAGTGTTTACTTAGTATAGATCTTTTTATATCACTCTAAACCGCAGCATAATATATATGGGAGAGATAGTTATGTAACACTACATTTGTATTTAAACATTTGACAATGTTGACTAGATTATATACACATTGACCAGTAGATTATATACACATTGACCAGTCATTTCCCAAGAATATGCTTATAACTACTTGAAGCTCCGCACTATTATAAAAATAGGGTTAATTTAATTCATGCCATTACAAATATGTCATATTAGAAAAATGTCATTATAATTCGCGTTATTAGTTGGGTGTCACTGAAATTTTCTATAATTGGAACCATGTCACTCTCGTCACTCTTTTTGTCATCCTCTCACATCGCCATCCTCATCATCGCCTCCCCACACTGAAGTCAAAGCTCCCATCCCCACCGTCGGAGTCGGAGCTCTCGTCGCCGGAACCCTAGACTGCCACCACCGCCGGAGCTCCTATCGTTGATGCCTCCATCAGCGGGGAAGAGGAGGATGCAGCTGCAGCTCCATCAGCGAGGAGTGGGGGGGGGGTACTAGTGCACGAAGTTGATGGACGACCAACCTGAGGTCGCCGTCGGAGGTTAAGCAGCTTCGAGGCCCAATCGTCGTCTCCTCCACCCTCCTCTCCGTGCATCGAAAGCCGCCTAACCTAAGGTCGCCGTGCGGAGGTGACAGATCTGGGGCAGTCGAGCTCCAACTCCGCCCTCTACTTCGAGGGCTGGTCGTCGTCTCCTCCGTCATCCTTTCTATGCGTCGAAGCCACCTCCTCCATGGTGGATCCGGCAGGTCAAGGGATGATGGCGACGCACGGCGTCCAGATCCAACCGCCCTGACCCCAAGGGCAATGGATCTAGCCACCTCTGTCCCCGACACCAACTACCTCCTTGTCTCCCCCTCCGTCCCCAAGCGTCAGCCGCCGCCTTCGTTCCCGACACCGAGCACCCTGGTGCCACCTCCGCCCATGAGCACCCGCTGGTGCTGTCACCGCCCTCGACGGTGAGGATGGCGACCCCGCTCATGTCCGACCCTGCTCGCCTGTCCTCTGCTCCAGCGCGCTCTCGGAGCTCGCTGGTTTTGCCCTGCAACTCTGCTCCGGTGGTAGGACGATGAGGAGAACAAATAGAAATTGACGGCGATAATAGAAAACTAGACGAGAGTGGCATGGTTTCAATTTAAAAAAATTTCAGTGGCACTCAACCGATTACTTGAAGAGGTATATATCTCCCCAGTCCCCACTGCTTGAAAGTCGAGGCAGTAAAACAAATCGAAATATATAAAAATATGTAAACAGTTTAACTTCCGGTTCATCATTTAGCCCGAGTGCTTAATTAAGCAAATGACGCCAGTCCGTGTCATGATGAACGGATTGAATACCGCCAAGCTAATTAAGTGTCTATTCTATGGGCATGCACATATAAAAAGCAGGTCGAGAGAACTATATTGATGACGGCTACAGGCTGCCTAGTTTATTCAATCGACAGGTCTCAATTATGAACTG
Source organism: Oryza officinalis (assembly GCA_008326285.1). Classification (NCBI taxonomy): domain Eukaryota; kingdom Viridiplantae; phylum Streptophyta; class Magnoliopsida; order Poales; family Poaceae; genus Oryza; species Oryza officinalis. Next base: position 59,471,861 of record BDMV01000002.1, on the reverse strand, counting down.
ATAACCATCAAGAACGGATAGATCAAAACAAGGAAGTTAAACTCAATTAAGGTCATGGTGGAGTCAATTGCTACTTGTAGCTTTCAGCAAGACAGAATGATAGGAGCTGTGACAGGTGCAGTAAGTATTTATATCCAGTTAAAATCAAGACGCTGAGCAGAGTAAACCGTCCCTCGTGTGATCGATCCGTGGCCACATATACCGACATGCATTTGATTGATTCGTTTAATTCACCTGTGAATATCCTAGCTTAATTCAATACTCTCTGATCCAACGTAAGCGAAGTGCAGAGAACGAGTGTAGAGTGAAGCACATGGCGAGTAGTCCTGCATCTCTTCTAGCTAGTTCAGACTTCAGAAACTTCAGACTCAACAAAGAGAAGACAGATGATCGAGACAATCTATCTATATAGCTTGGTGTGTGTAGTGCTGTCATCTTGTTATCAGTGTGGTAGTTGTTTAGGATATGACTATGAGCTAATATCGGCATTGCGTACATAACTAAAAGTCTCTGAGTACTTGAGAGTTGACACAATTCAAGCAGATATATTGATATATATGTAAGTGGACTAACAGTGTTAGAAAACTGAAAATAACAGGAGACAACTTGCAGTTACCCTACAATATCCAACAAATGCATTTAGCTATAAAAAAAAGCACACCGTGCTCATCCAGTTTTAGAGTTCCAGGAAACTAACCGAAGTCCCTGGTTTTTCTACCTAGTTTGGGGGTTAACTAGATGGTAATTTGGGAGGTGTGTGTCCCACCACTATCACGTGATACACAACAATAATCAAACCGAGAGGATCAAACTTAAATCATTATATATCATGCAGAGATCGTCACATCAGAAGTTCAGGAAACTAAAGAAGAGGAGCAAACTTATCACTGAATAAACAAATTAGCAGTCACACACCGAAGGTTCGATGCAGACATGCGGACTGCTGCTGGGACGACATGGGTCAGCTTTCACCTGAGCCGAGCCGAGTCTCCCCGGCCCAGCTACGATTTATATAACGAAACATATATAAGTTCTCCTTATAATACACTGCAAGTTTGAGGATTGCAAAGTGGTCGCGAGCAGGTTGACAATGATGGTGACAACTACGTACACCCTCTGTCTAAAAAAAGTTAATTTTTAAAAATAAATCAACATAACACTTATTTAGATTTATTTAAAAAAACAATTTTTTATGAGACAAAAAATATATGCTAGAGTTCGAACTCCAATACCTTTATTATCGTCATCATTTTCTCTATGTCTACGTGTAGACAGGGAGAAAATAACGATGACAATGGAGATTCTGTAATAGTGTAATATGGTAGTATTTTGGTCTTGGAGAGCATAATTTACATTTTCACCCTATCATTTCTGTCTTTTGTGCTTTCCAGATAAATTTGCCTAGAGTGAGATGGAAGTGGAAAATACAACCTCTTCTTCTCTCACATCTGACTAGTATATATGTACAGTTGGAGCAAGTATGAGTGGCCGTATAAACTAAGCGAGGTTGACATCCCCATCAATAAATTTATATTTGGATCTCCTTTCCACCTGCTGGCTAGATGGCCGCCGATGCAGTGCCCGTTTTGTCGAGTTGCGGAGAACATCATCAACCAACTGACAGCATCGGTCCATCCACAACGTTGGCAGCAAGCTGTTCGAGCTGTTAATTGTTTAGGCAACGGAGTGCCGGTTAAATAAAACGAGCAGATATGTGAAAGCAGCAGCTGTGAGAGGTGCAAGCTGTGCAACAAAACTATCAGACAAAACGATCAGCCGCTGGCTCTCGTCAGAGATGCATGTCAGGTTGCGCATTACGTACGCACCAATGCTTAGTTAAATGCAGGGTCAATGTGTGGCTCCATGTGTTTATGTGTATATATATATAAGTGTGGCGCTAATTGGTAGCAGTTGCTTGGGTGTCAGTTGATGCATGTTCTGTATGGCTGTATCGATCGATCAGGTTGAGTAACTAAGCGGCGTAGCTAGAACTTTTTAGAGCCAAGGAAAATCTAACCGTATCATTCAATTTTTTTTCAATCTCTTTAATAGCACTAAAATTCTATCGCGCACGCTCGGATGAGCTCGGGCAGCTGCCCAGGATCGCCGGGTGGTGGCCCTGCCACTGGGTGTAGTGTTAGTGCTACAAGCTCTTTTAAAATGACGATTTGATAATTTGCTACTCTAGATTACCATTTTGTTACTTATTACATCGTGGTTATAGGGGCCCCACGTGTCATGATTGGATGATTACCATTGTGTCAGGATAGTAAATCATGCAATCCTCCATGAAAATACCCAGCAGTATACAGAGGAGAGGAAGAAGAAAAGGGGAAAAGAAGGCAGGTTGCGTGTGGAAGCCCACGAGACTTTTCAAAGCCTAACGGCCTACCTAAGCCCATCTGTCTGGCCCAGCAGGATGCATCTTGCGACTGGGCCTAATCATCCGCGCGGGCCCACACCCGCGTGCGCACGCTCGGCGACGGTGGAACAGTCAAACGCACCAGACAAAAGAGGAGGAGACAACACCCCACCAAAACCAAGCTCTAACACAGGAGGATTTTTTTTTTTTTGATTCGCTCTGCTCTCAGGTCGGCACCGCGGTGTTGTCCCCGTCTCCCCCACCATGCCTTCGAATCACATGGCGGCGATCTCGCAGCCGCCGCTCCACGCCGCGGTGGTGGTGCCGCTGCGGGCGGGGAGGCTCGCGGGGCCGGGGGCGGGGAGGAGGGCGGCGGTGGCGTTGGCGGCTGCCGGCGGCGCGGCCAGGAAGCCGCTGAGGCTGGAGGGCGCGAGCGAGGAGCTTAGGGCCGCCGCGGCGCAGTGCCTCGATTGGGCGCCCGCGCGCCGGCGCGTGCGCGGCGCCTTCGCGCCTGTGCTCCCCACCCTCGACCACTGCCTGTTCAAGGTCCGTATGCCTGTCACTTGAAAAGTTGAAAATGGTTTGGATTAGCAGTAGAGTAAACAGTCAGATGAGCTGAAGTCGCTCTTGGATCACTAGTACTGTTAGTTTACTGCTTGGGTACTACCGCATGTCCAATTTAGCACAGTGTGTTAGTAATGAACTCATAAGAATGGTTCTAATCATGGGATAGAACAGGGAGCTATAAGCTTGAATGCGGCGGTATATGTAATTACGTGTGAGCTATTCAGTGAGAATGTCAGATCCTTTGATTCTGTAGTTTATGCCATCCGAAAGATACTTGTGGTGTGTTGGGTTTCGATCAATGCTGATAAAATTCGAAAGTTCATCGCCCTTGAGAGCAGAGCATAACACACTATGTCTATAATCTCTGGTTGTTATCCAGTAATGTTGTTGCGTGCGGTGCCGGTTGGTCCTGCTTTCTAATCATTTAACTCTTAATTACCATTCTGTAGATGGCTCCCAAGGGAATCCAGATGGAAGAGGTAAGCACATGATGGAGATCTTGAATTGACCTTCCCTTGTATTTGGTTCAAGTAGTTCCCTTGCAGAAATGCAATCCTCCTGTGACACAAGCATGTTTTCTCTGTTGGAAAAGAAGGCATGTCGGCATCCATTAAAAATGTAAAAGTGGTGTATTCAGGCCACTAAGGCTGTGTTCGTTGGTATGAGTTACCAGCGTACACAGTAAACACGGGAAATGGAACGGTCCATTAGCGTGTGATTAATTAAGTATTAGTTAATTTTTTTTCAAAAATGGATTAATTTGATTTTTTAAGCAACTTTTGTATAGAAACTTTTTGCAAAAAAATACACCGTTTAGTAGTTTGAAAAGCGTGCGCGGGGAAAATACTGTAGCACGCTGGGAAGTGCAAGTGCCGAACACAGCCTAAGTAAACCTTTTACAGGGAATGGCATACTGGCATGATGTTACTTGCATATTGAATATGCAGTTGACCTCAAAAGACAAATTTAAGTGCAGTAGGCACTTTCAATATTGAGTGAGCTGTTTAATTGCTTATTTCTTTTTGTGATAAGTTATATTGTTTTTTATGTAGAATTTTGAGACCAATTCAAAGGGGGTTGAAATTTTCTGGAAGAGTTGGCTGCCTAGGGAGGGCACTGCCACCAAGGCATCACTTTTCTTCTGCCATGGGTATGGTGATACTTGCACTTTCTTTTTTGAAGGTGATTATTCTGCTACTGCTACTGCTACTGCTACTGTTATGTTCTTCTGTTTAGTTCTCTTTTTGTTGCCTGCTTGTTTATGCATATATTACTATCTTGGAATCATCAGGGATTGCGAAGAGAATTGCAGCAGCAGGATATGCAGTATATGCTATGGATTATCCTGGTTTTGGTTTATCATATGGTCTTCATGGCTACATTGCAAGCTTTGATGGAATGGTGGAACATGTCATTGAACAATACTCAAGGATAAAAGGTTTTTGATAGATATCTCCAGCATATAAAAAATCGATATGCTTTACAATCATACAATCTATACATCACAATGCAATACTTTCTAATGTCTAGGCAGGAGGGAGGTCCGTGGGCTCCCACATTTTCTATTAGGACAATCAATGGGAGGTGCGGTTGCTTTGAAAGTACACCTGAAACAACCAAAAGAATGGGACGGGGTGCTTCTTGTTGCACCTATGTGCAAGGTAAGGCTAGAACTCTAGAGTCTAGAAAAGGTTCACCAAACCTAGTGATCTGTAACATTTTTCTTGTTTAGGGTGTTAGTTGTGTATTGTCCAATGTTCACTTTCAAGTCATTGTAAATGAGGGCTTATCAATTACTTTATCACCGAATGTGATATTAAATTGGCAGTACTAACTCAATGCCACTGTTATGTTTACTTGAAATGGATACTAACTACCTGCGAGATGTCCCATTTTTAGTTTGTTGTTTTTTTACTGCGATGTGCAATAATACTTGCAGCTATACTTCATGCATGAACAAATTACCAACAGTTGGTGATCTCTATCATAACAACCATCTTGGTTACATTGCTCTGTTGCAAGAGTTTAAACCAACCGATATGCTTGTTCTATATTTGGGTGCATTAACAATGTCTATATGGTTCTGACTTCAATTTGGCAAGATTTCAGAAGATGTTACACCACCAGCACCAGTGTTGAAGGCATTGAGCATATTGTCATGCCTTCTTCCAGAAGCGAAGTTATTTCCACAAAAGGATATTGGAGATTTGGCATTTAGAGATTCAAGTAAAAGAAAAGTAGTAAGTTTCTTGGACCAATTTCATGCTATTATCTTCAACTTGCTTTGTTTGAATGTACTGTAATAGCACATTATCAAACTAAAGTAGCCGCCTCTCGGGATTACTTCTTTTTTTGACAAAATACTTATTTTTCAAAAGTTAATAGCAAGAATCATAACACCTTCTTGGAAAAAAAGCATCAGCACAAGAAAGCTGGTTGAAACATCTAAACGCTATAAATCCTATCTATTTTCAACTTCCAGGCTGAGTACAACGCCATCTCATATACCCAACAAATGAGGTTGAGGACAGCAGTTGAACTTTTGAAGGCTACAAAAGACATAGAATCCCAGTTGGAGAAGGTCAGTGTTGCTTATACAGTTATACCTATCTTTTGTGCATCTGAATTCCCTTTTCTAAACTGTTCAGTGCCTGGAAGCAACCATTGCCATCACTTCTTTTGAAAGATAACTACAAATGTGAAACCCTCTTGACAGATTTGTTCCCCGTTGCTGATTCTCCACGGAGCAGCAGACATGGTTACCGACCCCCATGTCAGCGAATTCCTGTACGAGAAGGCTAGCACAAAGGACAAGACTCTCAAGCTCTACGAAGATGGATATCACTCTATCTTAGAGGGTGAACCTGATGACCGGATTTCAACTGCCATTAACGACATCATTTCATGGCTGGATTCGCACTGCTGAATACCATTATAGATTGTCTTGTTGATCGGCTGTGCTGTCTAAATTTAAGTAGGAAATGAATCGCATAATAAATAGGAGTCGATCTGTACGTGTTCCTTCGCTTCTTTAAGAGTAAAATAATGCATAAATTTTGGGAACATGAAAGGTGCGAGTCGTTTTCTCTAGTTTCGTTTGTTGTTGTTGGTGGCTGGTAACGTGATGCTGTCAGCATGTATTTGGTTCTTGCCAATTGTGAAAATTGTGTTTTTTTTTCTTTTTTTGTAAAAGTTTCAAAGTTAGGTTTCAAAGAATGGATTAAAATACGAAATTTTTAGGGCCATGTTCCGTCATCTTACTCAAACGTGCTTATTGACGACCTGGGTTTGAAAGCCAATTACCGAATGTCATGGTTTAGGTTGTAATGTAGGCAATCCTTTTAGTTTCTCTTCTACTACTGTTCATTTTCATAAGCAACAAAGCTGTGAGAGATAAATGAACCTATGGAAATTTCTGGTTGTGTCTCCCTTTAAATGATGATGATATTTTATAGGATTTTCATAGAATCTATTATATACTACAAATTCATTAAAAAAAATTTAGACCGCCTCATATAAATTTATATTAAATAAAAATTGATTATATTTTTTTTGTCTAAAAATAAAATATAAAGATATTATAGGATATGTCATAATTATCTAAAATATTTTATATTTTAGGATGGAGCAAGTATTTGAAAATAAATTGAGCCAGCCTGCCAATGCCAATCCTTTCCAAGTACACATGCGCGAGCATCATTACTTGACACGCCGATTACTTCCTCCCACGCGGCCTCGCCGGTAGCCACCACAAAAGCAAGCCTGCAAGAGCCGATCGAGCAGAATCTCCATTGGTCCAGCAACACACCAAGGTTGGCACCCAAGCAAAGCCAAAAAAGGCGGAGGCGCACCAAAGATTGAGAACAAATTAAGCAATGGTCGCGACCTTTCTCCTCCTCCTACTCTCCACCCTGCTGCCCGCCGCCGTCCCGCTGCCGCCGCGCCGTCCTGTGCGGTGCGGTGGCGGCGGCGGCGATGGGGCAGGCTGCGTGCTCTCCAACGCCTACGGCGCGTGGTCGAGCGACCGCGCCGACTGCCTCGTCGCGACCGTGGCGTACCCGGCGTCCGAGGCTGACGTGGTCGCGGCCGTCGCCGGCGCCAGCGCCAAGAACATGCCCGTCAAGGTCGTCAGCGGCTTCGCGCACACCATCCCGAAGCTGGCGTGCCCCGGGAACGGCAGCAGCAGCAGCGCCGCGCCCTCCTCCTTGCTCATCAGCACGGCGAGGTATGACGGCGTGGCGGTCGACGCCGCCGCGCGGACGGTGACCGCGGACGCCGGCGCGCCGCTGCGGGCCGTGATCGACGCGGCGGAGGCGAGCGGGCTGAGCCTGGTGGCGGCGCCGTACTGGGAGGGGGTGAGCGTCGGGGGGCTCGTGAGCACGGGCTCCCACGGGAGCTCCTGGTGGGGCCGCGGCGGCGCCGTGCACGACCACGTGGTGGCGCTCAGACTCGTCGTGCCCGCCGGCGCGGCGGACGGGTCGGCCAAGGTGGTGGCGCTCCGAAGAGGCGACGCGTTCTTCAACGCCGCTCTCGTCTCCCTCGGCTTGCTAGGGGTCGTCTCCAAGGTTAGCAACTCATCACTCCTACTGTCCTACACAACGTATGCTTGTGTTCATGTCGTATAGCCACCATTTGCATCTGCATGCCCCTGTCTGTATTGGCTCATGTATGGCTATATTTTCGGAAGGACAGCAAAGATCCTTTTTGTTAATTTTGTCATCGTGCGACGCCTCACATGCCTGCCACTCCATTGAGCAACATGATGGCAACAAATGCTATGCTAATTTGTGCAAATCTTCATCTGTAAAATGGTAGAATGAGGAAAGACGATTACTCCGTAGAATAGTATATTATTTCATTCTTTCCTTGTCCCTGCTCACATAAATTAGTGCCGTTTTTGTTAATGACAAAAATATCGATCACCAGAGCTATAACTTCGCTAGCTGTCACAACAGGGTTTAAAATTCTGGCTATCAGACCCGCCGATATGATATTATTTCGTCCGAAAATTTTAAATCTTTTCATTTTTTTTTTGAATTTGACAATATTTGTTTAAATTTGATCAAATTTTATTTGAAAATTCAAATAATTTTGGACCAAAATTTCGGTATTTCGGCATTGGTGATACAAATGCCGAAAACAAAAGATTGAACCCTGGTCATAAAACGTACAATGCATTTTGACTTAATTACTACGACTTGATGGTATAGGTCAATTGCAGAGGTAGATTATTGAGAAATATCCTAGATATTTTGCATCATGGCTGGCCAGTCGATCTTCATCATGACACACGGATCGCACTAAATATGTTTACCCAAATCGTTTTCTAAGCTCGGATCTTAGATGCCCTCTATTTGTACTTTTGAGTGAACATTGAATTCCAAATTAAGATTTACATGACGGAATTATTTATCATTCATTAATATATTTTGAACCATGGATATATGGTCTGCATTTCTGGAACACCTCCATGCATGCATGGTTTGCTAGCGCAGTACTGTTCCAAAGCTTGATACTACCTAACCGCAAATGGAGCGTGGAATAATAGGAGCTAGTTATCACATATTCATGGTCAAACTTATTTCTTGTTACAATTTGTAAAAAGTGACATTTAATATTGATATATCATATATTAATTTATCCTGTTAAATTTTTTTAAAAAAATTTTAATTGTTTAAATAACATGTAAATAATAAGAGAATTTTCTTTGGAGAGTTTAGAATCGTTTCGCTAATAATGCGAGAGTGTGCAGGTGACTCTGGCTCTAGAGCCAAGGTTCAAGAGAAGCATAAGCTACGAGTACAGGGACGACTCCACCTTCCAGGACGACTTCGCGAGCCACGCCGCGAACCACGAGTTCGCCGACATCACCTGGTACCCGTCCCAGCACAAGGCGGTTTACAGGATCGACGACCGCATGCCGCTCAACGCCACCGGCGACGGCGTCAACGACTTCATCGGCTTCCAGTCCACGCTCATCGCCGTCTCCTCCGGCATCAGGGCCCTAGAGACCGCGCTGGAGGCGTCCAGGAACATGAAGGGCAGGTGCAAGATGGCGGCGGCGGAGATCGCGGCGAAGAGGCTGGTCGGCAACGGGCTGCGCGGCGCCGGCGGGCGGCTGTTCACCGGCTACCCCGTGGTGGGGTTCCAGGGGAGGATGCAGACGTCGGGCTCCTGCGCGCGCTCGCCTACCACCGACACGCTCAACGCGTGCGCCTGGGACCCCAGGTACAAGGGCCTCTTCTTCTACGAGAGCACGGCGATGTTCTCGCCCGCGGCGAGGTTCCGTGACTTCGTCCTCGACGTCAAGCGGCTGCGCGACATCGACCCGGACAGCATGTGCGGCGTCGACGCGTACAATGGCCTCCTCGTCAGGTTCGTGAAGGCGTCGGAGGCGTACCTCGGCCAGCCGGAGGACACCGTGGTGGTGGACTTCAACTACTACCGCGCGTCCGACGAGTCGTCGCCGCGGCTGAGCCAGGACGTGTGGGAGGAGGTGGAGCAGCTGGCGTTCATCAAGCACGGGGCGCGCCCGCACTGGGCCAAGAACAGGCTGGCGGCGTTCCGGGGCGTGCGGGGCAAGTACCCGAGCTGGGACAAGTTCGCCGCGGCGAAGCGGCAGCTCGACCCGCGGGGGCTGTTCGACAGCCGGTGGTCCGACGAGGTCGTCGGCGGGGAGGAGCAGCTGCCCAAGGCCGACGGCTGCGCGCTGGATGGACGCTGCATCTGCTCCGAGGACAGGCATTGCAGCCCGAGCAAGGGGTACTACTGCAGACCGGGGCTCGTTTATTCAGATGCCAGGGTCTGCAGGTACTCCGTTTCTCAACTAGTCTAAATAAAACCGGCTTACTGCTGAGATTACTGATTGATTATATACTCCAGCATGTTCAAAACAAAAATTACTATAGTTTTTTTTCTTTTTGAAAAAAGAATGTTGCGATTCATACATGTTCTTGAATACTCCATGGTTTGTCTAAATTAATTGTAAAAAGAAAAGGCTGCAGAAATACCCGTTGTATTAATTAGCCGCGACGTAAAGGCTCAACGTTGGGTCGATAACATTTGTGTAGTTACACAAGTTGTACTACAAGAATTATAGTATAGTCATGTACTCATGTGTCATGTGTGCATGTCAGCGTGTAACATTGTGTTAAACCACGTTCCACGGAAAAATGGGACTAAACTCTTACAAATATCTAACATTCAAATCCGCTTCGCCATTCGTTCTCAGGGGGCTTTTCATGAAACTATGGCGACCTTGATGAACTCATGCAACCAGAAGTGGCAATCCAAATCCGTTAGGGTCCTGGGTTGGAATGAAGATGAGAGTAAGCCTGCCACCAATGGTTTGAAATCCAACCCACAACCAAACCAGCCCAAACCAAACTAGTAAGCTACACATGTCCAACCCACTCCAATCCATTTGCCTTCTCTTAGGCTGAGTTCTTCTCTCTCTTTTCTCAACTCATTTGTCTCTTCTTTTTTTGCACGCACGCCTTTCAAACTACTAAATGATATGTTTTTTATAAAAGTTTTCTATAGAAAAGTTACTTTAAAAAATCATATTAATTCGTTTTTTAAGTTTTTTAAGTTAATACTTAATTAATTATGTGCTAATGAGCTGCTTTGTTTTTCGTGCCGAAGAGGAACGTTCCCAACTCAGAGCAACAAACGCAGCCTTAGAATCCAAACCAATCCAACCCATTTCCTATTTCAACCCAAACCAACTTAACCCATTTCATCTTTATGGATTTAGTTCCCCTTCCCCATCCATTTCACCCCATTCCAAATCCACTCCAACCACTCAGCTGGTAGGCAGGTGTCATCAAGAACACGTCGTCGCCGCTGATAGCGACTTGGTTGCATCGAGCATCGCCACCAAGGAGGCGAGGCTGGAGAAGGACGCGACAAAGCCGTCACTGACGGTGGCAACCTGATCGACTGCACAGGAACTCGGTGCCGCCGTCGTCGTCCGTTACGCCAGGTTGATGTGACCATGACTACCATTGATACAACTGTTGATCACATCATAGGACAACCGGAAGACATCGAGATTGAATCGTGGAAGTCCTGGATTCCAATTCGGCCACCTGCTACAATGCTGACTTCAAACGGCCGTCAATCATGCATACGAGCTCCGTTTTGGGCCCGTGAGTACTTGATGGAAAGCTCTCGGAGTCCTCTTTTTAACGGATCTAGCCTCATCTCCAAATTCCATCTCAGTTGGCTACAATCACAGAAACAAGGTGCTACATCACCTATAATGGGCCTATGAGCTTATAACTTTATCTAAGACCCCGGCTCAGGTGGGGCCCATGTGGGGTGCACCCTAATCTAGTGGAGCACGACCTTAGGGACCCCTTGGTCGTTCTCCCACTCCTTTAAATAGCTAGGTACCCCTTTAGGATTTCTCGAATTTTGTTAGATTAAAGTTTTAGCCATTGCTACTTTACCTTGTTGTTACGTGTGTTGGCTAGACCACCTAATTACTTGTATTCAGAACCCCAACTTATCATGAGTTTTAATTACTATTTGCAATTCAGATTGCTTTTATCTTGTTCTTACTTATTTTTTCGATTTGCTTGCAGGAATAAGGTTGATTTGCACCTGCAAGATCAATAACCTACGAAGAGGTGTATCGATCTCTAAGGTGCAACACAACAACGTCTTGTACGGTTATAGTCGGATCATCAATGTTTCTCTCAAATCGTAGTTATCATCAACTCACCGAAAGATCGGGACAACCAGATCCCTGAGTGTATCAAGTGGAGCTCAGGGTTTATCACAGGCTGATGACGCAGATGTTCCAAATGACGCGAGATGGCAGCGCAATGGTGGACGATGTGGTTCGCAATGTTGCTCCTGCGCTGTTGCTAGCGAGGTAGCAACGGGTGGCATCGAGCGGCGGGACATCGTCGGCTGGGTGATGCTAGCTCTTGGGGTCGTCGAGGAGCGTAGCACCACGAGCCCGTCTTTGTAGGCTGCCAGGCAGCGGTGGTCCGGTGCGCGGCAGTAGTTGACAGACAACATGGCCGCTACCGCATACCGTACAATCCGGTGGCACGTTGCATCATACGTCGAGGATGCTGCGGAGAGGAACGCGAACTGGCCACCACGGAAGAAGACAATGACGAAGAGGAACACGAACGTGAACTGGTAGCTCTCCTGCACCCTCGTCCTTGCCCTCTACAATCGTAGGGAGAAAGAGGCTCGCGAGGAGGTGGTGGCCAGGTCGAGGATGAGGTTGCGGGTAGAGAAGCCATGGCACAGGAAGAAGGCCTAGATGCACGTATCAAGGACAGAGAGCATGAGCCGGTTGAGTGTGCATCGATCGGCTTCCGGCGCAGTGTCAACATGGCCGACGAGAAGACTAGCGATGAACTGATGGGCTAACGGTTGGTATTTGGGGGTGAATCCAATTGAAATCCATGGACTCCATCCATTTTAGACCCAAAACTTATAACCAAAAACCAATCCAATCCAACCCACCTCCATCCCTCATCCAAGCCGCTCCAATCCATTAGCTATCTCAACCCGTTTACACCCCGTACCAAGTCAATCCAAATTGAAAACCAATCCATTAGACCCATTTCCATCCAGCCCATTAGAAAGCCTAGATGGGAGGGGACATGGGAGAAGGGGGGAAGAGGGGTTTCTTCGGGTTTAAAGGATGGCCATAGGAGATGGTGGTTCGATGGTGGGTGGTGGACACATGCAGACGGCGAGATGATGATGGTGGTACCGGAGCCATAGGGATGGAGGAAGATAGTTCCAATGTAACCCTAAAAATTGGAAAAATAGTTTTGGTATAGCTAGATATAAGCAGTCCAATGTGTTTCAATGATTAAGAGAAGTAGGAATAACTGTGTAAGGTAGACTATGTGCTTATGACGAGTTTCAAAAAAAAAGAATATTGTGATTTTTTTTAATAAAACAGTGTGACATATGCTCAGCTTGATGCCTTTTAATTTAGTGTATTGTGCCATTTATTGTTAAAGTTGTAGAATACCAGGTAGGGTTCTCTTATAACCCCTTAGGCTATAAATCCTTTTGTTACGTGACACGAGTTATATTACCGTAGTATCCATAACTTTTTTTTAAAAAAATACTCTTAATTTAACCCTTGCCTTCACTAAGTTAATTTAGCGAAGTGGGGTTTCTAAACTTTAAAAAAATAAGATAATTTTTAATCTCTATCTCTATTATTATAAAAATTAAAGATATTTTTGTCAATCGTTTGGTACTTCGCTCATATCTGATTCGAAGCCGTTCGTGCATCCGCACGCACCAGCGTGGCATCGGTGTCTGATTCCCGTGTAGGTCTATGATTCCGTGTGGCATTCGTGTCCGATTCCGCGCGCGGACCATGCAATATTGCAATGGGTGTCCGCGTTGGAGTGGGATGTGATTTATCTGTTTACCCATACTACAGCATGGCTGCATGAAGTGGTTTGCATCTATTCGCCTTTTTTTTTTGTGAGAACTGGGAATAATTAGGAAAACTGTTAGATCGTGTGTTTCTAACTGCCAGTGAGTTCATGACTTGCACAATTCAGTCTTGCATTTTGCGATGATATCGTGACAATGTTGATTGAAAAATCATTTTTTTAATATAGGTGATTGTTGAATCTTGCAAGGGCATGACACTGATAAAGCATGTGAGTATGCATGACTAAAAAGAGCATGTGAATCTCCATTTAGTATATAATCTTTATGTAATCTTCACTTTTAATCTCATGCTGTTTTTGAAATAGAAATATCAAAGCGTTTTGATCTTTCCTTAAAAATCTAAAGCAGATTCGTTTACTGCAGATAATCACTTTTGCGTTTAACGTTTTTTGATTTTACAATTACAGCGCACAAGCACTTATAGTTTTATTAAATTAAATTAGTTTTTTTATTAGCGTTAGGGAGTGCTTCCATTATTTGACATCATTTTTACTCATTTGTGAGTTCTGAGATAACACTATATTAAGAGATCACGTTTAATTCATATTGTATTTTTCAATGTAATGTGAGACACTAGAAAATAGTGTCTGATTCACATGATTGGAGTCAGCTCGATCAAATCGGAAGACGAGATGGATAATGATTTAGATTAACAAAAAGAAATCATTGTATTGCTTTGTTTGCAAAGAGGGGACTCGAGAAAAAAGAATAAGATGGCTTATAGCAGAAGTGTATACATACAATTAAAATTGTTTTTCTCGTTGGAACGCACCGACATTTTTTTAGTTATTAAAAAGAAAAAAAAGGCTAGAGGTATAGCTGTAAATATCCACACAGCGTGTCCTTCTTCCCCGACTTCCCCTTTGCGCTTGACATCGCCGGGTGGATCAGCGGCGGAGGCTGCCAGCGATGTCGTCTCTCAACTCGCTCTTCAACCGCTCCACCTTCGGTACCAAATGGTTCGCCTCCTCGCCTTCTTCCTCCTCCCAGATCCAACTACTATCCCCTCCTCTGCTGCAATTTATCTCTCGGATTGGGTCGGTGTTGCTAAGATCGGCGACTTTCATGCTCGTGCTTGTGCTTAGCAGGAGTTCTAGATTTAGGTTCCGGTCCGCAGGTATCGACAGATAGTTTTCTATGGAGACAGACGAATAATATAAACTAGCTTCCGTCTGGATCCGTGCGAGTAGAGAGATAGAGAGCAGCCGTTTTCACATCCTCCTGTGGTGAATTGCCATTGCTGAATGCCTTCTATTCATTATTTCCTGTAAGGATGTCGCTAATTCGCGTATATTGCTATTCCACAGAGTCAATCTTTTGATGATTGGATGCTAGCTTCATTTTTTTTCAGGACTCTGATTATAAGTGTCACCGTAATTGGATTAAACCAGCAGAACTCAACTAGTATAAATACCAGTATGCACTGGCGTAATCAGATCTAAGGAAGTCGATGAGTTCATTAAAATTACTGTATTAGAGTTAGTGAGATCCAGCTACTAGTAATTGCTTACCCACGGCCACAACTACTTTGCGTTTCATGGCGTTCATACAGTGAATAATTGCATTGCCTATGCATACATAGATAAACAGTGTGGCTTTATTTGTAACCTTGATTAACAGAGGTTTCGTGCTTTCTTTTAGCAAAACATGCTTGAATTTAGTCATTTCGAGGATCAAGTTGCTGCGCAACAGGAGGGAGTTGCAGCTAATAAATATGCGCAAAGAGATGGTTCAGTATCTTCAGACAGGCCAGGAATCGATAGCAAGGATTCGGGTAAATTTACTGCTATTTATGATTCTTGTTTTTCCATTTCTATTTTTTCTGCATTTCTCTAATCTATCATTTTTATTCATAGGTGGAGCACATTATTCGAGAGCAAAATATATTGGCTGCATATGAGATTGTTGAGCTTTTCTGCGAATTTGTTCTGGCACGGGTCCCTATTGTTGAGGTCCAAAAGTAGGTCCAGTTTTATCAAGTGTCTTCTCATTAAGTTACTGTTTTGCCATCATGCATATATCATGATTTTTTGTTTCTCTCACTTAATGCAGTATCATAACAGTTTACTGGCTTTGTCATGGAACAGGGAATGCCCCTTAGAACTACGGGAAGCAATAGCTAGTATAATATTTGCATCAGGGAGATGTTCAGACTTGCCTGAGCTAATGCATCTCCGTACTTTGTTCACCACCAAATATGGCAAGGAATTTGTTGCTGCAGCTATGGAATTGCGCCCTGACAGCGGTGTTAATCGTACAGTAAGAAGAAGCACCAACATCTGTTCTTTTCAGAAAACTCTTTTGTGTTGTTGCTTGCAAGTTGAGCATCTTGTGCCAATTTTAGAAAAAGAGGAATAAAATTGGTCATCTTGTATGCAGATAATTGAGAAGCTCTCAGTGAAGGCACCATCAGCTGAATCAAAGCTGAAGGTTCTGAAAGCTATTGCTCAAGAGTATGGCCTTGAATGGGACTCATCGAATACTGAAGCAGAGCTTAACAAGAAATACGAAGATCTGCTGGTAACATTTGCTAACTTATTGTTTTTCCTAATTATCAGAACCAAATGGTATTTTCGCATGTGACAGCTTCAAAATCAA
Organism: Oryza officinalis; assembly: GCA_008326285.1. Taxonomy (NCBI): domain Eukaryota; kingdom Viridiplantae; phylum Streptophyta; class Magnoliopsida; order Poales; family Poaceae; genus Oryza; species Oryza officinalis. Next base: position 59,455,885 of record BDMV01000002.1, on the reverse strand, counting down.
TTGTTTGCAAATTGTACTAGCATAGTTAAAATCTGAAAGACTAAGTGCCCATATGCAATTTTTGTGGAATTAATGTAAAGGAACACTACAGTTTTAGGACACCCTTCTCACTTGTGTTTTGTTCAGACTAGTTTGTTCTTGGTTTGGTTAATACTGAGAATACATAAATGTATTTTTACATGTTAATCTAATCAACACGAGGCACCCTTTTTTCGTCTAACTTTTGGCTAGTAAATCTAGGGCTGTCAACTGCATACTTGATTAGTTCTGTTCATGATTTTTTTTGCCGGGTCGGTCTGTTCATGATTTTTGTAGTCTGTACGATTGGGGCACCATGTCATGTGCCTATCTGCATGGTTCTGTTTGTAGATTATTCCCCTCTGATCTCATTCTTGGTTTCAGCTCTGTCTTCCATCCTTATCTCTTGTTCCCAATCTCCCATGGCTATATGTGAGTCTACTGGTTGATTCTGACTCTTACATAGTGGGTTACAAACGTGATGTTTTAACGCTAGAAATTTACAGGAACGAGCAGAAACAGCTTATTTCAAACCTCTCTAGCTCTATCTAAAATCTAAATGTTCATTTTCGTGTTCGACCATAAAGACACTGGATATTCACTTCATTTGTTCTCTACTGGTTTACAGGATGGGTCAGGATCCTCAGCACGCCAGGGCCAGTTATCTATAATGGAGAACTCTCCAGTTGCTTCCGTTTCCAGAGATAAGCCATCGTTGTCCATTTCACCTGTCGAGGACACTGGAAAATACCAAGCTGCTTCCCAGTCCCCAAGCTCACCTGCTGGGTCTGCAGTAACGCATGCGGCCACCAAGAGTAACACGGTGAGCCAGGAGTATCATCGCTCCCCTGCTGATGAGATATCCTGCTCAAGCCCAAGTTCGTCGGACGTTCTTGAAAAAGCCCGACTTGCCATTGCTGCAGCCAACCGCGCCTCCGCCGCCGCCCGTGCAGCTGCGGACCTTGTAAAGGTCAAAATTACAAGCTAGCGATGCCTGCTATTGTGGCGAACCAAGGCATGTTGCGTGGTTTGAGGTTCTGGCAACTCATGTTTATTACTCACTGCACACATGCTTAATTCGAATTCGAATGACAACGTGTGGCTTAAACGAACGAGCAAGTGTATTACTGTATACTCTTGGCATTTCAACTGTGGAACTGCATCATGCATGCACATAAACAAAATGAACGTACTAGTGCATGAATTTCTTTGTCAACTAAAGAAGTGATGATGACGTGTTTGTCTACTAGACTATTCCTATCTAAATTGAGTACCCGGAACATGTTAAGGCTGCAAAAATGAAGCCAACCACGGTCCAAAGGTTCATTTTCTTCAGATTTGTCATGTGTGTTAAATTAACTGTAAAGAGCTTCATGCAAATGTAGTACTCCGTACCTAACAGATTTTTTCATGTGTTGGATCAAGCGTAAAAAGCTTCATGCAAATGGTAATTTTGAATAAATGACGCGCAGGTAACATATATAACTTGAATAAGACCCCCTCTCATCTACTGGCTTATGTGCACTGCAAAATTATCCTTTGGGCAATTGGGCTAGGCCCTTAACAGCCTCGTGCAAAATATCGAAGGGAAAAGCCCATGCGAAGCATCGCGTCTTTGCGGACTTACGTCTTTGACCCAGCCCACACTCGCCGGCGTCCCGCACCTCTCGCCGGGAGTCATGGAGGAAGCGAAAGCGGCGGCGTACTACGACGAGCTCAACCGCAAGGGCGNGGCGCCCGCCGCTTCAAGCAGGGCCTCGGTTTCTCCTCCTCCGATCCCCAATCCACTTCCTTCCCCTCCAAACCCCCAGCCACCTCCTCCTCCTCCTCCTTCCTCTCCGCCTTCGTCCGCGCCGGCGCCACCCCCGCCCCCGCGCAATCCCCCAACCCCACCAAGCCGCCGCCGCCCGAGCCATCCCGCACAGGCCGTCACTCTCGGTCCCCGTCCCCGTCGCGGCGGCATCGGACCCGCTCCAGGTCCCCGCCTCGCTCGCGGCGCCACTGGTCCAGGTCGAGGGAGCGGAGGCGCCGGTCCAGGTCGAGGGATAGGGAGGACCGCAGGGCTTCGCGCCGCCGCTCCCGGTCTCGTTCTCGGTCGCGGTCGCCTTCTCGCCGAAGCGGGAGGAGCTCGTACTCCGAGGACCGGCGGGACCGGCGGCGCGACGATGGTGGCGGCCGCCGTGAGAGCTCGAAGGGGCGCGGTGGCAGGGACAGAGAGGGCGGTAAAGTGGATTACTCGCGGCTCATAGAAGGTTATGATAGAATGGTTAGTTGCATCATACCCTTACCGCTCTGTGATTATAAAGTTTTGTTGCTAGGTTTGTGGTGTTTGGGAGTGACGGTGTGGCGATTTTCTTGCAGACGCCAGCTGAGAGAGTGAAAGCAAAGATGAAGCTTCAGCTTTCAGAGACAGGTTTTGGCCCGCTCTTTTCATTTGTTCCTGTATGTCCATTCTGTTTTGTTAAGTGATTCAAGTCACTTAAAAGTTAGTAACGTGGTTACTATCACAATGCACAAATTTAGTGATGCAACTGTAGTTATTTTCCTGATTCCGTCACTTGTTATACCGGCTTGATCAGTTGATTGTACATACCTCTAGGAAATAGGGAGTGCAATGCCTATCATTTTTTTAATTGTATTTCTGTTTATATGTATAACTATGTCGTCTTATATGGTATAGCTCTATGCTCAAAATCAACTCTTGAATGTATGAGAAATTTAGTTTTATGATTCTATCTTGATGATTCCTACTTTCCTAGTAAAATGCTCACATATGCCGTATTCATTTTTTGCCTACGTTTTTTTTTCCACTATTCTGCATTGTGTTCATTATCAATGATTAACAGCTTCAAAAGATTCCACCCTTGGAAATGCCACTGTGGGGTGGGAAAGATTTGAATTCAATAAGGATGCCCCACTTGATGAAGATGACAATGATGTTGAAGGTCAGTCTTGATAATTTTCTTGATTATTTCTTCTCTTTTTTTTGTGGCTTTGCATAACTTTTAATCTAGCATGTCCCTCAATTTCCTGCAAGTCCAGCTCAATCATAGTTCTTTTAGGAGTTGTAGAACACTTTAGTGAGCTATTCACACCAAGAATCAATTCTGTATCAACTAGACCAGAGTTTTCATCATTGATCATTGTGCAAGTTCTTTTCAAAATACCATTTTCTGTGAGTTGCAAGATTCACTCTTGGAGCTAATGTCTGATGGGTGCAGATTGTAAAATTGCAACCTGATAAGTTTTTGTAAGTTTGTTAGCCTCTTATCATATTGTTGGAATGCACAATGAGCTATATGCTGTATGTTTTGTTGCATTACATTTACATTATAGTCTTATTGATCATTTGAAACGACACTCATGGATTCATTGATATATAAGTGGATTTGAACAAGAGGTTCCATATGTCCAGTGAACATGTGCTACACCAGTTTAAGCCATTGCTAGCATAGGCTCCATGCAGGGAGAAACGCATCTTGCATCGTGTAACAGCATTACAGCTTTGTAATTTGTATGGAGTATGGACTGTCTTGATAGAATCAAGTCGCTTAGCGCCTTATGTAACCTGCACACCACACATATCCTTGTTCAAATTGTGTTCTCTCTCTCGGGGGATGCATCCAGAGATGCATAAATACATATTTGTTGCAAGCATTAAGGTTTAGCTCGGCACTTTATGACAAACCAGGAATTATCCAATGGCTATATATATAGGAAGTGGCAACATGTATGCTGCACATGTTCTTTTTGAAATTTGCCATCTTTCCCTGCGGATGCATCTGGAGATGAATAGAATACATTTTTATTACGAATATTAAGGTTTAGTACCTTAATATTGTTAATGACTGAACGCCAGTAAGTATTTCTTGGAAAATATAAGCAAGTGCCGTATAGATAAGCAAGTTGAGAACAGTGAGCACATGGGGGAAAACTTGATTTTCTCACAAAGATCTCCATCCAAGGGCTGAAGGGCATATTGTTCAGTTCATGCCACCACACTTATTGTTCAGTTCTAGGGAGCCAGAAAATGGTCTTTCTGGTGTCTGTAATATGTGCCAGCCTGCCAGGTGCCAACTTCAACATAACATCGTGGCACACACCCTGACACCCGCTTGACTGTTTGGCCTTTGTTGAGCTCCTCAGCTGTTGAAACTAGCGTACATCACTGCACTATTTGCAGGATTGCAAGGCTTAAATTCAGCCATTTATTGGTGTTTGCTGTTTGACAACCCACAGACCTTATGTCATCATTTTCCTCTGCAGTTGCTAATGATGATGCTTCACTGGTGAAGCACATAGGAAAGAGCTTCCGACTTTCTGCTGTACAGGTATGAGTATGACTTATGTGAGCTATTGCATTCTTCTTGTCATATTCTGTACCTCTGTTGTTTCTGAGCGGTGTTATTTTACCCATGTTGTTCTTCACATGTAGTCCAAGCATGAAGATATGGTCAGAGATGCACATGAAAATGCTATATTTGGAGTACCTGCATATCCAATTGTTGATACTGAAACCACTGAGGCTGAGCCTAAAATCAATGACGAGAGCGAGGAAGCGGAAGATGTTGAACCCGAACCCAACAGTTCCCTCATAAGTGATAAAGTAACCTCAAGTTCCTTTTTCCTGGAATATGTGTTTATTTCTTGTTCCATAGCTACTCATGAAACAATTTCTTAGGTCCTGGCAAATCAAAGGGGGTCATGGAGAGAAAGGGCTCAGAAATTACGGCAGAATCCAAATGCGTGAACTTTTATCCATGTTCCATATATGCTGCTCTGCTGAATTTTGACTTGGGAATTTGTATAATGATGATTCCATGATGTGCAGATCCTTAAGAAGCAGTGACACTTCATAGCTGAACTCAGTTGTATGTATCTTATGTGCGACATGCCGTACCATTGTATTCACTTCTGTAGGTCTGGTAGTTAGATAGCGCCAGCTGTACTAAGTTAAGTTAATGTAAGATTTGCCCGTGTTTTTATTTCTTCAAATTAATCCATAGATTTGTCCAATTGTTTTCATTTTGGCCCCTGTTGGCCATCAGGAATTTTGTTGGTTAATCGCATCTTCCTCTGTTTTTTATTTTTAATACATAACATTGTTGACTTTTTTTAAAATATGGTTGACTATTCATCTTATTTAAAAAAATATAATTATTATTTATTTTGTTGGGACTTGATTTATTATATTAAAGATTTTTTAACCATGACTTTTATTATTTTTTATGTTTGTAAAACCAATTGAATAAAATGAATGATAAAATATATCTTAAAAAATTAATGATTTTATATATTGGAAAAACGGAGGTAGTAGTAAGCAGTGCCGACGCTGACTTGCTGACTCCCCTCCGCTCTTACGGTCGCCTCGCCATAGCCTTCATTTATACCGATCTGCCGCCATGCCACCAGTCACCTCCACACTGTCCTCTGCTGGAAGCCACATACCACATGAAGCTTGACATGATAGAGCAGGCTGTAAAGGCCATGCATTTTAATGAAATCACCTACTCCCTCCGTATCTAAATATAAGCGCGCGCGCACACAGAATATGTGAATTTTTTTTAGAAATAATATTGTTTTAATGTAAACTCGTAAAAATAGTGGGCTTTCAAACAAAATCGCGAAAATATGGGCTCGTCGAACCGTGGTGGTTTGACAAGGCCGAATCGAACGGCGGCGAGATGAGAGCCAGGACCGTTCAAATGGCCGTGTTTCGACTGGGCCTAGTCGAACAGCGGCAGTTCGACGAGGTCCAGTCGAACGCCGGCTGTTCGACAGACCGGGCTGCCGGCCCAGTCGAACCATGGCCGTTCGACAGGCCTGTCAGCCTTTTTTTTTAATTTGTTAAGTATTGTTTTTAGTTATTAATTAATATTAATTTGTTAAGAATTTTTTAAGTTGTTAATAATTAATTAATGATAGATTTTTTATAATTGATTAATTATAATTTTTAAGTTGTTTTCATAATTAAGTTTTTAAGTTGTTTTTCTAAATATAATTTTGTTATAATTGATTAATACCCATTTGTAATTGAATATTTGGAGAAACACATCGGATTTATAATTTATTAATTTTAGATATATTCATTTTTAATTTATTAATTTACAGAACTTTTTTTTAATTTGGTAAGAATTGTTTTTAAGTTGTTAGTAATTAATTAATGATAGAATTTTTTATAATTGATTAATTATAATTTTTAAGTTGTTTTTATAATTACAATTTATTATAATTGATTAATACCCATTTGTAATTGAATATTTGGAGAAACATATCGGAGTTATAATTTAATAATTTTAGATATATCCATTTGTAATTTATTAATTTACAGAACCTTATTTTACTTATCGGTTATTTTGGTAAATTTAGAAAATCACTTTTGGATAGGGCCGAAAATTTTCAGAAGCGAAAATTGGTTCTGTCTATTTTTGGAAATTCCGAAAATCATTTTCGGACGACTCAAAAATTTTCAATTCACAGAACATGTTTTTAGAAACCGAGAAGAAACATTTTTTAAAAATTGATGTTGAGCACATCCATGACTCCTCATATGTGAATGCATCATCTTTTTTAATAGAGCGGTTTTTCTAATAATCGAAAGGAATGAAAATATACAATACAAAGGGAAAGTACACTTAAAAAATTTGCTGTTGATAATATTTTGAAAAATCTACCCAAGTCGGTAGTTTTGCAATTTCATATTTTAAGTAAGAGTTGATGTTGTAACTTATTTGTGGTATTAATGTACGAAATTGATATTGCCCGTCCTATCGTAGTCTTGGTCGCAGAAACATTATATGCACCGAAACAAGGAGAAGTTGTAGTACAACTTAAACATGATACATCTGATTCCATTGCGGTTATATAGATAAGATTAGATTCGAACTAGAAAGAAGGTAGTGCAAGAGTTGAACACGACGACGATATAGTAATGCGACAATGAAACATGACATTACATATTTGACTAACGTAAGTTGTCCGATAGTTGCTAACCCCTATGTGAGGATCCCTCTCCCCTCTCAAACTGCGTTTTAGTAAATTTGTATTGCTCTGGCAATTCAAGCTGCACCACACGGGAAGTTGGATCACTTAGAACCTTTTCGGTGTCTATCCATTGTTTGTATTGACATCTTCTTGGCGGTTCCTGCGAGAAACGAATAGACGTGAAGCGAACAAAGTTACTGAATGTTGTGATAAAATAAGGATTCATGATAATGAAAATATTTTCACCATGAAATTGTCGTTTAGAATATTTGGGCAAACAAAGAACCTCTGACCCAAAGTACTTGGCTTGATGGAACGGAGAACCTGACAACGATCACTGCATCTGCATTTTGGACGGGCTTCCCATGGATGGAGTGCCATCGTTAGTACTCGCCAGTCGCACTGTTGTTCACGACATTGTCGTTCGTAAGCTGCTTTGAACGATAACTATTTCTCAGTACTTTTCTGATGCGAAATACCAGCGTCCTTCTTGTAAACAAGTGGTTAGGTCGAGAACGGGATTTTCTGTATCGACCCACTCGATGTATCCACAAGCCGTAGCGCGGGCCTGACGAATAGATTTGGAAGAAGAATAAACAATCGCTCATGCAAACTGAATAAGCATATGCAGAGAATGAAATACCTCACGGTCATAGTTAGGGCACCTAAAAAAAACGCCTTCCTCGAGTGTCTGGATTCCTCGAAGCCATTAGTTGGCATTGGTCACCGCAAAGGCAGAGAGGCCGCTGGTACCAAGGTGGGAATAGGTATACACAAGGATCGCTATGCCAGTTGGGATCCTCAACGCCCCGGCGTCTAGCCATTGCCGAAAGCTGGTGCGATGAAGGGTTGTGGTAGCGCTTGTTGCCTACACAGATGAAGAAATTTTGTGTTGCATCGCTCGTTCTGGGACTTATGTAGGCACCAAAATCGCAGTGATAACCTTTACATGTCTACATCATGGGGCACGATGGGCCGACATGATTATCGCCGAAAGTAAGAGTGGACGTATGCGGAATAAGGCCGTTCGCCCTTTTAGAGGGCTGGATGGAGCCGAAAGTAAGATAGGATGTATGCAGCATGTGACATGTAAGGGCATGAGAAGCCATTCCGCAGTCGTATCGCACGCGAATAAAGGAGGTTGCATCGGTGCAACCGAAAGTACTCATGCATGCGCCAAAAGGGATCATGCTTTTGTAAAAAGTACCAACGAAGCGTACGAATGCTAAGTCTATCTCGCATTGTATTCTCGGTGTGTCTGATTTTCTGACAACGAAATAACATAGGCGCCGAAAGTAGTTTGTAACTATACGCGAGCACAATGATGTCGATAGTGAATTTTTTCTAAATCTTGTAGAAAAAAATATAAAAGAAGTCATACTTTAGCACAAGTAGAAAAGACATAGAAAGACAGCTTATCAAATAAGTGTATGTCATGACGTAGTTCATACATATAATATGACATAAGTAGTAAACACACAAAAAAATAATCCAGCACACAAGTAACACGCATACAAGTCAAGCACAACCCCCTCTCGCACGCTTGCTTGGCCCTCCCTTCTTCCGTTGTCTGATTTGCTCTGTCGGATAGGTCAAATTATCAGGTGGGTGCCTATCTCGTGACGGCTGCTATGGAGTGGCATCCTCTAGCTGCACGGACTCCCTCTGCTGCGTAGGCTACGTGGCAGGAGGAGCATCGTACCAGTAGTCTATGCCAGCTTGCGCATCGGGTGCATCCGTCGCAAAGAAATCGTCCACGAACTGTGTTCGAGGAGAGACAGCAGGAACTGCAGAATGCCCCTGGGAAAACCCGTAGTCGTAACCTGTTGCAAAATAGAGGCAATGTCACATTATAATAGTTAGTAACTATGCATAAATATTAAGAAAACGATGATGGTAACTACGTTGTATACAATACTTACTTGTGTGTTGGGTGTACCCCGACTCCGGTGCGCTCGGAGTAACGTAAAGTCCCCAACCCGGTGTGGGCGCCAGGTTGTCCCCTGTCGGCAGGTAAGGAAAGTTTGCCTCCGCATAAGCTCCTTGGGTATCGGACTCCTGCTGTGGCTGTGGACATTGCGTAGGTTATGATATGGTATAAAACGGAGGTTGAGTACGATATGAACTGGATGTTAAGCAAGGTTAACGTGTTGTATCTGAGGCCACGGTGGTGGCATACTCGATGCCGGAACCCCAAAGTCAGATGATCTCCCTGGGCGGACAGGGGGAGGCGTCTCTTGAAGCGAAGGCCGAGCGTGCGATGGACCGGCGTCGTCGTAGTTGCGATGTGAAGTAGAGGAACAGAATTGGTCCACACTAGAGCGTCGTGGTAGTGGTGGCGATCCTGCCCGCCTGGAAGGCTGCGCCACATCAGTCGCGCTCCGACAGGAGACACGAGAAGTAGCGCCGCAGCACGCGAACGGAAACTGCGAAGAACGGACGCCACGTTGTCCTACCTGACATGCTGAGGCCTCGTCTCTAGTCTCTGTAACAACGTGTTGGACTCAACGTGAACCTGTTCCACAAACTCGGCCTATTGAACGAATAGGGAAGGGCGTTAGAACAATTGAACGTGTTCCACATTTAATGATAATCAACGAAAGCAACGACATACCATTGAGTTGTACGTAGCTCGAGGTTGTGGGGCAAACGTGTCCGTGATCGACGGCTGGTGGGGGAGAGATGTATCCCCTTGTGGCGGGAAACACCTCCAGCGCATAACACTACGGTACCAACGAAGGTATTGTCCGTACGAAGCTCCGTCGTCTGGAGGTGTTTGGAGAACCAAGTGCTCCGCCGCATGTTCCCACTCCGCAACCGTTGGCGTGATCGTCCGAATAATGGTCCCCTCGTGGGACAGACCGAGTCCCTTCCGGGTGTACCTGCGTAGGATGTAATGAGCACGTAAGAAACGTATACAATAGGGTAAAAGACACTACTTGAAATTAACATTGTTGGACAAGTACTTACTTGTGGAGGCTAACAGCTACAGAGCGTCCACCTCTCGGAGGGTAGTCTTGGTACATGCCAAGCTGTTTAAGTACCCTCTGCACGTGGTATGGCTCGACGTGCACGTCCAGCACGAGGTGACAAGTGGTCCTCCAGAACTCTGTGTCGCGCGTGCAGAGCTGCGCAAGACCGTGCGGTGCCTGCTCGACGACATCGTGATGCATGTACGGGGTCCAGCGAACCCGGTCGGGCGTAAGCTGATCGAAGTCAGCCACGAACTGTGTGTACACGCGACGTGTCGTTCCGCTCACCCACCTCGGCTGCAAAAGCAAGAAATATATGATTAGTGCCCGTAAATCGAGGTAATGCGCAAAATAAGAAAGAGCTATGCAAAATGCATTGCAATGTACAATTTACCTCGCGGTGTGTCCACAGCGAGCCCATGGTGGGACGATCGTCGATGTCTTCAAGACCAGACTTGTACATCTCATAGACGCCGTAGCTTGCGTACGACTGTAGTTGTGGCCTTCCAATGTCAAAGCGCTCATGCGCCCATAACATTAGAAGCGGAGGGCATCCTGTCAGAGAACTTGTCTTGCTATTCCTGGTGCAAGCATCGCAGAGACTGGCGTACGTCGCCGCAAGAACAGCCGACCCCCAACTGTACTGCGGAATCTTCTCAACAGGTAGCTCAGCGATCTGCTCCGCGTAGTGGATGAAGTGCTTGTCCACGGAGTAAGCGTGAGTGCCCGTGAACATCACCCACCCAAACAACCATAGTAGATACGCGACTAAGTGTCGGCGCACTACCCAGTCCTCCTGGTCCTCTGGGAACACCTCCTGGTGGAACTGGTGCAACCAACTCCTCGTGGGCCCATGCCCATCTGTGAGATCCTCTAGCGGAGCAGCCACCACTCCACCAAAACTGGCCAACAGATCATCCGCCCATCCAGTATGGACCTGTGTCGAGCCAACTACTGCACCCGCTATCAGTAGACCCAACAAAAAAGACACATCCTCTAGAGTAGGTACCATCTCTCCAACTATCAAGTGAAAGGTGTGTGTCTCGGGCCTCCATCTATCCACCAAAGCACTCAACAAGGCCGCATCAATGTTGATACGGGGTGACCTTCCACGTGAAGGCTCAACCAAGCGTGCGAAGGTCAACAACCTAGTGGCTCTCAACCTGTTACATGTGAAAAAGAAATAATTAGCAATGCGAGAAAATTTAAATGATAGCACGAGGTGACAAATGGTTTTTCACATACCTTGGAACCCAACGAGGATCGATAAGCCAATACTGATCCGGTCCCCGCATTTTCAACACGTTGCAGAACGTCCCCTGACTAAGTCGTCGCGATCGGTGATGTTTATCATCACCTCGTCGATCAGCGATACGTCATCCCTGGCAGCCATATCTACAAAATGCATGATATCAGTGTCATGAGCATCAGAAATGAATTAAAAAATGACAAGCCAGAAATGAGCGTGACAAAGTTATGCAACGTGATAATATAGTAGTACAGGTAAAATACTAATAAGTTGAAGTGAACACACTTTACGACTGGTAAATATAAATATTACATGCCGAATAACTAAGGATTATTTCTCTTCGTCGACCTCCACCCTGGAACACGACGAATATCGCCACCTTCTGCATCTTTGCCTACATTGTATATGCTGTAATCTTTACGGGCATAGTTTCCGCCGCATACAATGCAAGCTTTTGGACGTCGCGAACGGGTGTTCGTTTCAGCTTCATCCATATGGTTCTTGATTCGACGCGTCTTGCGACGCCCCTTCGTGCCAACTAGCAAATTTGAGTCAGGCACCCAGTTGGCTTCCCCTGGGGGTGGGCGAGTGAAATCACAAACCGCACGCCAACCACGCAATTCACCGCGTCAGGTTGCCTCCCATGCTTCCTTAGTAAAGTAAGGCGAGACGAATATGTTCGCATCGACACCACCTTTTACGGAAGCGGCAAGAACATGAGAGCATGGCGGATGTCGAAGGAAAGGCTTGTTGCAGTTGCATTTGCAAGCATGATAGTCTGGCCACAACGTGCACTCCAATGTGATGTCTATACTCTCAATACCGACTCCACTCTTGTCACGTAGTCGTACCTCAAACAACAACTCCTTATTCCCAGCAGGCCAGACTCTGTGCATTCCCCCCTTCTTGCTTTTCTCCTCCATGTACTGTGTGATAGCGGGGCTATACCTTACATTAGGATTGGCAAGGTTAAGACTAGCCATGGCGTATCTTTTACAAAGATACTTCTGTGTACCCCTTGTGATGTCCTCCAGGATAGCAACAAGTGATAAAGGACGTGTATTTTTCATCACCCAGTTGTACACTTCAGCAAGATTTGTTGTCATCACACCATACCGTGAACCATTGGTATCGTACAACAAGGACCACTTTTCCCTTGGCTCATGTTCTATCCAGTCAGTGAAACACTTCGTAGCCCTCCCCGCTTCCTACATCGAGTAACAGATGGTGATTCGTTTGGAACGGGTTCCAGGCCTTCCGGCTCCTCTTGTCGGGCAAGAACGGGTTTTTTTCAAACCTCTTGCATGTGAGTAGTGGTCAACCGATCCAGCTGTTCCCACATAGCGTCGAACTTTCTTTGCTGATTCTGCTTGCATAACTTTTTGAACAGGTCCATTAACCTCTTACTCCTGAATTGTCTATAAAAATTTACACCGAGATGTCGCATACACCATCTGCTATGCAAATCTGGCTAGCAAACCTCCTCTGTTACATCTTCCTTTAGTTGCTGCACCGCTGATAGAATGCCGGCATGTCGGTCATGCAGAACACACAAATTTGGTCTGTTTTGAACAACACACCTTTTAATGTGACGCAGGAACCATAGCCAGCTCGATGTGTTCTCGCTTTCAACAAAAGCGAAGGCAACGGGGACGACATGGCTATCAGCGTCGACTCCGATTGCGGTTAAAATAGTTCCCCTATACTTGCCTGTCATAAAAGTACCATCAACACATAACAACGGAATGCAATTTTGGAAGGCCTCTATCATGCACCCAAATGACCAAAATGCACGACGAAGTACGTTTTTCCCATTTTTATTAACCTCATCAAGAATAGCCATATATGTGCCCGGGTTTCTGGCCTGCAACACCTCCAAAAATGGGGGAAGGTTGTGGTACGAATCTTTGTAACTTCCAAATCTCATCTCCAGTGCTTTCTGCTTATCCCTCCAAGCCTTGTCGTACGATATCTCATACCCGTACTCTTTCTCCACGTCATGCATTATTGTGAACGGCGACAAAGAGGTTTTTTTAACAACCTTTGAGTACACCATTTGTGCCACGAATGCAGCCGTCATGTTCCTGTGTACCCAAGGGGTATTGTCCAACAAACAGGTATGCTTCTCAACCCGTGAAGCTACCCATAAGTTATCATATTGTGGCTTGTAACCATGCACTCTCCAAGGGCATCCGGGCTTTATGCACTTCACGTCATACGTCGTCCTATTTGAAACCTTCACCCTGAACTCCCGCCTCTGCAGAAAAGCCCACCTCTTCACTGCGTCTTGTAGGTGCCCTTTGTCGTGAGACATCTGTCCAACTTGCACCTTCTTATAGTCATATCGCTAGTGGGCATCTAAACCATCGTTAACCCCCAGACGGCTCATCGATATGGTCGTCCAATCTTCAGGTATGTTGGTTTCCTCGTCCCACTGTGTTGTATCTTGTCCTTCCACCACGAACGAAATATATTCCTCGTTCTCCAGTTCCATCTCTTCCACTACCGCATTGTTCTACTCCGCTGCATCAACAGCCAAAGGTGAGTCCGGCTCATCGTCATCCAATTCGTTAGCCGGACAATTGCCACCGGGCACAACTAAATCTGCAGTAGCCTCCTTTACTGCTTCCTCTTCCCCACTCCTGCAAATATTAGTCTCTTCCACGATATGAGTTTGTTCCACCTCCGTGCGGCTGGTCTCGCCGGTCCCAACAACATCTATTTTCTTTTGCACCAATATTGCCAGGCTATAACCTTTCTCTTTTACTTTAGCCACAAATTTTCTCTAACTCCCGGTAGATGCAAGCTCTACTACTCTCCATTGTCATCCGTATTCACTCCTTACTAGCCACACGGCTTTTATGATGAATTTCTCCATCAAAGGATCTATCCCGAACATATTATGCAGCCACCCTAGCACGTCGTTCAAAACCAACTGGTCTGGTGTATTTAGGGTAGTATCAACGAATGCATATACGGTCAAATCTACCCCGCTATCACAAAGTTGTATTGGAGCGTCGCCATAATACACCCGAACGGGCACAGTACCTGACATCCTGAAATAGCATGCCAATTGCTATTAATACGTTACTGCCCAGTAAAGTGTCGTATGCTCTATGCTTACATTATTGCTCTAACGTATTCAAACTCTATTTCATTACTTAAATATAAGTTCCATTCGATTTCAACTAAGAATAAACGTATAATACCTCCATTCGATTTTAACTAATAATAAACGTATCATACCTCCATTCGATTTTAACTAATAATAAACATATAATACCTGTACTAACAACTAACAATGATTAACAAAAAAAAATTGCCGGCGTCCTAAGGGATTACAAATTTATACCTTCGCTGTCGTTGCTCTTTCCTGCATAGTTGCGGACTTCTCCTTCCCAACCGCGTAGTTATTCCCTCCGGCCGAATGACACAGCTCTGCACTAAATTAGACTACTTAAATATAACTTCCTTTCGATTTGTACTAATGCTCAACATTCATTTCTTCCCAATGATAACTATTTCAACATTACAAAATTGCTAATCACCTCAGCAAACATATACTAACTTCAAATTATTTGCAACATACAACTAAATAACTATATATGCTGACATTAAACAATGACAAATGGTACACACATTATACGTACAAACATTCAACAATGACTAACGATTCACAAATAATAGCATCAAAATAACAAGCCTCATACTTACGAATTAAAAATTCACAACTTAACTTAGGGATTACATATTTATACCTTAACCTTCCCTTCCCTTGTAGTGCTGCTACCTCAACGACGACGACGAGCAACGGCAGCAATGGCAATGGCGACGGCACCGGCGCTGGGCGCGACGGCGAGCTGCGGCTTGCGGTTGCGGCGAGCGAGCGCGAGGCGAGAGCACTTCGGTTTGGATCGGGACGAGTTGGAACCGGGGGCGGCTTATAAAAGGGCCTGTCGAACTGGGGTAGGTCGACAGGGTCGGTGGGGGAGCGCCTGTCGAAGGCCCGTTGGTCGACAGGGCGGTGGGGGGGGGCTTGTTGCGCTCCCGTCGTTCGACAGGGGTGGCGTGTGGCAGGCGGCGGGCCCTGTCGAACGCCCATTGTTCGACAGGCCGGCTTGTTGTTCGGCCACCGTTCGATAGGGCCTGTCGATACGCCACTGTTCGACAGGCCCACATGTCATTTTCCCGTCGTTCGACAGACCGTTATTTTTGCAATTTCATCCACATGCCAACTATTTTTACGATTTTCCATTAAAACAATATTATTTCTAAAAAAAATTCCAAAATATGTTAATACGTAACTGTACTTTATAAACGACATGAACAACGCAAGGACTAGTACAACACGTGCAGATACTGGCTAGTAGACTCTAGACGCATATGGATCAAGGTGGTGCAGGGGTTAAAGCGCAAACCTATGTAAACTAACTAGCCCGCGCGGCTAACACCTATATAAATTATTTATTTTTTACATATGATTTTATTTAAAATTTGTTAAATATCTATCTCGTTATCTTAGGACCTTGAAAGATCGAACCTTATCATCCCGTGCTTTTATTTTTGAAGTTTTTAAAAGTCACACCAATCGCTACCCTTGCTTCTTTGTTACCTATTTATTTGCTTGCTCGATTTACTACCGCTTTTATTCATTCTCCTTTGAAATTTTAAAAATTGGACCTTATAGTTTTTAGAGTTCATTATAAATATTGCTAAATTTTTTTATAAATATGGTCAAACATAAATAAGTTTGACTAGAGAAAAAAAATCAAAGCTCCTTATAATATTAAACGGAGAGAGTATTGTATATATTACCAAGCAACGTCAAGCGCAGAACGCACCACTTTTACTTAGAGTAGTATAGTAGTACTACTCCCTCTGTCCTAAAATATAAAAAAATTTAAGTGAATATGACACATATAAGTACTATGAATTAAACAATTTTTTTTAATTTAGATTCGTAGTATTAGAATATATCACACCCACTCAAAATCATTTATACTGAGAGGGAGTAGTAAGCAAGCAAATCTTGCAGCTCTCTGGTGCGCCTAGAAACGTGGCTGATCGGCACAGCGCGCAAGGACGACGGCGCAAAAGAAGCGCCTGATCAGCCGCCTCGCTCGGGCGGGATCGGCGGCGGCTCTCAGTCCTATCGGTCTCGGACGGTGTCGTCACAGCGGCCGGTAACGGAAGGAGAGCAGCGCGAGGCCGAGAAGCTAGACGAGGAAGCCGCGAGGGCGAGCTCGTCGTCACCAGCGGGAGCGCGCAGTACCACGTCCGACGCGCCGGCCAGCATGAGGAACGCGTGGAGATCGCCAGCGGCGGCGCGCTGGTGGCCGTGGGCGCTGGATCACCGGCAATAGTACTACTCCCGCAGGCGGTGGAGGCGCGGGTCACTGGCCTTCACGTCTAAAGATAGAGCCATAATTGAAGGCGATTGATGGAGACTCGAGAATTCAAGTTTTTGCAAACTGAGGATTTCGCACGTGTGCTTCCCAGTGCGTCTCTGCGAGGTTCACCTGACAATTGGGAAACCTGCTACTATTTATAAGAGCATGATATACTATAAGAGATACTACTGTACTACATTTTCATGAAAAATAATATATTTTAAATAAGGAGGTTGTATTGTAACATCCCTGCCTCTGCACATAGCACGTGAATAGTCAAAAACCAAATGTGAGATAGCTAGTCAATGAATTTTGGTCGATCAGACCCTTATCAAATGCTATACTTTAGAATCTGTTTGACAAAGCTTCAACTGCATGAACTATTGGACAAAAGAAAAATCAAAGAGTCCAATTAGTTTTTTGCAACTTTCAGCAATACAGAAATTTGGTACGATAACAAACTAAACATATTTTAACCATTCTAACCATTGGTACCATATTAAAATCCACCCTTAAAACTAACCAAAATCTGGTAAAGTTTTAAATCAAAAGTATCCCGACGTTGCTAAATTAAATTTGATAATGCTAAAATGTGTTAAAATTTAGCACTATCAGATTTTGATAGGGTTGGCCGGTTTAAGCAACATACCAAACATGCACAAATCTGTACTACATAAAAAAAGCTTTGAATCCTCGTCTAGGCAGACCCGCGGAGTGTGAACCGTTCGATCGCCGAATCCAACGATCAGATCGCGTTTCCCCCGCACCGCATTCGCTCAGATCGCCGAATCCATCGTTCGCACGCCCCCTATTCCCCCGTTTCTCTCCCCCTCGGCCACCTCCAACGCCGCACCCTAACCGCCCGCGCTGCCTCACGCCTCGCCGGTCTCCTCCGCGCCGCCCCCAATCTTCGGCTCGTCGACCGCCTTCCCACGCGCCGACGGCCTTGCCGGTCCCCTCCGCGCCGCCCCCAATCTCCGGCTCGTCAACCGCCTCCGCGCGCGCCGTCGGAACACCCACGACCACGCCGCCACCGATCCGGAGTCGCCTGGGTCTTTGCCGCCCCCCAAGCCGATCTCCCCCGCCCGCGCCACCTCCTCCATCTTCTCTCTGTCGCCTCCGCGCTCCATCGCCCGCCACCCGCCTCCACTGCTTCGACGCTTATCCCCTCAGCCGCCACCTCCGCCGCGGTCGTCGACATCATCTTCCCGAGCGCCTGAGCTAAGGGATTCACGCCGCTACAATGCCTAGACCGAGCGGCGAGGTGGTTTGAGGCCAGCAAAGCTGTACGGCAAGTTTTTTTTCTTTTGTTGTCTTTCAATCTCTTCTTCCTTTCGGTTTGTTTTTGACTGTGATGAACGAGCAAGCTATTTTGACTTCTACTGCCCATTTGATTTTGATTGCGATGAACGAGTAAACTATTTTGCCCATGCACATGAGGTGTTCGATTGAATGTCGCAGAAACAATCTGCCACTCTGTTCATGGAAAAACTTTAGAATCCAGTGTCAAAATCCCCAATGATATAGTGAATCACACCCTGCTAATCCAACGTCGGCTTCTTTAACCCAGTAAAATACATTTCAAAAACCACTGATGGATTATTTTATCTGTGCTGTCCATAGTTTCGATAGAGCAATCGGTTTTGATCTTGTAAATTGTAAGCACCTAATTTGGAATATAGCAACTAGCAACGGCATGTTTTGTCAGGGCAGCCATATATCTTTCAGAGTCTGGCCCTGATTTAGTGTTTGCCATTTCAGGTGATCTTGCTTCTTAGACAGTTGGAACACAAGTATATTATGGGGCCCAAAATGTGATTCCATTTGTTTATATCTGAGAGTTGCTCTTTTCCTGATGTGATATGAGGCCCTATGCCCACTTATAGTTAAAGCTACTTGTGCATTAGCAGACAACACCAATGTTATGTGTGCTTCCACACAATGTTTTATTTATTTAAAGGCCATCAGAATGCGGTTTTTGGTTTCTCTTTTATAAAAGCAATCATCAGTTTCTCTTACATGCTGTTTAGAAAATTTAGGAGAACTAAATCCTTATATGCCTTTTTTTGCTTTCTTCTGACACAGTTGTAAGTTTGTTTGGAGAAGTTGACATTACCAAATACCAGGGGAAAGGTAAATTTCTAATTTCTATATACATAGTGATCTTACTGTCCTGTGTATTCGAGAAATTATTTTCGGTGAAAAGTAATGAATTAATATTGATGATAGTTCAAATCTTTATCTTGCTCGGGATTTTTATGTATAGATTTCAGTACATGTAAGATGTTTTTCTCTTAATTTTCTGCTGTACAGTCAACCCACGCATGCCTTTGTTTTTGGTAAACTGTAAGGATTAATAAATAATATATGTCTTAGTGTAGTTCTGAATTTATACCTGAGACTATCAAAAACAGTGACATGGGTATGCCCTATGTGGTTAATTTCTATGGATCAGTCCATGTATGTGGCCAATTGTACAACATATAGCTTGTTATATTTGTCAGTTGATAAATATATGAATATGTATCATATACCATTTAATGTCATTTTTTACTTAAATCCATTAACTATCAACACCAGTAATTTCTTTTAATCCACTACATGCCTATGATTTACCATCTAATTCCTTCTCCATATGTAACAACAGTCATTATAGAATGTACTCATGAATGAATTGTTGCACTCTGTTGATGTAGGAAGCTGTAATAATGATACCTGAAATCATGGTTATTGACAATATAAATCTCACTTAACTTAAATCTGAAGTCCCATAAAATACGGCATTAAGATTTAGACAAAATTGGCATAGTACTGAATGAGTCTATTAAAAACTGCAACATACCAGAAATGTCTACTTGAATGTTGTGCAGAATATGTGGTTCAGATAAAAAAATGGATGTTTCTTTGGTAGGCCATACTGCATCCATGGTGAGCAATTGGGTAGTACCAGCATGGGTGATTCAAATATGTCAGTTCTATCCTAACTTTTTTTTCGCACAAGAGATAAACTGATAATACAAGCTTGTTGATAATCACTATTGCTACATCTCACCATTAGGGCAGAAATTCATAATTTCTGCAGCCCAGAACTAGTGAGAATTTGGTTATTATGTTATCTTTATCTTGCATTTCAGTTTTCCATAGAATTACAAAGGTTTATCACAGAAAAGGTGTGATTCTTGCTCTCAAGAGGAGTAAGTTCGCTGGGTTGCTGGTTTTTTTTGTTGTTTTGAGTTTTCGTAGTCTTTATACAAGTGTACATCCACTTTTTAATGCTGAGGTGGGATATCCCTAGAGTTTGGTTTATTAGAATATCTGTAAGCTATCTCGGTTTACTCTTTTGTTTTGAAGTGGAGATAGAAACCTTTCATTATCAAAACTGAGATGTGTTGTCTATAGAACATCAGGGCTATATAGTACAAGTTTTTTGACTATGGATGCACTAAAATGTTGGATCAACTGATTATTTTTGTTTCTGTTCATCCATAAGTCCCGTAGAAACTGACATTGTTTCACTTTATATTTTTCAAATGTGCTTTGTAAAAGTTCTGACCCACGTTTGTGTGCAGCAAAAATTCAGGGACATGACCTCTGCAACGCTGGACAAGCCCCTGTGGTTGCTCATGAAGATGGTCTCCTCGTTCGGTGTTTCCTGTCAGTCCATACCCCGTCTCTCCCAGGCTCCAACATGCGGTGAAGCGCCCTGTGCCCCTGTCCTACCCCACGACATAGAAACAACGGGTGCTCCACTACCCCACGGCTCATCCCTTCCTCCATGAGTGGCAGCGGATTACAAGGATACAGAGGATGGAGTTGCCATGGGCAGCGACCAACATGGGAGAGATGGTAGCGATGATGGCTGGTGGTAACTAATTGTTTTTTCAATTTGGGATTTTAATTTGTTATTCAGGCTTTACAAATCTATTCATGTCTTGACAGCCCTTGCGCACCAGCGCACGCCTGTGCAATTGCTGCTGTTTGTCTGCCAAAACGAGTTGAATGCTCCTGTTGCGCTAGGTAGAGTACGATCAGATACAGGCATCCAGAGCAGTGGACAGTGGAGGTAAACACAATTTCTTGGTCCACTAACCTACTCTTGTTGCACGTATCAAATGTTTTCAGTGTGCTTTTGAACTTTTTTTAGAAGTAAAAATAGAAGGTTCAGAACAAATGAAGTTGGGCTGTTGGCTTAAGAAGCACAATCTGAATTCTGAACTTTCAAACCTATCCTTGGTTGAATTAATCTGTTTTTTTAGACAAAAACTTCTTTCTTCAGACTTTTTTTTTTGTGAAACACAATTCTACACACAGTATCTTCAATCATCGCACAATTGAAATGATATTTATTTTCTATGGGCCTAGGTGGTTAATGCATTGCATGTTGACAATGGTAAACACAACACGGTGCTTTCTCTGTCTCACCTAGGGAGTAATCATAGGGCTCATCTAAACTTAGCGGTCACCAGGTAACCTAAGTAAAATAATTTGAAACACAAAGCTCCAGGTTAACAAAACATCATCTGCCTCCGTCCCATTACGATTTCTATTGTGCATGGAAATGTTTTGATTTTTTCTGGAAAATCTAATGGCCAAGAAGGGGACATTCAAAGATGGAACAAGAGTACAAGACTATTCTTATATGACTCACTTAGAGATCGATTACATGAAAACCTCAACTTCATGCCAGAGTAGAAAAATGGGATTAGTGATGTAGTTATTTAAATACGTCTAAACATATTTTAGTTAGAAATCCAGTATTAAACCATGCAATTGGCTTCTTAGTCATGCAGCCTAACTTTGTTGAGTCAAGGAAAATTAGTAGTATAAGAAGGACAAACATCATGCCATTGGGTCAGTTCTGCAGTTAAAGATAGTTGTCTGAAATTGATGAAATTCTTGACTGCAGGTTGTCTTTTAAGCAGTTTGTAGCTTCTTGAACGGTTATGCAGGTGCCATGGTCATACTATTGATCTTGTTAGAACAAACAAGACAAAATGGATGTGCCCAACAACTAGACAATACCACATAACTTCTGATATTACCGATAGTGCTGCGAAAATAGGGAATAGACAGTATTGTTTCTTCTTGATTCAGAAGGCGTTCTCCAGCTTTCAGCAAGCCTCATCTTCTATTGATTTTGGCATGATTGAGCGCACCAAGTTAGCCTCGCTAAATGAAGGTACCCACCGCTATTGACTATTATGATACACATTAGTTACTAAATTTTCAGAGGCTTTTGCCTTTGTTCAAAATATAATGGAGAACTCTGTTAACAGGACTCGTAATGGGGCGCCTCATGCTGTGATTCGTAGTTGAAGTGATGTTGACGTCACTCAATGAAGCTACGTAGGTCTTGCATAAAGGGATTGATTAGCTTTTCTCTGATGCTTGCTCATCGATGAAACAACAGGCATTAGGCCTTTTTATTTTCAAACATTTAATTTGCTAACATTGATGCCGTGTACCCTTAGTAGTATTATATAGTAGAACATTATTTATATCATGTTCTTTGGGGACAAACTTACATCGAGTGATTATTTCACCTGGTGTGATTTGAAATTGAGGCATATTCTTTTTTTCGTTGCAACGTACGGTACACCCAACTAGTTAATCTTAGTTGGATACTTAAATACATGGCAAAAGGTGATTAGCTCATTGGCCTTTCACATTGGCGCCACGTGTGTGTAAGCCGGGCTCCATACACACATGAGCGGAACTTCTTATTAGTTGGTCAGGTGTGCAATTAGTTAGCATTATCAATTTATCACCAGCCTACGTGTTACGCGAGCTATTATTAACAATATTATTAATATTAAAAAATAATATTTTTAATATGTTGGTAATTTTTAAAATGAGTAAATCGCGTTGGCGGTATATAAACTTGTCAGATAGGTGTAATTTGGTACACAAATTTTTAAAATGTTTATTATGGTGCACGAACTTGTCTAATGCATGCGAACTAATCCAAAATGATATATTGTGACAAGTCATGTTGAGTTAGATTATAGCATGTCACGCACACACATGAGAGCATGAGATATGTCGTATGTGTAAATAATTAACCTTTACACTTATTGTTCTTCTATTATTTTGTATCCATTGCATACTCTTTTTATACATAATTTTTAATATGTATAATTAACATGACTTATTATATGTTTTGTTGATCATATGTATATTTAGGAACATCATTTTGACATGCGAGCCTAGGTAACATCCTAATCAGCGTCCAAAATAGTGAAAGAAGACAGAAAACACCAAGGAAGCAATCTCAAAGCAAGTTGGCTTAACCTCAAAACAGAAAATTGCTATTAACTATATTTAGTGGGGTTGAGCTATATAGGTTTATAGGACTAGTTATGACATACTGTTTTAGCTTTGGTTTGCACGGATTGGATAAGTTTATACACCGACATAAGCAATTTACAAGTTTATATACTAAATCGTACCTCACCTTGCAAGTTTACATACTAGCCGTGCCATTTAGGCATTTACTATTTTAAAATTATAGAAATTTAGAATAAACTGAAAGTTCACATCGCACCTCACCTTGCAACTTCACATACTAGCTGTACCATTTAGGCATTTACTATTTTAAAATTATAGAAACTTAGAATATATTGAAAGTTCACACCAGCCAGGTACAAAATTTTCATATTAATTCAGATTAATACAAACTTTATACCTCTAGAAACTTTATAGTTTATAAACTTTTCATTTGAAATTGTTTACATGTCCAAATAAAATAGTTATAATGATAGGACCTATTTGGATGAAATAGTTTTTTAAAGAAAAAAAATCAAACAACTATCGAGGGAGAAAACTATATATATCAAGCTGTATAGTGCAACGAGATCGATCTAGAACTTTAGAGTTGATGATTTTGGACCTCATCATTTTGTCAAATACGGATAATACATCATTCGACGTATTAGAAAAAAATATAAATAAAACTTTTATATATGCGTTTTAGGTGATTTAAATTCCAATGCTAAAAAATAAACTTCAATGAAAAAACTCCAAAATCAACTTGAAAATTAAGTTTTAAAATTTAAATTTTGATGCAACTGATGTTGTACGAAGAAAACGATGAGAACCTTTATTTAAAGTCATCTATAAGGTCAAATGCATGCTACAACTTTTGGACTGTGGATCGGATGAATCAAAAGAATAGCATATGCTACTCCTATAGGTAAGAAAAGGGTTATTAAAATTTGTACTAGGGGTGAATCATATTTGAAATAATTTCGAATACAGGTGCTATAGTTGTATAAGAAATACAAGCAAAATTAATTAAGAAAATTCAGTCTAAAGTAACGTTTGCTTCAGTGGGCAACAAAATGGTGGACCAATAAAGGTAAGCAAAATTAGTCAAGAAAATTCACAACTTCGTCAATAAACCGAGCAAATACGATGAAAATTATGCCGTGGCGGCGATAGCAACGCAACAACGACCTTGATATCAAATCAAGCAGACACTGTATATCGTAATTATTGTAAAACACCGTTATTGCAAGACTATCACTAAAAAATTACAAAAATACCATTAAAGCTGTCATTCGAGTGACATTCTTATAAAATTTAAAAAACCAGTGACAAATTTATAAATGCCTCTACTACAATTTACAAAATCACATAAACAACAATGCATGGACTCGTATGACTCGTTGATTACAATATACGTATCATACCACCACACAATGCCATTTGGAGCCATAAACAGATCAAGCGGGTGTGTTCTGACTGAACTGGAAACGATTTTTTATCGTAAGCCTCAAAATACAAATATTCCGGCTAGAT
Organism: Oryza officinalis; assembly: GCA_008326285.1. Lineage (NCBI taxonomy): Eukaryota > Viridiplantae > Streptophyta > Magnoliopsida > Poales > Poaceae > Oryza > Oryza officinalis. Next base: position 59,431,472 of record BDMV01000002.1, on the reverse strand, counting down.
TAAAAACCAGTACTAAATATATTTTAGTATTGGTTCTAAAAGTACAAGTCTCTAAAAATATCTTTATTCTCGATTGATAACACCAACCGATATTAAAAATGCATCTTTAGTACCGGTTGATAACGCTAACCAAAACTAATGCTGGAGGATTAGTCTCGGTTGATGTTATCAACCGGTACTAACGATGCATTTATAGTACCGTTTGGTAATATCAACCCGTACTAAAGATATTTTTAGTCCCGGTTGATGTTACCAACTGGTACTAACGATACCTTCAAGGTTAGTTTAAAAAGAAAACATATCTATCCAAATCAGATGTGTGTATTAGGTGAGATGATAATACGTGTGGAGGCTGAGATAAGAGATCTTGAGTTTGAATCCCACATTCCACATATTTTTTTTGACTTAGTATGCATCTTTAGTATCGGTTTTTTCAATCGGTAATAAAGATCGAGATCTATCTTTAGTCTCGATTATCCGACATCCCACATATTTTTTTACTCATCCCATATATTTTTTTGACTTAGTATACATTTTTAGTACCAGTTATTTCAATTGGTACTAAAGATCGAGATATTTAGTCTCGATTTACTGGTCTCAGTTGCGATAACCGGTACTAAAGATTGAGATCTTTAGTCTCGATTTACTGGTCTCAATTGTTACAACCGGTACTTAAGAGGGTTTTTAACCACATCTTTAGTACCATACTAAAGATCAAGATTTTAGTCTCGATTGCTACAACCGGTACTAAAGAAGATTTTTATCCGTATCTGTAGTACTTTTTTTTTCAACCGGTGCTAAAGATCAAGATCTTTAGTCTCGATCTATTGGTATCGGTTGCTATAACCGATACTAAAGGTTCTCGATTTATTGGTTTTGGTTGTTACAACCGATACTAAAAAGGTTTTTTAACGGTAGATCGTTTCTCGGTAGAGCTTGTTGTCTTTGTTCTCTTCGGTTTGTTTTATTCGAATCTGTTTGCTCTTCTTTTCTATTAGGTCGTCGCCGCGCCTTGGAAGATAAAGAGTAGTCAGATGCTAGCAATAATGTATTCCTCGCCTCTGGTCTCTTTCACCAATTTATAATTCCCTCCATCTCTAACCGAAAGCCATGGATATGGGTCATTATTGATCATTTCATCTGTCTGCCATTGCCAAGCAAGGCCTTTTCTTGAATTTAACACTTCGGATGCAAATAAGAAACTTCGTTTAATATACAGACGTGAGAAGAGCAATTACATGATGTCCTCAAGACAGTAACATTAATTTTATTTAGTAATGTACTATACTTCCGAACTAACACAAGGTAACTGATCCGCAAATAAAGAAGTGATCACAAACAGTTTAGTGCAGCCACGATTAATGGTACCAGCTAGCCAGGCAGCCAGTCATTAATTAACAATTGTGCATTCTTCACTTCCATTTCCCAAATTCAGGAGAGAACATAGATTGATTGCTCCGGCTGAAGTTTACATGTTGAATGCTGAACTGAAATACCGAGCACGGCAGGTCGATCTGCAGCTGCCGGCTGTCGCTATTTCCGAACTCTGTTCATGACTCCATGCATGCGTTGATCGGTCCAGGCTTGTGTGACCTGCGACTGAATGGCTCCAAAGACTACTTTTGCATGCTTGGTTGCTCTTGTTTCGTCGCCTCCTCTGCTCCCGTGTGGCGGCGCCGGTGCTCGATCGAGGCGTGCCATCGGCGACGAAAAGTAGGCTTGATTCCAAGAACTCGACATTCGACAAGGAGGACGAAGACGACCGACGGATTTGAGGTTTGCCGGAGCGCGGGTGCCTCGCCGGGGATATCGGGATTACAGAAAATAATACTTCGGCCATAAATATTTGGCGTTTAGGATCACACAAAATTTGGTCGAACCTTTGAAACTTCCAACATCATACACGGACGCTGCATCCTTCTCACATTCTTAGCTCTGACTTGCCCTGATTTTAACCTCCTTCCTCCCTTCTTTGCTTCGTGCAGCGCGGCCGGCCAGGGTTCCAGATATAAGCTCAGGAACATAATAATGTCAATGCATGTCCACAAGACAATATGCCCTCTCGAGAATAGGAGCGAGCGGCATGGCGTCGTGGTCAGTTCGGGAAGAACGCCCTCAAGACAATAGCATAAATTTGTCTTAGTACAAGCGTACAACATCAGAAAAAATTGACACATTCAGAAAGGCCATACAATGCCGTCTAGTGTAGTCATCATTCAGTTAAAATATTTCAAACGAAATGGGACTAACAGTAGCCAACAAAATTGTGTGCTCTTTCCCAATATTTGGAAACAATACAGATGCCAATGGCGAATACACAGTTAGCTTTACCTCCGCGGAGGCATCGAAAAGCACGAGCAATCCGGCTATAGTAGCATTCTCCTGAATTTGTTCTCGATGTCCATCAGTTCCTAGCATAACTTGTAGAGTCCAAGCATGATATACAATCACCTTTTGGCACATGCGTGCACGACCTGATGAGATTATGATAGCTCTCTTCTATGGTGATGATTTCAACAGCTTCTGACCACGTAAACCATTCCAGAAGTCCCTTGCTGTCGTCACCTTCTTTCCAGGAAGTTGAAGCTCCAAGACCTAGCCACACAACATCAGAGAACTTATAGAAGGCAACAAGGAAAGAACAATCATATTCGTAACATGTAAGCTGGAATACAAACCTCGAGACAAGATGATTCACTGCAAGGAATCAGTAACGAGTTCCCCGAGAAGAGTATCTCGTTTCCATCTCCAATTTTGTCACAGGATGCGCAAACCTTCGTGCTGATAACCTTAATCTCAAGCACGTCAGATTCCCCATTTTGGTTCACGAGCTGCAATTTTGCACGAGTTCCTGGCCAACCTGCAAAGGCTCGTACCTACCAGAGTTGGTTGGCGATAGCATGAATGAGTATGCTAAAAATAAGAAACTCACCTTGTTATGGAGCACTTTAGCTTCTTGGTCGAATGACAACCATGACTCATCAGAATTCATCTGGAAAACAGAACTTCCATAATAAATACCTTGGGATATCCAAAGTGTACAGTATCATTTGAATGCAGGACTTCTAAAATTCAGATGGAAAACAGAGGCCATCATGATAAATTAAATAGGGTATAACTATATGCAGAGAACCATTTATGTGTATCATCCTGCACAGTGCTTATAGATTTGGAATTTTGGACTCCCAGTCTCATTTATAGTAGAGGGTTCAACAGCATGATTCAGATTTCATAAACATATACAAAGCTAAACATAAAAGGATATATAAGCTTCAGTACAGTACTATCCTAGATAGTGTATTGCATTAGAAACACAGGGTGGGGTTCCCAAAATAATGACATACAAACTGTATGAAAAGAGAGGAGATAAATAAATGCAACAAATTGGTTAAATATTTGGAAATAAGCTATGAATTTTTTTAGATCAAAGGCTCCCACCCAGCTTTACTAACAAAGCATAACGGTTGTTCATTACAAAAGGAAAGAAAAATAAAAGTTGGGGCCACCAGCTTGCCAAAAGAAGCACCAAAGCTGGAGACTAAACATCCACATCTCGGGCATCAACAGCCCCAAGATCAGTAAGGGAACTAAGCTATGATAGATTTAAGCAATTTCAAAATGAAGTATCAAATGCAAAATAAAAACTCAACTGCAGGCAGGAAGTATGACAAGACAGGTTCATGTAGCTATGCTCAAGTCTTCTTATTTGTTTTGCGCATGTTCAGTTGAGTGAGAATTATAGCACTAAAAGTGATTTTTCCAACCTCATTAATGCTAGGAGGGACTAGTGCAGAGTTCTATGTATGAATTCAATGGTCTCCTATTCCATATTTCCATCCTATGCATACCTTCGGTGCATGTGTGACTTTGGAGTCATCTTGTGGTTTTGCCTTTTCTTTAGCCGATCCATCGAGAATAGAGGGTAGTTCATGAAGCAATAGCTTGGATCCTGTTTAACACAAGAATCCAAATTAACAAATTTGAAATTATATAGCTCCAGGGTTCAATCTTTTGTTTTCGGCATTTGTATCGGGGGGTGCCGATATACCGAAATTTAGGAAATTTCGGTCCGAAATTATTTGAATTTTCAAACAAAATTTGGTCAAATTTGAACAAATATTGTTGAATTCACAAAAAAAATGAAAAAAAATTAAAGAACTTCGGCGAAATAATATCATATCGGGGGGGGGGGGTCTGATAGAACCGAAATTTCGGAAATTTCGTTCCGAAATTTTGAACCCTGTATAGCTCAAGACTATCCTTAGAAGAAGATAGTGTCAAAAACTTAAAATAATGTCTGCTCCTTGGTAGGTATAATCAACTAATCATAGTTACTAGAAAAAAAGGAATAAGCTGTCTAGAAATATGACCATTACTAAAATATAATTATTAGTTTATAGCCTCTACCTAAGTTGAACAATATAGCAAGCAGTTCCGGTGCCTGCATATGAAGAAAGTTACAAAAATGATCAGTATATTTTATGAAACTTAAATTATCTTCAGTTTATAATTTGAACTAAATGAGCTCTTTTGATAAATATTTGTGTGGGAAATTGTGGAGGTATCAGCATAGCATGCTACTTGAATAATAATGGCCAGACGATTGTTCATATCATCATCACTAAAATTACAACCGCATGGCGGTAGTATATAATGGATCAAAATTATCAACATTGTCATGCACTTTTTTACCATGAGTTTTCATATATTTTCCTTAACTAGAAATTTAAAATTAAAGTGCAGCTGTATATAATCTTGCTTATGTTATGTGACCGAATAGCAAAAGCATTTGAGAGGCCCATGTATATTTTCGTTCAAGCAATGCTTGAGTTCTATTCTATAACTTTAAACTGTAAAGCTGATAATAAGATCAGCAAGACAGTCAGAACCACCTACCTTAATATATTCATCTACAGCAAACTTTTCACAAGCAATAACTGGACCCGCATCCAAGGCGCTGACAGTATATGCAAGGGAAACACCTGTTTCTTCAACACCATCCTGCAGTTAAAATTGATAAATGTTGAATATTCCATAGTTTCACTGGCTCAGTTGTGACAGGTAGAGGATAAAAACCTGCAATGCCCTCTGCACAGGTGCTGCACCTCGATATAGAGGCAGCAAACTCGGGTGTATGTTAACAGTTCCTGGTATGTAGATAGAAATGTCAAGCAATCAATGTTCAACACTCAACAGAAAAAATTCAACATGTCCCAGATTGGTTTGTGGCGAAGTAGGGGGGCTTTTAGCACCAAATATAAGGTTGACTATGAACTCGGTAGAAGTTATCAAGTTATCAAGACCATCAGGTTAACATTGGTTTTACGGTTCTCCCATAAGTTATCCAGTTTTGATTTGCATCTAATTCGACAAGTGCTTATTCAAGGAATATAAGCCACTCACGGACAACTGAAAATGTATTGTAGCAGGAAACAGAAGTGCCCAAATGTTAGTCAATACCAGTAAATTTCCTAGAGAACTATTTCTGCTTGAGCATGAGACAAGTACACGTTCCCATAAGGTACCCAATTGCTACGAAATAAATTGGCCAAGCTGATGCTTTTGGCAGCTCGACATACCATAAGGTGGAATATCAAGAAACCTCTGAGGCAGAATGTTTCCATAGGCAGCAGTGATGCAGAGCTCTGGTCTCACTTCCTTCAGGTCTGACAGAAACGCCTCCTGCATTAATCCTCGTGCAACTCAACACCATAGTAGCCTCAATGTGAAAGTTTTCCCAGAGAACGATTCAGAAGGTAGTACCTCTCCAGCGCTCTCCGGGGTGAAGATGAGGTCGCCGGGGAACCCGCGGTCGAGCGCAAGCTGCGCGACGGCTGACGGCATCAGCTTCCTCCCCCGGTGCTTGGCGGCCGGCGGCTGCGTCACGACGGCGGCAACCTGGAATGCGGAGTCCGGGGATTCCGACGCCACCAGCAATGTTTCCAGGACGGAGGCGGCCACCTGAGGCGCGACACGCCGAGCTCTTGGATCAGACAACAGACCGGAGCACGGGAGTTCGCAAACCGAGAGGTGAAGAAGAGCTTGGGGGGTGGGGGTGGTACCTGGGGGGAGCCCAAGAAGACGATATTCTTCTTGCTGGTGCCGCCAGCGCCGGCGGCGGAGGCGGATTTGGCGGCGCAGCAGAAGAGGCGGCGCAGCAGCGGCGGGGAGCAGCGCGCCATCTCTCCTCTTGGATTGGCAACCGGCGGACTGGGGATGGGGAGGAGGACCCCTTAACTGCTCTTCACGGTACCATCGGACGGTCGAGATTTAGTGTTTCTTTTTTCTTTTTCTTTTGGCGAGGAAGTGTTTCCTTTTTCTCATAAAAAAACACATAAGTTTTATAATGGGTCCAAAATAAGAAATCTACTTGTTTGCATAGTATTGTTTTTTTAAATACAGTACAAACACAACCGTTTATATATATGCACGTACACCCAGCATTTATTGAACAACGATAAAACCTAAAAGCAAGACATTGCATTCGCTTTTAAGGTTTAGAAAAATTACTATTGTCAGTGTTTCTATACTTGAATTCATAGATACTAAGAATATTGTATACTTAGCTTTATACGAAAAGGTATACCTAAATATGAGAACATTACAGATGTAAACTTTGTTCTTGATAAGTAAAGACATTGGACTCTGGACTAGGGACTACAAGGATTTACCTTTTCGTATCCCAATTCGCACGGGGAGCCTTAGAGTTTTATTTGGACAAGAGGTTGTCTACTTGTATAAATACAACGTCCCTTAGAAAAGGAGCGCATTGTATTACAAGTCATAACCATAAGCCACATCGATGTTGTAACACCCTGATTTTCGCCCGTCAAAAAAAAATCTATTTTATTAAAAGACCTATTTTCAAAAAAAATGGTTCTTTGAGTGTGTTTAGGATTTATGTGCCAAAGATCTCAATTGATCCGTTCCCTGGTGAACCCAGAATCTTGATCATGATATCATCTCCCAAAAATTAATTTCCATTATTCGAATTTTGCAGTTCGAATTTCCACTCCTGAACCTTTCCAAAAATTCGTACGGTTGAAATTTCAATTTTGAGATTTTAACCGTGTCGTCAAATAATCTCCTTTCCATCCAGAGAGTCTAAAAATATTTATTTTTAGACATCGACCACCGGACCAATATTTCCTATACGCGCGCATATTAAAATCAATATTTCTGCGCACATGTCAACAGTCATTTTCCTTCCCGTTCAAGTATTTCGAAATATTTTTGGAATTCTACCGCCCGGCAATTATCTGTCCTTTTTTTTCGTGCACTTGTAGTTCTTCTCATTTTCATTAAGTCAAGCAAGTTAATTAGGTTTATCCAACACTTGTTCCACCACATTTCTTTGCCTCTATTTTTTCTTAAGCTCCCTGCCAAAACAATGGTTAGGCACCGTCCCTGCAAATCAAAAATTAGGCACCGTCCTGCACAGTGCACAGTGTGCACTGAGCATGGTTAGACACCGTCGCCGCGCCGCTCGCCGAGCAAGTCAGGCAACAACAGAGAGAGGCTTCTCCATAGCAACCTCGTCGTTGCTCCTTGCCCAGTGCACCGTCGCACCAAGCCAAGGAAGCTTTAAGCCAAGCGTCCACACCGAAAGCAAACGCCGAGTCCATGCCGTCCTCCATCGACCACCGTCCACCGTCCTCGCCCCTGTGCGGCCCTGCCATTGGCGTCAGACGGACAGAGCATTCGGCCCCACTCGGCCGAGCCGTCTTGTCGCCGTCCGCCGGCCGTGACGACTATAAAAGCCACTGCCCGCGCCGTGCGAGCCGTCTCCCGGCCGGCGCAGCCTCCCGGCCGCGCGCTGCCGCCCTTGCCGTGGCCGGCGCACGCGCCGCCGCTTTCTTGCCTCCCAGCCGCCGCCCCGGCCCGCAAGCTGCGCCGACGCCACCGCGCGCTGCTGCCGCGCGCCGTCTCCCGGCCGTGCCGCGGCCGCACCGCTCGCCCGGCCGACGCCGTGGCGCGCCGCCCGCGCCCGTGCCGCGCGCTGCCGGCCTTGCCGTGCCGCGCGCCAAGCTGCTCCAGCCGCCGCCGGTCCCGATCGCCGCCGCCCCGCCTTCCCCGGCCGGCGCTCCGCCTTCTCCTTTGCTCGGGGAGCAGCACAGAAGAAGAGAAAAGAGAGAGAGAGAAGGATAGGAATGAGAAAGAGATAAGAAGGAGAGAGAAGGAGAAGGGAAAAGAAGAAAGGAAAAAAAAAGAAGAAGAAAAAAAAAAGAAGAAAAAAAAAGAGAAAAGGTGGGACCCGTCGGTGGGCCCCACTGTCTTGACTCTCTCCCGCGGGCTTTGACCGAAGACTTTGAGAAAGTCTATATTGCCTCCCTCACGATGTCAGGCTAAGCCCATGGAAATCCCTACGAAGTCTACATCACGCCCTCCACTTCATTGGGCCAACCGGCCTGATAATCTATCCACCAAGTCCAGTTTAAGTCCCTACCCGACCTCCTTCATCTCTGGGCTAAAGCCCAAGCCTTCCCATAATAAAGTACACGATTTCTCCCTCTTCACAGCCAAGGAATATTCTTGGGAATATTCCTTTCCAATTTAATAAATTCAGTTTCACGTTTCAGAAAAATCCATTAATCTTCCAAAATTCGTATCTCCCCAACCGTAAGTCCGATTGACTCCATTCAACTTCCATAATTTCTCTAAAAATGAGATCTACCCAATGGCACAATTAGTTTATAATAGTTGCTATCTACTCTATAGGGTTTTGGATGTTTTTCTTTTTTCGAGCGCGTAGTGGACGTTTCGGAGGTGCAGCTGACGCGGATTTTCTCGAAGATTTGAAGACCAACAATAAGGCAAGCCACTCTTTGATCATATTGCCCCTAGTTTATAAAATGTGTTGTTTGTAAACTTGCATGTTTAGCGTACACAATTATTTTGATCGGCCATCGGTCTACGAGCACACGACCGACGTACCAACCTATGTAGTTGCATTATTTTCCGTAGGACCTTGTTAAACTTAACCCTTGTCGCTCCACCACAGCAGTACCTCGATGCTTGCGCTCTCTGGGCGCAGGTATCCTTGTGCACCATTTGTTTATGTCAGGTTTATACATGATTATCAATGTGGAAAAAAACTTGGGTTGTGAAAGGTTTATAAAACCCGACTCGGGGAGTCGGTGACTTTGAAAAATAAAAAGGTTTTATGGGAGAAATCTTGCGGTGCGAATCCTCTCCTGCGTGGTTTGGTTTCGTAGTCGCGCATAAGGACCGATTCCTTTGGGTTTTACATCCGAGCATCTCACAGTACGACCACATGGGTAGAATGGGATGCCCCTAGATGAGTAACTAGCTAAAACATAGATGTCTAGCAGGTTAGCAGGTGAGGAGCACCGGTATGGTGGAGTTTACGGCAATCTCCTGTAGTGGGGATGTGTCGGGGGTCCATACGGTGGGGCCTGAGTAGATGAGGGCTTGAAAGTTGGCCTGATGCTTGGTGGAGAGATTCCACCCATCTGTGGGACACGGGACATTTATGGTTTGGTTAGAGAAAGGCTTTGTCACGAACTTCCGATACCGGCCAATATCGGTGTAAGCTTCGTGTCTTGTGGGAAAAGCGTACAGTCTCTGCAGAGGTTTAATTGAACTGTTCGAAGAGCCGTGCCCACGGTCAAGGGCGAATGTGAGGTGATGCCCATAGCGTAGATTTGTTTTTAAAACTCATTTAATAAATTGGTTTGTGGAATGAGAACCGTTACCAGAGTCCTTCTTTGTGACGGACGGCCAGCCTTCGTGGTTGGGAACAGGCCTGTATGACCTGGGGTGTCGTCTGACACCATAGGGCCGAGAGGGCCGGTTCAGGGGCCGAGATGGCCGAGTTTGGGTTGGCAGGTCGAGAGGACCGGATCCGGAATTGTTAACCTTGAGACTTGGTTAACGGATGATTGTTGAAGAGAATGTTGGGTTAAGTTTTGAAAGTGAAAAGAAACTAATAAAGAAGGAGGTGCTATGAATGCTAAAATTTGACTTTCCCGCTCGAGTCGTTGCAAAGCAACTCGTGTACGGATCGAGGTGAGACGTCTCTCTCTCTCCGAAGGGAAAGTTACCTTGAAAACCTACACTTAGAATTTTCAAAGGAAAAGTGTTTTAAAAATGATTTGCTAAACAAACTCAGCCTGTCTTTGATGCTTGCATGTACACATTTCCTAGTGGCTTGCTGAGTACGAAAGTACTCAATCCCCCATTGTTGTTGTTTTTCTCCTCTTAGCTTGAGTTCAGGAAGAAGTTGAAGGTTGGAGTTTCGTCCCTAAACCCAAACTACTGCCGGTGGATTTGGTGCCCTAGCTTCGCAAAGTTTCACTGCTGCTGACTCTAATTGGAGGTTGCAACTCAGGGATTACCCGAAGCTGCAACGTAAAGGTATATTGTATTTATCTAAATCTTGCGTTGATTCATCATGTTACCGCTGGTACCAGCATCATTATCCTGGGACTGGTACCTGTTTTGCGGTTCCGTGGGAAAGCGGTTCGCCGTTCTCCTGCGGCACGCCCCCCTCGGTGCCATTTGTACAGTGGCGCAGGGGCGGGGTGTGACATGAATCTTGTAAAGAAGCTATTTAGTTGAGAGGTTTATACTTTGAACTTTGCGGGGTTTCTTCTTGCATTTCTATACACTGTGATAGCCAGAGTGCTATTTATCTGACTAAAGATCAAATGTTTCATGAAAGGACAAAACATATTGATATCAGATATCATTTTATTCGAGGTGTCATTGCTGAAGGTGATGTGAAGGTATGCAAGATTAATACTCGTGATAATCCCGCTGATATGTTGACAAAGCCTGTTCCTAAAGTTAAGTTTGAGCTATGCTCACGCTTAGTTGGTATTTCAAATTAAGTCCTACTGACTTTTGGCGTCGGTGATTATTTATTATTGAAGTGAGTTGATTGATGATACTTTATTTGCTACAAGATGGAATTCGTCTCAAGGTAAAGTTTGTTGGAATATGATCCAAATTATAACGTGAGTCTTGTAGGGACGCCTGGAGGGCCCACGGTTCGGGTATGTTTATTAGCGGATTTGTTTCCGTATTTGACTGCAGTCAGTCCGTCTTATAAATACATCTTGTAAGCCGCACGGGAAGAGCTAATGACTCATTTGTATTCCCTGCATTCTGTAAACTCCCTCCTTATAGTGAAGATTGCTGGTCGACGCCCGTGGTTTTTTCCCGCAAGGGTTTTTCACGTAAAAATCTGTCTCGTGTTCGATCTTGATTTGCGTTATTTGCTAACACTCTGATCAATCGATGATGCGTGCGTTAATATCACAATGAAATTAACTGCATCCAAAGAGATCAATCAGCATGTCACAGTCGAATAATGCTGATGCTGCAAAACAACATACATATATATGTTCACTCGATATGTGCTAATCGTAATACAGATACGATTACATGTAATTGCACTGGATGGAGCACAACAAACGCACACTGGTTAGTATGACAAGCAAACATGAAGCATCTCGATTGTTTGATCCCATAGGATAATTTGAGCTGTTTCTTCAGTTTCACCTGCAGCCAGCTTCGAGGCTAGAGGATACATACTAGTAAGTAATTGAGGCTTCAATCCCCTTTAATTACTCATTGAACGCTGACTTGAAGTGAAAATCATCGATTGTTGAGTATATGTGCCCAACATCAGCAAGGTAATTAATAGCTTCCCTGCATAAATTAACACAGAGCGAAGTAAGCATCAACCAGCAGACATAATTTTTCATCGAATTAATGTCTAGCTGTTGTGTACGCGTGTGAGAGCGAAGGAATGACATACAGACCTGATCTTGGCCTCCGGTAGCCTGAAGCGCTTCACGATTTCATCAACGTGCACACCATGCTCGCTCTCGCTGTCAGTTTATTCGATGGTGAAACAATATGAGCAAAACAGCAGATCCTCAAATCTTAATACAATCGGTTGGCCGCTTCTTTGAACAGCAGATCACTACGACAATATTAACAGACAACTATTCTCCATTTCTCCTGGCTAGCAATCCTAGCCAATTCTACTTGTGTTTAATTGGCAAATCTAGGAAATGTAGATATGGATGGATGCATCAGGTTTTTACGAGAGCTGGTATTTCTAAGCAGATAAAAAAAGGCAAAGGAAACAGAGACATGCATTCGGAATTCAGTCCTGAGGTCATTGACCTTGACAGGACAAGCATTTCTTTTTCCTAGATGGCAAGGAAGACGGATGTGCAACTTACACGTTTGCTGGTTCGCGGAAAACATTCAGCACCTCTGTGTTCAAATCAGTTTTTGATCCATTTGTTACACTGAGCACTGGTGCCTGTAGGGATGAGGGAATAAGTCACGGCAGCACAGGAGTTCGATTATTTGATTAATGCAATAACTGTAAATACAACTTACCGGGTTGGATTTCACGGAGGTTGGAGTGATCATTTCACTGAAGCCATTGGAAGATGAGGATCCCATGGCAGAATATGTTTTTGCAGGGCTGGCAATCTACAGTGTTGAAGGTAAGCATTAGTTCTTTTTTGTTCAAACTCATGAACCTTCTAAATAATGAACACAAGATTGCTATCGCGAGAGTATTTGTATAGAACAATTGTACACCACAGGGGTGGGCATACCTGTGATTTGGTGTTCTCTAAATGCATTCGTACGCACTGAATGAAATGCAGTGTGACCTCATTATAATCGGTTACAGGCCTGAAATGAACACAGAAGAGTAAATTAGTTGCATGTCTCATTGCATAGTAAATTAGTTGCATGTCTCATTGCATATTTGCATCAGCAGAATATATGAATGTTACCTGATAGCGAAAGCAGTAGCACGCTTCCTCTCCTGAAGCCCCTTGAGGCTACCAATGACAGAAACATACATTCCATTCCTTTCATTAGGAAAAAAAGAGAGTTATGAGAGAAGGCAATAATCCTCAAGGAGAAAGATGCTAACAATCCTCAAAAATAAAAGATGAAGTGCATATATAGAAGTATAAATGGGAGCTATGACTGGTACGTACTGAACACCAGCGGTTTCAGCAGAATCAGCAGCATCATTGACCCTGTAAAATAGATGGAGATAAAATAACCATGAAACCTGCTGAAGCCATTGGCAAACAGAACAATAGGAGGATGTAGTAATTAACCTAATTTCAGCACTAAAGATGTAGGAGTACTACTTATATCATTGCCTGAATATGAAAAGAGAGACCAGATATGTGCTGATGCTCAACCAATGCTTGTAAAAACCAAAGACAGTGTTTATAGTAGAATGTTAATACTAGTAGTAATTAGCATTCAGGATTGGTAAAACAATTTCCGATTTCCCGGCCTTGAATTGTTTGGAAGTCTAGAACGAGTAAACTGAACTACAAGTAGTAAACAACCAGTTATGGCAGTTGAAGCAGAAAGACTATTGACCATACTAGGAAGACATAGAAGCGATTGAATCGGAGAAATGGGCTCACCATCTGATAAAATCGAGGCGGCCGGTGCCATCATCGATCGTGAAGGACACATCGGTGTTCCTCTCCGTCTTGCCACTGACCAATCCCACAAGCCTAACCTGAAAAACCAACAAGGGAACAGCCAAATCAACAAGCTAAGCGGAAAGCAGGGAGGGGGAGTGCCATTTTTCTCGCCCGCGCGTGTTGTGTTGCATACGTTGGCTGTCTCGACGCCGTCGACGACGAAGGGAGCGCCCTTCTCCCCGGTGGTGCCAGATTGCTGCGCTTCAGAGATCTGCTTCACGGTGAGCGGCATGGTGCTCGATGCGCCCCGGCTCTACAAATCAAAAGAAAAGATGATTTTATCCCCTTGTTTCTCTAAACCAAGATACGGATGAGAATGGAATGGAGATTACTACTACTACCTTGGAAGGGGTGGTAGAGTCGGCGGCGGCATTCTGGGAGGAGGTTAACTGCGACGGCGAGAAGGCGTCGGGCTGGCTGAAGGACATCATGGTTACTCTCGATCTTTCTTTCACTCCTCTCGCGGTGGCGGTGGCGGTGGCGTCGCGGTGGCGGCGGCGGCGGCTGCTGCGGGGGACAGGTTGATGGATCGGAGTTGGATCGAGTAGACTAAAAAGCCCAGGAAGAACAAGAGCGCGGGAGATTGGGGAAAAGCAAGAGGCGGGAGGGATGCGGGAGATTGGGGAAAGCGCGGGAAATGGCTCCCTCAGTTCCCGCCATTTCTCTTCTGACCTTTCGCGCTGACTGACACGCGGGCCCAGCAGTCAGTGTGCCCAAACCCGTTCCTGGCCGCCTGGCCGACGGGCATCGATAACGGAAGGCGAGCAATGATTCGATGGAATTCGATAGGTTTTGATGAAATTTCTTCGAAATTTGTCGATAACCACTTTTGTTTAGAAAAATAAACGAATTTCAGCATGCCTAGTGCACTCGCTCCCTTCAAGTTTTGTTTTCAGAAACACTCTCCCGAACTATTTCACAAGAACGCTTAACTCATTAAACTTTTTTTTTCTTATTTTACATCCCGAACTATTAAAAACAGTTTACTTCACTTCCTTAATGTTATTTTTCTTTTTCGTTTCTCTCTACATAAATCGTATTTTGCACTTAAAAATTGATAGAATATAGATACGTTCACAACTTATGTCTCAACACAACTTATGTCTCAACATTTTTTTAAAAAAAATCAGCTTAATACATCTTGTACAAAGAGAAAAAAGAAAGAGAAAATGTTATTATGAAGTGAAGTGTAGTTTAGGGGGTAAAATATATAAAAAATAATTCAGGGGTTAAGGGGTCCTTTCAGTTAGTTCAGGGGAGTAAAATAAAACTTTTTTTTTAAGAAAAACAAACGAAATCGTGCATACTGCTAGTCTGCTATATTCAGATGTGAGAATGAATGAATCAAGATGAAAAGTGAACGCAACTCCAATTTTCCATTCACACAAATCAAATTATGCGTATGGATGGTTGCACAAAAAGGATATGCTACATCATGTCAATCATATGAAATAAGAAAAAAAAAAGCAGAGAGAGCCGCCAAAAGCCAAGCCATTCTTTGATTCCTCTGCAAGATTAGATACATGGGAATGGAATATACACTTGTCGGCAAAAATAAAGTAAAAAAAAAAGGATCAAAACAAGACGACCTCTGCTACTAGCTGCGGATGATCAGATTCAGACAGATGGATCGGCCAAACACTCCAGTCAGATCAGATTCTTCATGCCTCAACTCTTCAAGGGTTGAAATAGCCTGAACCACCAAGGTTGGAGGAGACCAGTACCATCACACTTGTTATGGCAGCAAGCCACACTAGAGCAGTATCTGAATCACAAAGAAATCAACAAATCAAGTGATGTAGTAATGGACATCTAAACACAAGCTAACCAACAATACTATGCAGGTAACCAGCAGAGTGAATTTAACAGTTGGTTACCTGTGGAGCTATTGGATACAGTCCCTGTATCAGCAGCAGCTGCTGCAACATTTTCGCCATCTCTGGATTTAGCAGCCTGCTCACTATCTCTCGAGCTTCCGGGTTCAGACGACGACACTATGCCTTGAAATTCCTCGCTGACAAGCAGCGCGGCCAGCAGATCCATGAAGGTCTCTCTCTCTTTACCATTCATGTCACTTTGCTTACTTGTACCGTCTTGGACATAATCTAGCACATCCTCGTCTGAAACATAGCCTGCAGCAAACTCGTTTTTCACCCCTTCATCTTCCTCGTCCTCGACATATGCTTTGTATGTGAGGCGAAGGAGTACTTCCCCTTTCGACCGTCTCCCAAGTAAGCCCCATCCTCCATATAAAGTTACAATTTTGTCTGTAGGTACTGTATCTTTAAGTGATCCTAACTCAACCTGACAAATAGAATAACTCAGAAACACGTTCCACTTCAACAAAGGACACCCAAAAGATACAAACAAAATACACTTCACTCATCACTGATATATGTATGTTGGACCTAGCAAAGTGCTGTAAAATAGTACACTAAACTACAAATTTCCAAGTTATATCACATATATCAGCTTAGAGAAGGTACTAAGGAAAACTTTCAATTGAAACAAACTTTGCAAAAAGATGAAACCCTACCTCTCCAGTGCCAATAGTAACATCGGTTAGACCAACTGAATCCTTTACTTGAATGCACAACTTCTGTTTGTGAGGGTTTGCAACTAGCATATGAAAGTCCTGTTTGATGTCAAGTGCTTATGATCATGATAGTATACAACAAATAAGAAAAAGGTTCCGTCAAAATGCTCATGAGCTTTACTTGATTCCAAATTGGTTCGCCTGGTTGCCCAATTACAGTTGTTTGACTATTCTTCTTGCTCTTTATTTCTTGATCACCAAGAATCATGACAACATATGGATCAGTCTTCCCTGCAAGTGACAAAAAAATTACACCTAAATATTCTATCAAAGTGACACAGATGTCTGTAAGGATAGGTGAACTAATTTTTATTTCATCTCCAGCTTGCCCAAGTGGTAAAATTATTTAATGATTTGATTTGCTTTGACCTTTCTGAGCAGATAAACTCAATAGAAGCTAAATACTTATGATATTCTTCTAACAAGATACTGGGTGCAACTTCCAAACTAATAAACATACGCTAATTTTTTTCATTTGGAAACCAAAGAGTTCTTTTTTACCGAATAAGACAAAGCTAAGCTTCCTAGCATCAACTAATGTCACTGATAGTTCTCCAACGAAGTCCTTATTCCCATCTTGAATTACATCACTTGCAACATCTTGAAGTATGCCACTTGCAACATTTTGGATTACGTCACTTGCAACATCTCCTGCAACAGGTCCCATAGATCTTCCCTGCTGAAAATCAAGGACAATCTTCTTGGGCCGCACAAAGAGACGTGGCAAATCTTCTGTTAGAAGTTTCGTGAGAAACCTAGAGGAGGTAGAGTCACAGGTGACTTATTAGAACCACCGGCCAAAGAGTGAACAAAGTTTGTCTATTAAAGAGCAGCATGAAAAACAATATAATTTTTTCAACAAAAAGCTAAGCCTTAAGGTGTTGAATTAGGATAGAGTTGCAGAATTTTCCGAAAACATGATACAAACAAGAACAATGCAGGGCACCTGCATTTTATGTAGATTATTAAATACGGTTGCTACTAATTCAACAGAATCTTCATGAATCTACCAACATATATTTAATAAAGAGTCTAGGCTAAGTAAGAAGCAAAAACAAATATTGATAGCTTAAACAAGTAATAGCATATGTTTTATCACCTGCTAAGCACATGGGGATAAGGACCTAGAACTAGAGTGAACAAGAAAGCAAGAGAGGAAGGCAGCAGAGAGGGTAAAGGTGACAGTGGGAAAGTAGGTTGGGCCATTACAAAAAGAAACTAAGAAAGCAACTTTTAAATGCATTAGTAGTCCCTGCTCGTTGAGCAATATCTATGTAGCATCTAACCATGATTCTGCATAGATGTTTGAGATGATAGTACTTACATTGACAGAACAGGAATTGCTGGTGAAGACAAGCACCATATCCATGCAAAATAAAAAAAGAATATACCATTAGCAAAGGCTCAAACTTATAACATAGAAATTTATATAACGGAAACAGAAAAATAAATGAAATAAAAGGCTGACAACTACCCAACATGAGCAAACGAATAGGAAGCAGAGCACAAATACACAACACATCCAGTTTCAGAACATTTAACAAATTGACACCATTGTGCATACATAAACTAAGAAATTGTAGGCTTGAAAAAATAAAGTCCTATGATCGTAAAAAATTTTCTCCCATTTCTTCCAATTCATTTGTAAGAAGACATTCACGGTTACAAACTTACAATTCCAAGATATCAGTCAGAAACCCCTGGATCTTTGGGACACGAAATATCAGAAATGCAATATATAAAGGGGAGTACTAGAGTAATAATGGACTGCGGTAATTGGCAAGTATATACTATAGTACTAGTGTGTTACAAATACTGTTAAAACATTAACTGTACCAATTGGACCGCGGTATACTCTAGATATGTGCAGAAATGGCCTATTTGCAATGCTGTATTACATGATACACAGGGCATATTGTCAGTTGTGCTTCATGTTTGCTTCCAGAAAATCATATGAGTTAAAAGGTGCCAACCGTAATAAACCTTACAAAGGCATGAAATTTAAGTACAGGTCGCATATGAAATAATAAGATTGGACGTCATACCCATAAGATTGAAAAGCCGGAACAGTGACAGCTCAAACTTAATCTTTGGGAGCGATACAAATGCCCAAGATACAGCTCCCACCCATGGTTCTGTTGGTATAAGCCTTAGTTTAACCCACAATTCCCCATCGATATCGAAATCTCGAACCCAGACTGGCACAACGACAGGTACGGCACTAAACTTTAAGGAGAGGGCCAATGCCATGCGTGCACCACCAGTGTAACGGAGGCCAATTTGGTACCTGAAATACAGGATGAGTTACTCGTTGCCTTTTGTTGGCCAATACTAAAACATGACATAGACACAATCACAATGTAGACAACAGAGTTGCCGTTTGCTTTTTAAAAAAATCAGGGCATCAACAATGACCAAGAAACTAGAAACTAGAAACGAGAAACTAGAATGAACATGTTATATTCTAACAGATACATGCCCATCCATAGACTGTAGTAATAAAAATTGAACTGCTGGAATAGTCATCCTAGCATTTTGTTTCATGGTGATGCTAATCCTATTTTAGATACTCAAAAAAGAGTAATATTTTGGTATGTGAATTACAGGCAAATGGCGACAAATATTCCTAAGACCATTTTCTGCGTGAACCCATCATGCTTTGCTTTCCAATTTCCTCACATGAGCAGTGCAATGATAGTTTGTTACCATACCGATTACCAATGTGTTATGGCTTGTCAGGTAGTAGTAATAACTAGAACAACGTCCCAGACAAGCAATGTGAAGAAAAATATTTCCACGATTCTTGCTGCAACGGTAGCTCCCAACCGAATTCTGTATCGAAAAGAAAGAAGACAGTAGAAAGGAGGAGGCAAAAGAGGAGAGAGAAGTGAGGTACTGCAGGTCGTTGGCCCGGCGTGAGGTGCGGCGCTCGACGTTCCTGACGGAGAGGGGCTCCTCGCCGAGGTAGAACTGCCTGATCTCGACGCGGTTGACGTAATCGGGCTTGTGGAGGTTGTCGATGACGGGCTGGAGCAAGCCGACGATCCAGTTCTCGATGCCTGGGCGGTAGACCTTCCATAGCTTGCCGAGCACCATGTTGACCCACTCGACGGACTCCTTGCGCTGCAGGTCCTTCTCCTCGAGGAAGAGGGAGAAGCTGGAGGTGGGCACCTGCGGCCATGTGCCGTTGACCTTGACCTCGCGCTCGGCGCGGCGGCGCTTGCGCAGGGTCCAGAGCTTGTCGAAGGCGGCGCCGACGAAGAAGAAGAGGGCGAAGAGGCCGAGGACGGAGCGGCTGACGGGCGGCGCGGGGAGCGGGTGGATGACGCCGAGCTGGGTCCGGAGCTTGGAGACGAGGGGGTCCTCCCCGGCGCCGCGGTAGGTTCCAGGCGCGAAGGTGGAGGGCGCGGGCTGGACGGGCTCCGAGACGTCGGGGGTCTGGGGCGGGAGGTTGTTGGCGGAGAGCGGGGCCGGGCGCCTGGGCGGAAAGGCGGCGGCGGCGGCGGCGGCGGCGGCTTTGGGGGTGGGCCATCGGCGGCGGATAGGGAGGAGGGATGGGAGGAAGCAGGAGGCGGAAGAGGTACTAGCGGCGGCGAGGGAGGGCGGCGTGCCGGCGGAGGGGGGAAGCATCGGGGTCCACCGACATCCGGCGGAGGCAGCGAGGATTGCGTCTCGTCTCGTCGTCAGAAGCAGAATTCAGCTGAAATTGAGCAGAGCAGAGCACTCTCACCGTAGCACCGTAGCTGGTGGCTCTCCTCGTAGCTGCGACGGTGGAGGGAGGGTGCGGCACTCTCACCGTCACCGGCCACCACAGCCGTGCGTCGCGTGTCGTGGCGATTCCCACCCCACCAGTTTCCTCCCGCCCTTGCCATTCCATCCCACTCTCGCGCTTTTTGTTTCTTTCTCTTCTTTTTTCCCCCTTTTCTTCTTCGAAGAAAATGCGCGCATTTTTTGTGTAGGTATATTTTTCGAGAGAAAAAAAATTCACTGTAAGTCTCTCGAGTTTCGTTCGGGCCCAATGCAATAACACGTATATGACATCCCTCGACTTCTAAAGCCAACACAAATCTAATCCATCAGCGTTTTCCTAACAATCTGATGAGGAGAAAGAGAGGGAGAGATGAAAAAAAAAGAAGAGAGGGGCTAGAGGAATAGGATATAGTCCTTGACACGTGGATCCCATGTGAGAGGCTAGTGTCAGGTATATGGGGTCATGTAGGTCTCATGTTGATTTAGCCAGTTGATCTCAGTCAATATGTCATGTCAGCTGAAATTAGACGCAATACTATTTTAGGACCTCGGATACCTTGATATTACAGGTTAAAAACGTGTTATATCCGATATTGCGGTTCAAAACATAATTCAAATTTGACATAAGACAAGATAAGGTACATGCACTGAACTTATTCCTATATTTTTCTTGGAAGAAAAGGGCCATCCAGCCCAGTCCACAAAACATGAGAGGCCCGATCCAATCGGTGGCACTATCAACAAACTCCCCACGTCTCTCCTACCCCACCATCTGACAGCGCGGACACACGACACGACACGACCACACCGCATCACTCCTCCGTTTCCCACCTTCCCCTCCCCTCGCCGGCGCCGGCGATGGACCGGCCGCCGCCGCCTCCCGCCTCCCTCTCGCCTCAGGAGTGGGAGCAGCTCATCGACGACTTCTCCACCCCGCGCCGCCACCGATGGCTCCACCTCCCCCTCCTGGACCTCGCCCTCTCCTCCCTCCCGCGCCGCGACCTCCCCTCCCACCTCAGGCCCCTCCTCCTCTCCTTCCTCGACGACCACCTCCTCCCGCCCTCCCCTTCACACCTCCCCCTCCTCCTCACCTCCCTCCTCTCCTTCCCCTCCGACCACGCTCTCCGGGACCACCTCCTCCTCACCGTCACATCCGCCTTCGCCTCCGCGCTCTCCCCTCCCCTCCTCACCGACCACGTCGACCCCCTCTCCGGGCTCGTCAACGCCCTGCTCGCCTCCGCCAACCGCCCCAACCACGCCCCCGACAGCGCCGCCCGCGCCCTCGCCTGCGACGCCCTGCGCGCCCTCGACGCCGCGCTCCCGGGCCTCCTCGCCGACGTCCTCGGCCACGTCTACGCTCTCGCCGCCGCCGAGCGCTCGCCGGCCGCGCAGTCCTACCTCCTCCTCCTCGCCTCCGCCGCCCGCCACGTCGTCCGCCTCGGCAGGCTGGCCTCCTCCACCTCCATCTTGGCGGTGTCCGGCCCGCCCACCCCCTTCTATGTGCCCGCCCATCTCCTCGCGCCTGCACCAGATCCTGCCAATCCCGTGCCACCGCCTTCCGAGGTGAATTTGAGGGACATAAGGAAAGTGCTCGCTTTGATCATGGACAGGCCGCAGGTCCTCACGCCTGCATCGGCCATGGAGATGGCGGCCATCCTCGCAGAGGTGTCCGCGGCTGTGGTCGGGTGGGCGCCGGCGATCGCAGCGCACGTCAAGGTGCAGTTTGCCGGGATGGCACATTCGTCCAGCCTCATGCTTCTACACTCTGTGCTCACGCTGTTCATCCAGTTTCCAGATGCATTCGGGGCCGAAGATGAGCGTAAAATGGCGCGCCGTCTGGCTTTAGCTGCTTGTGAGGCACACCGCCCGCTTGCAGCGCGCTTGCTGGCATTACATTGGCTGCTTGGGTCTGGAAAATTCAGATATGCGGTGCCCGGCCTCGCGAAATGGTTTTATCCTGACATGTTCGACCCCCTTTCAGTGAAGGCCAAGAAGCTAGATTGCCTATCTCTCGTTGCTGCTGGCGTTGATGGTGACAAGATTGAAGGAGGCAGAGATGTGGACCAGACAATTGGGCTTGTCGATGATGGCCTGGCTTGTGTTTCAGCCTTCAGGTGGCTCCCGGGATGGAGTACTGAGACTTGTGTGGCGTTCCGGGCACTGCATGGGGTCTTGGTTGCTGCTGCCCCTCACAGTACTGATGGCTCGGGTTGCTCCGGAGCTGGTGAGCTCCTGAATTCTACTATCTTCCACCATTTACAGGTAGAAATCTATTGAAAGGAAAATTAATGATAGCCAAATCCATCAACTTGGAAGAACCCTAATTATGTTCCAGACAGTGAATTGAAATTTTAGCAGTTCTCAAGTTTCTAGGTCACTCTGTGTGCAGGCTATGTTGGTTGATATGACATCAGAACATCGAGGCTTAGTCCCGGTAATTGCTGATTTCATCAACCGTCTTCTAGCATGCAAGACTCATCGATGGGCTGGGGAGCAGTTGCTGCGAACACTTGATGAGAATCTGCTTCCGAGGCTTGAACCAGGCTACCAACTGGCATCGTACTACCCACTCTTTGAGAAGATCGCGGAGAATGAGACGGTTCCTCAGCTCCGCCTAATAGAGTTGCTCACCAAGCAGATGGCTTCTCTTGTTAAGAAGCATGATCCAGAGACAGAACTGAAAACATGGTCTCAGGGCAGCAAGGTCGTGGGCATTTGTCGTGTCATGATGAAGCACCATCACAGCTCTCGCATCTTCCTTCCCCTCTCACGCCTACTTGTACTCACTATCAAGTCCTACCCAGACCTGGAAGTCCGGGACCATGCAAGGTAGGTATTCTAAATTTCTGATATTTCTTGTTTTGTGATAGCTGTTTTTCTATTGTCTTCTCACCTCTTGAAATGTTACGTCCAGGATTTGTTTGCGGATGCTGTCCTGCATTCCTGGAAAGAAACTGAGGCATCTCATGGGAATCGGAGAGCAACCTGCAGGTGTTACACCATCTCATCCAGGTCCCTTGTTTGATGTCCCATCACCACGTCCTGCTCAAGACCTTAAGAGCATGCCTGGTTTGGCGTCTTACATTCATCTTGAAAGAGTTGTGCCACTGGTCGTGAAACAGTCTTGGGCCCTCACATTGCCTAACTTCAGCATTCAGAGCAGAGCATCTGGCCAAATTCTAAGTATACAGGATGTAAGCTCAACTCCTCCGGAGCAAGAAAAGACACCACAACCTACCATCGAGAGAATTGCCTACACACAAGAAGCTCTTCGTGTGATGGATTCTAAGGGTGCTGAAACACTGGAAATCCTTAGGAGGCACTTTGCATGCATTCCTGACTATCTCCACTCAGCTGGTCTCAAAATAAAAATACCTTGCACATTTAGGTTCGATTCAGAGCCATTTAACCATGCTTGGGGATCCGATTCAGCAGTTCCAGGTTCTGAAGGGGCTGATGGTTTGCCGGCCCTTTATGCGTTGACAATTAACTTTTCATCAAGTGCACAGTTTGGGAAAATTCCCTCATGTCATGTACCTTTCCTTCTAGGAGAACCTCCAGGTTCTGGTATGGACATTATGCCCTTGGATAACGGCCACCATTTAGAATCAAGTTATTGTGCTTCAGTAGTGATAGAATTAGAGCCTCGAGAACCATCTCCTGGTCTTATTGATGTTGTCATCGCCGCCAACACGGAGAATTGCCAAGTCATATCTGGGTCCATTCAACCCATTACAGTTGGCATTGAGGACATGTTTCTGAAGGCCAGTGTACCTCCTGATATTCTGAAAGAGGATGTACCTGAGTATTACCAGGATCTGTTCCATGCTCTATGGGAGGCCTGCAACAGTTGTTCGAACACAGGTCGGGAGACCTTTCCTTTGACAGGAGGGAAAGGGTCAGCTGCGATTAATGGAACAAGATCTGTCAAACTTCTTGAGGTGACTCCAAAGGTTTTGATCAGAGCTATTGAAAGATACCTGGCTCCCTTTGTCGTCAGCGTTGCTGGAGATTCACTTATTACCATCCTAAGAGGCAATGCCATTATTAAGAACGTTGTGTGGGAAGAAAGTGAATCAGCTCCTATTGTTGGTGCTGATGCATTGGTTCCATACTCAGTGGACACAAACCTTTCGCTTCAGCGCATTGATGAAGATGAATTTGAGGTTGGTGCAGAGACTTATGCTCATCTAAGCAAGAGGGATATGGGCATTGTGCGTGTCCTAATATTTCTACCACCAAGGTATCACCTCCTCTTTTCGATGGAAGTAGGTTATGCCTCCACATTGGTCAGGATAAGAACCGATCATTGGCCATGTTTGGCATACGTCGACGAATACTTGGAAGCGTTGCTCTAACAGGGAGGATCTCTCTGGCCAAGAGCTTCAGTTTTGTACCTTATGTAACACTAAAGAGTATACAACGGGAAGCTTTGGGTTTTTTTTTTCTCTTTTAATTTTTCTGTACCATGAAGGATGGGACAGCATTCTTTTTGTGGAATCGGTGCCAGGAGGTGTAACTTCGAGGAAAGGGCAATTTTGTTCATTGATATCATTAAGAACACATGATTATACACCGAAATTAAGTTACCATTGCGTAACTTCGTTCAATTTTGTTTCAGGGCCAGCTAGTATGATGCTGGGCTTTTCTTTTGAGTGTTCTGTGAAGGTTCAGTTATTGATAGTTAATATTCAATTGCAACATGTTTCTGGAAAATAAGATGCAAGAAACGTATTTTGGACTAAATTAGAGATGCCAGAGTAACTGCAGGGAAACTTCATATCGTCATAAACAAGGATTCTTCTGCAGGGGAAAGGAAAATGCATTAGAAGGCACAGATTCTTGTGCATCAATGGCATTTTCGACTTGATATATTGCAAATGTCCTGAAGCAACAACAGTAGCATCATCTTTCAAGGACATGAAGTGCCACTCTCGCTGACAAAATGCGCATTTCGTCTTGCTCCTTTATTCCAGAATCGATCGTTATTTATACACACTGAAGGTAGAGAGAATTATAACACGCTCCTAGCTTGTGTAGTTAGCTATGAGGGACTCGATTGCTGAATCCTTAGCATGTACGTCTTTATAATGGATTCGATAGCCATGTCCTGGAAAAGGAAAAAAAACTAGCAATCATGTTCAGCAAGTCAATGAAAATCAACCAAACACTAACTTAGTTATGCCATTTTAAAGAAAACAACAGAAACCAAATGCTAAGGCAGGGAGTTTCTCATTTCCTAAGAAGGTATATTCTATCCGAAATGCTTGAATGAGCGCATACCAGGTAAAAACCACTCGAAGTCTAACTTCAACAATTTTCTCATGCTGTCCAGTTGCAAGCCCACTGCAAGTTTGTGCAACAGATGGATTAATTCTACTTTTAGCTAATGGTACAATTGCACAGTTATCTTCAGTTAGAAAATCTAGGGAGGATTCTACCTGATTGCTTGCTGTACATAAGAAAGAGATCTAAATCATCAGATTCTTCTGATTTTGCAACATGGTCTCCAGTGAAAAGCGCCTTTAATGGTTTGTAGAACAAGCAGACTGAACCCTGAAAAAAAATGTCCCTTTCAATGAATGAACCCTAGATATGCTGAAGAAGGTTAGATTGCTTGTCCAAATATCAGTTTATGAGCTTTGGACAATTTTTGACAGAACATGTTCCTTCGTCTCTAAGGTTGAGGAAAATTTGGGACAGGATATGGTGATAATCCAATCTAATCTTTATGCGAACATATGACATATCTTTGACCCTGATACTCTTTGATGTGGTATGTTTAAGAATGTTCCATCCAATCCAGAGAAGCCCTTCCATACCGAAGGCTACAAGTAATTGCTCAAACAACTTCTTTCATTAAGTTGAACTTACTTCAGTATGACCTGGGGTATGGATAAGTTCGAAATCAGCTCCAATGTCCCATGGGCCATTTCCAGTAAGTTTCCACTCAACATCTGCAGTAACATCCTCTACCTGCATCAGCACAGTAATTGCAGTAAATATCAGGAGAAGTATCTGAGAGCAACATTCACTGGAGAAATAGGTAAACCAGACTCTACACTATGTTCATGTCATGCAAGCTCTGACGAAATAACTGTCCTCTCTGTACTGCTAATCAGTACTTGTACTACAGGTTATAAAGTATAACAGTGTTGATTGAGTACTCGATGAGGATCGATCAGGACTCAGGAATAAGCAATGTCTTTCTAGGGTCAGACAGAAGGATGATCATGATCCTTTGAAATCGTTTGGATGAGGGTCTTACATCGCCGGAATGGATGATCCTCTCACATTTTAGCCGCTCAGCCCAATTCCTATGATCCGCGACATCATCCCTGTAAGTAACTCAATAGACGCTCTTCAATAATCCAAAATAAAAGGTGGTGCATTCACAAAAAAAAAGGGCAAACAAATGAGAACTATGTGATACAACTCTTAAGTCCGGAAAAACCTGTGGGTCAAAAACATGTGGCGTGCTCCACCAAGTTTTTCGATGTTATCTGCCAGTTTCGTTGTATACCTTGGGCTGTAAAATCAGAAAATATCAGAAGACCTAGTGATAACCACATGTAAACTGGACAATAAGATTTGGGAGAGATGATCTCCAATTTGCGAAGAAAAAAATGCTATCACATTGTTCAGTACGCTGTGCTGAAATTGAATACTTAATTATCAGCAGGAACACTAGCAATTAGTGAACCTGATTACAACTTGATAATTTGTCTGCCTGGAGATGGCAAGAAGGGTACTAGGGACATGAACAAATTCATAAGCGTATTGGAATTAACCTGTCAACTAGTATGTTTCCATGTGGATGGGTTATAAGATAAGAAGTTGCTCCATATGAATCTTGAGAATGATAGCCACAGAGATAAACACCCTGGAAGTTGTGAGCAGTGCAACATGGATGACATATATAGCATGAGAATATTAACTTAATGAAGATAAATTGGGTGAAATCCGGAATGAGGAGAGCAAGTGATACAGGGAGAAGATGAGTGTCGATGGGGAGCGGGAACATGTTTTGCACTTGAAGAACGTCTTTTGCAGGTTTCTCGGTGTGAATGGAGGCAGTAGGACAGGAGAGCAGAGCCTGGACATCAATGACATGCATCATGCATGGTTCAATTTTGCATTGAAATTCAGAAAGAAAGAAGTATAGCATTGAAATTCAGAAAGAAAGAAGTATAGAATGTGAGTATGGTAAAAGAGTAAATAGTGAGCTAGCTACCTGCAGGGCCTTGGTCCTGTGGTCCTCGGAGATGGGCTGCGCGGCCACGGCGGCTTTTCCGTCCACCCTCTTGAACACCTCCTGCAATTCAATTCAATTCAGAATTCACCATCAGCAAGCAAAGCAAAGCAGCTGAAGCATCAAGCATATGCATATGAAAGACTTACCGGCGCCATCCAGCGGCAGGTCTGGCAATCGATGCATCGGTGATCTGCAGCAAACAAACTCAACTGAGGCGCATCAGGAAGAAATTAAATGGAGACCGATTAACGATGAGTTTAGGTGCAGGGCTCAGTGGCTCACCGACGAAGAAGTCGCCGGGGACGTTTTGCGGGCGGCGCCGGCGTTCGAGTGCCGGAGAGGACGCCGAAGAGGCGCGGAACGAGGCAACAGGTCGTGCTCGTCGCGGCGGCGGAGCAGCGACGGACGCTGGGGCGAAGCGAAGGCTCATCGGTGCCATGGGGGGCATGGGCATGGCCGTTCGGAACAAGAAGCACAATAGCCACGACTCGACTGACGTCACAGCAAATCCTTCCTGCACACGTACGGCTCGATTTTTTCCCCCTTCTTTTCTTTACCGAACTGCCCGGTCTGTTCAGTTACTAGCAAAGCCATACACATTTTAAAATTTGGATCAATAGTATTACTAGAGTGTTTAACTGTAGCAGCACGAGTCGGTTTTTGTTTCAGGACCAGCTAGTATGATGCTGGGATTTTCTTTTCACTTGTCTCTCAAGGTTCAGTTATTGATAGTTACGGCCTGTTTGGTACAAATGTTTACGGAAGATAAGGATGCAATAAACATGTTTTCGACTAAATTAGAGATGCTAGATCAGTTACTAAATTCATCGATGGCATTTTCGACTTGATGTACTGAAGCATTGTATTCTTTATTTAGATAAACATTGACACTCATAACATTCGGACACTTTGAACACCTTCGAAAAGACTAAGCCGGCATATCTTGAGATATCGACATGTACGTCGTTTATCACTGAAAAAATAATTAACTATAAATACGAGCATTCATTTCAAGCCTATGACTTGAATCCAGATGGACTGGTTCTACCATAAAAAACCTAACTAATTGAGGACGCTCTAGCCACATCAATGACATTGTATTGTCAATGTATGCGGTGTTGGGATAAAATCCTAACAACATCATTCAAGGACATGATGTGTCATTCTTGTTGAAAGAATGGCAAGCACGTTTCCTCTTCATTCTGGCCACCTCATCATCGAAAGTAGCCTTGCATGGGGATCTTACATAGGAAAAGGCATCCACTGTCGTCATATCTTTTGACCCTTGCAAGTTTGTTCCCCGCTCAACTTTAGAGGCTTCGGGGTTCCCAACCTAGAAAAATCCGCTAGGGCGCTTTGTCATCCTTGGCTTCTTGACATGGGTAAGGCACTATTTTGGAACATCCACTGAAGTCACAATTGGGGATGGCAGAAAAGCAAGTTTTGGGGAATCAAGCTGGATCGAAGGGCAGACACTGAGGAACATCAATCATTCCTGGTGGAAGAAGAGAACAGTTCAAGAAGACATGTGGCACAACATCACGCTGGTCCTGCTCGATGAATACTTTGCCACAGGAGAATATAGCGCAAAGTCGGCATTCCAAGCGCAATTTAGAGGAATTATTAAGGCGGTGTCATGCAGCCAAGTTTAGAGAAGATGGACTCCCGCCAAGTACGAGGTATTCGCATGGTTGTTACAAAACCAGCTTTGGGCTGCAGACAAATTGCAGCGAAAAGGATGGCCAAACAACTATTTTTGTCAGCTATGCATGCGGAATTTAGAAAGTGCATGGTATCTGATTTTGGAATGCCCATTTGGACGAAATCTTCACAAAGCTGCACCAGCCACAAATGGACAACACCCAAAACCATAGCAGCCTTCTAGATTGGTGGATCGGTAGAACAGGTAACCTCGATCTCTCCACGAGCAAACAGCTGAAATCTGCCCTCATTTTACCGACTTAGGAAATCTGGAAGGAAAGAAACAAGAGTCTTCCAAGGTAATGGATCGTCCATACAACTAGTATGCAACCAAGTCCTGGACGATATAAAATTTTGGAGCATGGGAGGTGGCAAGGATTTAGCGAGAAAGCGCCTTAGAGAAGATCCTAGACATGGTAGCAAACCTGTTTGCCATCTTGGGTGTAAATTTTTACATTTCCTATATCGCCACTCAGTGATTTGTACTTTGCTCCTTCTAAGATAAATAGAATGCCAACAGCCTAAGCTGGTCTTTCAAAAAATAAAGTACATTTCCTCTTGGTCCCTTTATTCCAGAATTGATCGTTATTTATGTACACTGAAGGTAGAGAGAAATATAAGATGCTCCTACTTTGTGTAGTTAGTTAGCTATGAGGGACTCGATTGCTGAATCCTTAGCATGTACGTCTTTATAATGCATTCGATAGCCATGTCCTGGAAAAGGAAAAAACTAGCAATCAGTGTTCAGTGACTCAATTATACCGTTTTAAAGAAAACAACAGAAACTAAATGCTAAGGCATGGACTTTCTCATTTCCTAAGAAGGTATATTCTATCCGCAATGCTTGAATGAGCGCATACCAGGTAAAAACCACTCGAAGTCTAACTTCAACAATTTTCTCATGCTGTCCAGTTGCAAGCTCACTGTAAATTTATGCAATAGATAGATTAATCCGACTGTAAGCTAATTGTACAATTGCACAGTTATGTTCAGTTAGACAAAATCTAGGGATGATTCTACCTGGTTGCCTGCTGTACATAAGAAAGAGATATAAATCATCGGATTCTTCTGATTTTGCAACATGATCTCCAGTGAAAAGCGCCTTTACTGGTTTGTAGAACAAGCAGACCGAACCCTGAAAAAATTCTCCTTTTTAATGAATTAACCCTAGGTATGTTGGAGAAGGTTAGGATTGTGCCAAATGTTTGTTACTACAAAAAAATGGATATTACTACCATCAATAAGTATCAAGAATCAAGCTATATTGCTTGTCCAAATCTTAGTTTAGGACCTGTGGACTATTTTTGACAGAACATGTCCCATTGTCTCTGAAGTTGAAGAAAATTTGGGATAGGATATGGTGCTAATCCAGTCTAATCTTAATGTCCAACAACAGCGCACATATCTTTGACCCTGCTACTCTTTAGTGTTCTATGTTTAAGATTGTTTCACCCAATCCAGAGAAGCCTTCCATACTGAAGGCTACAAGTAATTGCTTAAACAACTTCTTTCATTAAGTTGAATTTCTTACTTGGGTATGGCCTGGGGTATGGATAAGTTCGAAATCAGCTCCAATGTTCCATGGACCATTGCCAGTAAGTTTCCGCTCAACATCTACAGTAGAGCGCTCTACCTGCATGAGCATAGTAATTACAGTAAAGAATATCAGGAGAAGTATCTGAGAGCAAAACTCACTGGAGAAATAGGTAAGCTAGACTCTACACTATGTATGTACATGTAGTGCAAACTATGAATTACTGTCCTCTCAGTTCTTCAGGTTATAAACTATAGGCAAAATTTGCTACAAAAAGATGCAATCGTTTGCATAAGGGTCTTACATCGCCCGAATGGATAATCCTCTCACATTTTAGCCGCTCAGCCCACTTCCTGTGATCCGCTACATCATCCCTGTAACTAACTCATTAGACGCTATTCAATATCCAAATAAAATATTCAAAATAAAGAAGTGGTGCATTCACAAAAACAAAAAATAGATAAACATGTTATACAACTTTTAGTTCAAACATACTTGTGGGTCAAAAACATGTAGCGTGCTCCACCAAGTTCTTCGATGTTATTTGCTAGTTTCGTTGTATACCTTGGGCTAGAAAATCAGAAAAATATCAGAAGACCTACTGATAACCACATGTAAGCTGGACAAGAAGACTTGCTAGAGATTATCTCCAATTTGTGAAAAATGCTACCACATTGTTCAGCACACTGTGCTGAAATTGAATACTTGTCAGAAGGATAACTACCAATGTATCCGATTGGAACCTGATAAGTTGTTTGTCTGGTCAAATTAGTAAATGCAGTGGAATTTACCTGTCGACTAGTATGTTTCCATCTGGATGGGTTATAAGATAAGAAGTTGCTCCAAACGAGTCTTCAGAATGATAGCCACAATGATAAACACCCTAGAAATATTTGAGCAGTGCAGGATGGATGACATATATAACATGAGAATATTAACTTAATGAAGTAAATTGGGTGAAATCCGGAATGAGGAGAGCAAGTGATACAGGGAGAAGATGAGTGTCGATGGGGAGCGGGAACATGTTTTGCACTTGAAGAATGTCTTCTGCAGGTTTCTCGGTGTGAATGGAGGCAGTAGGACAGGAGAGCAGAGCCTGGATATCAATGACATGCATCATGGTTCAATTTTGCATTGAAATTCAGAAAGAAAAATAAACTCTAGAATGGATGGATGATTCGAGCAGGTAGCAATAGCATGGCATGTGAGTATGTATGGTAAAAGAGATTAAGAAACCTGCATGCAAAATTAAATGTGTGATTTTACAATTCAATGTTTTCGATATTTATTATTAGGTTTTTGATCGATATCGACATATTTGCGTTCGTATAGTTCCGTTTCCGGTTTTCCGATCCCGTGGCTTTATTGTTTTCGATTTTGATTCCGAGAAAAATACGGTTATGGAAATGGTTGACGCGTTTTCTGGCCGTTTTTATCGATCCCTACCTGCAGGGCCTTGGTCCTGTGGTCCTCGGAGATGGGCTGCGTGGCCACGGCGGCTTTTCCGTCCACCCTCTTGAACACCTCCTGCAATTCAATTGAAGCAAGCATCACCATTAGCAAGCGAAGCAAAGTAAAGCAAAGCAGCTGAAGCATCAAGCTTGTAGCCAAGTAGTAAATGGAAGATTTACCGACCGGCGCCATCCAGCGGCAGGTCTGGCAGTCGATGCATCGGTGATCTGCAGTCAGCCAGCAAATTACGAATTGAACTGAAGCAGCGCATCATGAAGAAATTAAATGGCGACCGGCCGATTAATGATGAGTTGAGGTGCAGGGCTCAGTGGCTCACCGACGAAGAAGTCGCCGGGGACGTTCTGCGGGCGGCGGCCGCGGTCGAGTACCGGAGAAGACGCCGAAGAGGCGCGGAACGCTCGTGCTCGCCGCGGCGGCGGAGTAGCGAGGGGTGCAGCGGCGAAGCGAAGGCTCAGCGCCATGGCCATGGATGGCGGTATCGTGAGTCCAATGAGTTCCCTCCCAGGCGCTTGTTGCTGGTGCTTAGCCAGCACAAAGCACAGGATATATATATATCACTCACGTAGTGACGTCACAGCAAACGCAACGCATTCCTGCTGCACGTATCCAGTTACACATTTTCACACTTGGATCAAGAATTACCAACTGCCATCTACTACTAGTGCGGCAGTGCAGTAGAAAAAAAGTCAGTTTGGTTTGTGGTTTGGTTTGGCTTGGCTGACTCGCTGCATCCACTCTTTTGACATTTATCCTTCCAATTGGATAGACCCTTTGCACATCCCCACCAGATTCTATCACCACACTTTCTCTCAAAACAAAAATAAAAACTATCACCACACTTTTCTAACCGACCTTTTTATTAGAATTACTACAACACAACACGCTTGATGACGATGCATGCCTCATGACTATTCTACTACAGTATATGCTTCTCCTTTTTTTTGTGGGGGGTATTTGTTGTGCAGGAAAGTGAGTGGCTGCAACCTCATCTCTGACTGAAGCTGCAGATCCGACACTTTCTTCAGCGACCGATACTGCAGCCGTATGCTTTCCCCGCTATCAACCGCCTTCACAAGATACCTGCGATTCACCATTTGTAATTAGTTCTAGTCACAACAACTTCACATACATCTTCTTCCATCAATAAAAAAAAATGCCATCTGTTTTTCAAGGCGAGCTATCCAAATGGACTCACCAGCCATTCAAGCACTGCGATGTGATGACTGCCTCCTTCCCAACAAATTTATCAGGCGTCCTTCGGTTTCCCTGCAAATTCTCTCAACGATAAGAGTTCATTTCTGCCCTTTATTATTTCTTAGCAATGCAAGCGCCAAAAGCAATTGTGCTCCTTGTACCATGATCAGGACCCTCTCGCCCACTATAAATGGATACTGCACGCCCCTGGGTGATGTAGGGTTTTCAGCATCCAACACCAGCTCACCGTTGCCCTGATAAAAAACAATCAAGTAATTATTTATTCAGATCCATGCAGGACTATTGATTGCTTGAGGGTATGTTCACAGCCACAGCGTTACGTACTCTGCTACCTCCAGTGCTCTTCAGCACATCCATGCGCTCAGTCACTTCTTTCCTGCGTTTGCGAAGAGCAGCATTATGAAAGAGTCTCCTATCATCTTCCATCTTCACCACTGTAGCTACTGCTCTTAAAGCTATTAATCCAAAATACTAACAGCAGTAAGTGAGCAGGTGAGACATAGATAATGCCAGTTTCATGGAATAAAATTAATTGACAGAAATATACCAAGATTAGGAAACAGGGTGGCCGGATCAACTTCTCCATTGCAAATGGTGCATCTTGCCTAATCATAGTAAAAATAAAAGAACTGGCGTGATTGTTGGTGCCACCCCAATGGACTAGAAGACAATTAAAGTAGAAATGACTTGCAAGTAACTTCTAGTAAACATGGCACATAGTTTTTGTAGCAACATATATATATATACGTGTGTGTGTGTGTGTGTGTGTGTGTGTGTGTGTGTGATTTACATTACATATTTTTCATGAAGCATGAGACCATTCACATGAGCGTGACATATACGCACAGGCACGCCCATTAGGCTAGCTAGGTTTTGTCTCTGATCACCTCAAATAAACTCGTCTAAATACGACATCGTCGAGTTTTCTCAACTTGAACTAGAAAAGGAACAAATACGCACAACTACGATCATTGGGCTCAGAGGGCTTTCCTCTGGCCAATTCAACATGACAGAACGATTGTCTAAATATGCCGTCTTGAGTCTTCTCAGCTTGGAGTACTGGAAACGAGAGAGTACATCGGCTTCACATGTTGGCACAAAAAAAACTAGTAGCCTAAGAGAAGGGAAAAAACATAAGCCAATCCGTATGAGCACAAAATCTGTGAACAGACACAGCTACAATGCTGGAGTGATTTAACGGTCATTTTCTAGTGTAAAATCATACTCTCAGTATGCCTTCGGTATTAGAAGATATATACCGTGCGACAAGGAACTGCTTCAGGCAAATACCTTTCACAAGAATGTGCCATTGCTACTAAAACCCTACTCCTAAAGTCCTAACAGTCACAGTTCCCTGTTAAGTAGTACATTCCAGTTTTGGATAATCTATCACCAGGGCCCTCTATTAAATAATAAAGCAGATATAAATAAATTGTGTAACTTCAAATAAAAAGCGTAAATTTAGCGAATAATGCCAGTATCTGGGTTAAGGACAATAATCAAATTCAATTGTTAGTTGAAGCTAGTGCATTAACGAGTGCAATCTACAGTAAAAGAGAACTTTGCCCTCTAGTTACAACAAGAGAATTAATAACCATCAGGAAGGCTGAGTGTGAAGTTAAAAAAATATACCATTTCAATGACTTTCTTCAGCATGAGACCACCGAAAGAGTGTCCACATAAGAGAACCATAGCATCCTCAAGAAAAGCCCCACTGCAATAGACCAAATACCATTTCATCACCTGTACTTGTTGTCCTACTGTGATACGTAGTGAGCTAAATAATATGATGATCTACTGTGATGCACAGTGAGATAAATAATATGATGATGGCATCCATACTAGTTTGGAAAAAACAAAACTATATGTAGGTTTATTTGAGCATTTTGATTAAGCTAAGCAAAAGCATGCCCCTTCTCCCCTTCAATTTTGTATGTGCGTCTGATTGTCTATCACTCTTTCTCTCAGTCGCTCAAATAAAATGGGAACTAGCATATAACTTATAGGTAAATACAGATGAAGAATGATCCATGTAGAATAAGAGATCTATACATATGCTGTGGGCTAATTTGATGATATGGTACATTCCACAAGGAACAACTTACGACAATGGATCTGATAGGACACTTCTGAGAGATGGTTCACTAATGAAGCTGCCCTGAGATTCCTGCAACCCAAATTTGGCAAGATATGAGCAATACAGTATTTTCGCGCGCATGATAAAGACACAATTGCATGTGCAAAAATTCTCTTGCTTTTTCAACATGTCACTTTCCCACTCTTAGAGAGTTGATGAGGTGTGCTGCTCTCATGTGTCACTATAGTTGAATATGGATGTATGCCATGCATGGTATGGAATTGATGCAGAGTACTGGATGTATACTCACAGAAGGTGCTTCTGAGTGATTTGAAACAGCACGCTCTTCAGCACACAAATCATCCATAAATTGGCTTGCAGATATGGGTTGATATATCTGGGGTACGCAGTGCCCAGCTGCTGCAATGGGAGAGCAATCCAGTATAGCATTGGCATGTGGCATTAGCCTAAAGGTGAGTGATGCTCTACAACAGCAAAGGAAATTGCAATAAGAAGTTTCTCATATCAAATCATTCAGTAGTATCCATGCAGGGAACTATACAAATATAACCACGAAAAAATGGAAGCAAAATGAGATGATGAAACCTTCAGTTGTTACCATAGTACCGACCTAGTCTCATTTGTGGTCCTGTACCGAGAAGTTGGGCGCAAACCAGCAGTAACATGGCTAAGTGCCCTTCCAGTCAGAAGCAACAGGTCACCAGGGCCTGAAATGCCATCTGCTAGGTACCATTGGCCATTTGGGTCACAAACCTACCAGAGAAGTAGCTAAACAATGTGAACTAGAGGCCAGGCAGCACTTATAGGCTAATTCACTGAATAAAACTGAAATGTGTCGACCAGAATAGCAGGGAGAAAAGATGAGCTAAAGAAACATAAACTAAGAAAAACAGTAATGTATTTCAAGGAAAACTAAAACCAATAAAGGTTTTTTTAAAAAAAAATTGAACTTTGCACAGTTGTTACATGGATACCTCAATTCCTGGATGATCAGAAGCAATGAGCACAAGGAAGCCCCTGTCAACTTGAGGCACAGAAGAGCCGAGACAGCCAGTAGAAGAAGCATGAACGCTGTGGAGGTGTTGGTTGGAATAAGCCACCAGCAACTCCGAGGATGAGACCTCATTAACAGGCAATGGAGTATCATCGAGCAAGTGGTCGAATACACTGGAAAATGTATAGAGACCAGCTCAATACTGAGTAGCCAGCTAGGAGAGTAATTGTGAAGAGCAAGATGTTACTAGTTATAGAGAAAGGGAAGGGAAGGGAAGGGATTAAAAAAGTTGGCATTGTAGTTACTTGGTACGAAGTCGAAGATGGCGAGCAATCGCAGAGAGAGCAGCGCGGGCAGCCTCACCGAAACACCTGAAGGCATCGTCCATGCAAGCAGGGGACAGGTCGCCGCCGTCATCCGATGTCCTACTACTGTCCTAGGAGAAGCACCAAGCATCCATCGATCCATGGAGGAGGAGGGGGGATTGAGATTCAGAAATTGAGAATGGAAGGAAGAAGAGAGAAGCGATGGTATACCTGCCTGCGTGGTAGAGGTACAAGCCGGGTTGGTTGTTGGCGCGGAAGAAGGCGCGCGCAGACTGGAGGGCGCAGCGCAAGATGGCGGCGTGGGCGGCGGGGAGGTCGAGGAGGGCGGCGCCGTGGCGGGTGAGGGAGGCGGAGAGGGCGTGGACGGCGCGGGCGTAGGCGGGGGTTGCAGCGCCATCGTAGGGCGCGAGGTCGTGGAGGCGCACCCTGGCAAGGCGCGGGCTACTGTTACTGCTACTGCTAGCGGCGGCGGGAGGTGGGGAGGAGGCCGCCATGGGAGCTCATGGTGGCTAGGATTCCGCCATCTCCGCCTCCACAGCGAGCGAGCACGAGCGTGTCGTGCTCAAGCGGCTATCGGAAAAGATGAATTTCCTTTCCCCAATGCTAGGACTATTATTACTCATTTCTTTGTGAACAACAGAAATACTATTTTCTTTTAGAAACAAAAATGAATTTGAGTCTCAATGAAGTTCTTCAATCACGAAAACATATTAGTATTATATTTTTAAGGCATGATACAGTCTGTAAATAAGGTAAATTGCTCTTTTTGCTATACATATACTCCCACCGTTTTATATTATAAGTCGTTTGACTTTTTTTCGAGTCAAGTTTATAAAAAATTTAGCAACATCTAAAATATAAAATTAATTTTATTAAATTTAACATTGAA
The DNA here is from genome assembly GCA_008326285.1 of Oryza officinalis. Taxonomy (NCBI): domain Eukaryota; kingdom Viridiplantae; phylum Streptophyta; class Magnoliopsida; order Poales; family Poaceae; genus Oryza; species Oryza officinalis. Next base: position 59,394,133 of record BDMV01000002.1, on the reverse strand, counting down.
TATATTTCGATAATATGTTTATTTTGGGTTAAAAATACTACTATATTTTTTTTATAAATTTGATAATAAAACTTAAAGAAGTTTGACTACGAAGGAATTATTTTGAAAGGTTGATAAGATTAAAAATACTATGTAAATATTTGTGAAGAACACAAATATACTACATGATTTTGTATATGCAATTGAAATATATTTATTTTCATAATAAAATGTTGATGGACCAAAGTTAATTATATATAGGAGGAGTAATATGGTTATACTACTTTCTCTGTCCTCTCTCTAGACATAAGTTCATTTTTTACGCATCCTACACATATCAATATAAAACAATAATACTCTTTACTTTACCAAATCTCAATGTAACCATTTCTCACTTTATTTATTCCTAATGTAATTGTTTTATATTTTTATAAACTTTGATTTGATGCAATGATTACTCTAAAGTGAATTTATTTTAAGACAATGAAAGAAGCCAAAGATAAATTTATTATGGGATGAAGGGAGGATGTGACAGAGTTTGTTTAGGTATGTGTGGTACTACCTGCATATTAATAATAGTGTGTTGTTATGTTGATGGATCTCTTCCTATCCTAGAAAAGGGTAAGGGAGACCGAATCGACGACGGGGTCGGGTCGGGGTGGGTGGAGAGCATGCAGAGAAAGATGCAGTTTGTTACGATATCTATGGAGTAGTAATCATGTAATAGAGTAGTAGTAATAACAGATGGAAGAATAAGATCGAAGACGAACAGGAGCCTTGGTGCATTGTGCTGTTGCACGCATCGGTGCCATGGACAGCACGGTGGAGTCGATGGAAGCCGCCTACGACGCCCTCCTCGACGCCGTGGCCGCCCTCATCGCCGAGCCTGTCCGCACCACGGAGGCCATCCAGGATCTCAAGAACCGCCTCGACGCCTTCCATGCCTCCTGCGATCGTGCCGACGAGCTCGTCCGCGCAGCCGCCGACCAGGTCGCAGGAGCCACCTGCAACGCCGCCGCCGCCGCCGTTCCTTCTCTTCCTCCTTCGCCTGGGACAGGCACCACCAGGATCGACGCGCTGCTCCGCGCCGTGCAGGACATTGCCCACCATGATCATCCTCCTCCTCCTCCTCTCCAGGCTCCAGGACAAGGACAAGGCCAAGGCCGCCGCCGGTGACCAACACCACAACTGATCTTTCTTTTTTTTTTTGCGCTGGAAATACTTAGATTGATTCTGCTTAATTGTCTTTACAATGTAATAATGCCAATACTTCAACTAAGAGCATTTGAATTGAAAACTCTGTGCATCTATTTGTTCAATCTTTCTTTATTTATATGCGTACTGAAAACAATAAGGTTGGTGTGCTTTTATGAACACAAGTCTGTTTCTTAGTAAACCCATATAGTATACTGTAATTAAAAAGCCGCTTTTTGGCTCGATACGACACAAGGCTAGTTAAGATTTTGACTAGCTTCTGACTTCTGAGATAGCAGTGACATCACTCTAAAACAGTTGTGTGTGTGTATATACTACCAAAAATAAATATCCTTTACAAGGATAGACGATCTAAAATAAATATCCTTTACTAAGGATAGACGATCTATTTGATCAGCTACAAGGATCTCGGGTTTTCTCAAAAATTGATCTTCCATCAGACTATCATCAGCTAAAGATTAAAACTAGTGATATACCCAAGACTGCTTTCCGTACACGTTATGGACACCATGAATTCTTAGTAATTTCATTTGGTTTGACTAATGCACTAGCAGTTTTTATGGATTTAATGAATCGTATAATCAAGCCTTATCTTGATCAATTTGTAGTGGTATTCATAGATGATATTTTGATATATTCTAAGACTAAAAAGGATCATACAAATCATCTAAGAATAGTACTACAGACATTGCAAGATCATAAATTATTTGCCAAATTAAAGAAATGTGATTTTTGGATGGATCGAGTGTCTTTTCTTGGTCACGTTATTTTTGGTGAAGGTATATTAGTGGATCCTAAAAAGGTCAAAACCGTCTCAGAGTGGAAAAGGCCTTCATCAGTTACCGATATACGAAGCTTTCTGGGGATGGCGGGATATTACCATTGATTTATTAATAATTTCGCTAGAATTGCATCTCCTTTAAACCGTTTGACACAAAAGGGAGTAAAATTTGAGTGGACTCAGACTTGCGAAGAAAGTTTCCAAGAACGGAAGAACCAGTTAACCACATCACCTATTCTTGCCTTGCCCATAATGAGAGAAGAATTTACTACTTACTGTGATGCTTCAAAAAATGAACTAGGATGTGTACTCATGCAAAAAGGTAAGTTGATTGCCTATGCTTCGCATCAATTAAAACCATATGAGCAAAATTATTCAACCCATGATATGGAATTAGCTGCTGTTATTTTTGCTTTAAAAATCTGGAGACATTATCTATATGGTGAGCATTGTGAAATATTTACCGATCACAAAAAGTTTAAAGTATATATTTACTCAAAAGGAATTGAATATGAGGCAAAGGAGATGGTTGGAGTTATTGAAGGATTATGATCTAAATATTAATTGTCACCCTGGGAAAGCTAACATTGTGACAAATGCACTAAGTCGAAAGGCTCTTTGTAATATGACTATTCAGATCACACATGATCAGCATATACTTAGAGACTTGGAAAGACTGGATGTGGAATTAAAGATCCATGAAACCAAAGTGTCATTAGTATCGCTTCAAATAAAGCCTACTCTAGAAGAACATATTCTGGAGAAACAAAGAGACGACTGTGAATTGCAAAAGGTAAAGAAAAATATTGAAGAAGGAAAGGTGTCTGAATTTCAGATTGATCATAATGGTGCTATACGTTTCAAAGATAGTTTGTGTGTGCCTAACGACCTCGAATCAAAACAGAAAATACTGGAAGAAGCACATTCCTCTCCCTATACCATACATCCAGGAAGCACTAAAATGTATCATGACATAAAAAGGTATTTTTGGTGGAATAACATAAAGAGGGAAATTACAAAATTCATTGCAGAATGTGATATCTGCCAGCGCGTAAAGGCTGAACATCAAAAGCCAGCAGGACTGTTACAACTTTTAAGTATTCTACTATGGAAATGGGAAGAAATCAGTATGGACTTTATACAAGGATTACCTACAACACCTATAGGAAATGATAGTGTTTGGGTAATAGTAGATCGGCTAACAAAATCTGCCCATTTCATACCGGTCAAAAGAAACTTTTCTTTGAAAAGGTTAGCTGAATTATATGTCAAAGAAATAGTATCTTTACATGGTGTTCCAATAAGGATTGTGTCAGACAGAGATATACGTTTTCTATCCAAATTTTGGAAAAGCCTACATAAGGCCCTGGGAACTAAATTAGATTTCAGCACAACGTATCACCTCCAAACTAATGGACAAACTGAAAGAGTGAATCAAATCATTGAAGATATGTTAAGATCTTGCATTCTAGAATTTAAGGGATCATGGGAAGAATATATGCCCTTAGCAGAATTTGCATATAATAATAATTATCAATCTAGTATACAAATGGCTCTGTATGAAACCCTATATGGAAGGAAATGCAGAACACTTGTTTGTTGGGACGAAGTAGGAGAAAGAAAATTGTTAGGACCAGATATAATTGTTAACACCAGAATTTGGTAAGCCCCAAAGTCCTCATCGGCCTAGGATCTATATCGGTTCAAAGCTAGTATCGGCCTAGAGTTCTACATCGGCCGATGGGGGTTATCTCAAACCAACCACCAATAGCAGTCGGATTCTTGTTAGATTCGGGAATATCTTATCCAGAGAAGACCGAGTTTGAGGAGGATGCAGCTTGTATCTCTTAATTAGGAAGAGTTTGTTAGTTTTCTGTTTTATCTTTAGGAAAGTGTGTTAGTGTCCGGCAAGGACTTTATCTTTTTCCTTTTATCTTTAGGAAAGTTTGAGTCCTAATCTGTTAGGATCTTTGTTAGTTTATGGGTATAAATATGTAAGCCTAAGGTTCATGTAAATCATCTCATGATCAATCAACTTCGGCGCATCGCCAACCTTTTTACTTTCGTCTTCTTCGGCGAGTTCATGCCCTTCACACGAAGGGTAAGTCTCGTTATGGCTGCCTGCGCTGTCGGGGCTAGGGCTTCAACGTTCTGATCTCGTCAACGTAAGCACCTACTATCATATATCTTAGTCAATCTGGTTCGGCTTCTTGATTTAGTCTTATCGGCTGAGATTCGCTTTAGGGTTTATGCCGGTATTGACTAAATCACCTTGCTAGATTAGATTGGCTAAGGTATCTACCACCCTGAAAATCAGTCAAGGGCTTGATTGTCTAGGTCTTGCGTTTATTTTCATACTTAGTGCTGCATCAGTTCGGTTTGACCTACTAAGTCGTGATTAGAACCGTAATCTCTAGCCTGCTTGTTGGCTGCCAATAAGGGTTTCATCGGGGTTTCAGCCGGTGAGTTATCTGGACGTTGCATCGGCCCAAGAGTTTTACATATAGATTGGATCAGGCCGATGACAACAGAGTATATATTGTTTATCTGCTTATTGAGAGTTTATGCCATTGGATCTCTAGCCGATGTGTGCTTTAATTTTCAAATCGATGTTTATCTTATATTTATTTGGATTATGCTATATCACATTGCTATATCATCATGTTATCATCAGCCGATCGCCTCTATATAGATGCTTGCTTAGTACACGGCCGATGGTTCGAAACCCTAGCTACATCGGCCGGTACTGGCATCGGCTGGGATTGCGCCATCAGCCCATCGGCTGATCGGTTGTTTTGGCTATCGGCCTATCGGCCGATATGTTTTTGCCCTATCGGCCTCTTCTGTTCTGCTATTTTGCATATCTTGTCAGTGACAGGATCAAACTGACTGGCACACCTGCGCTTCATCAATTTTAGGACCTGCACTGGAGCTAAGCAGATCTCCCAGGCCTTCGTGTGTCCGTACACCGGATCTACGTCGGCAGTACAGATTTGACGTCAACAATAATACAATAGACAGAAGAAAAAATACGACTGATACGGGAACGACTGCAAACAGCTCAAACTAAACAGAAAAGTTATGCAGATAATAGGAGAATGGATCTTCACTTTGATATAGGTGACTGGGTATATTTAAAAGTGTCACCTATGAAGGGAATCAAATGATTTGGACTTGGAAAAAAATTAAGCCCCAGATATGTTGGACCATTTTTCATCATTAAGCGAATAGGAGAAGTTGCCTACAAGGTGAAACTACCTGATTCTTTGACCGGGGTGCATGATGTATTTCACATATCCATGCTTCGTCAATGCCTTCGGAGACCAAGCGATCAAGTTGAAATTCCTAGGACTGAGTTGCATAACGATTTGACATATCAAGAATATTCTGTTTGTATCCTAGATACTAAAGATCGAAAAACAAGGAACCGGACAATTCAATTTTTGAAAGTACAATGGAGTCATCACACCAAAGATAAGGCAACATAGGGGAAGGAAGATGATCTAAAGAAAAACTATCCTCAGTTTTTCCATCGCCAAGGTACAACAATTTCGAGGACGAAATTTCTAAAGGAGGGGAGTCTGTAATAATAATAATAATAATAATAATAATAATAATAATAATAATAATAATAATAATAATAATAATAATAATAAGTTATTTGTGAAATTTAAGTGGGTTAAGCTTTAAAAAAATGAATGAGGAGGGCAATACATGATACTAACCAAAGGAAGATAAGATAGACTTGTGTTAGTGGATAGGAACACAGCGACGGAGCAAAAACAAATAAATGACTGGGACGGGTGAAATCTTTCCACTGCTTCCACCTCATCATAACCCAGGACAGGTGTCTCCTTTCGCCCGAAGGAAGCCGGGGCTAACCTAGAGTACTACTTGCACCATAGAAGCAAAGCGTGGGCGCTGGGCTGAGCAGTGTAAGAACGCAAGTCTATTCTTACATTTTAGTAGTGCTCAGACCTAGAAAGTAGCTAGTAACTAGTTAGATCAGCAAAGTTGTTTGTGGTACTAGTAAGTTAGTGGTTAGTGAGAGAGTGATGCATATACTTTCGTACTTTTTAGATAAAAGCAATATAATCTTATCAACCAGAAACTTGTTTAGTAAATCATGAAACAGGAGCGTATCTAGTAATGCTAGTGAAAATATTAAAAGTTATGTACTTCTAGTTGCTTTGCTAGTATAGCGTGTGTTTAGTTTTGGGATGAAATGAGATGGGTTAGGTCCATCTTAGTTTTTTAGGATGAAATGATCTCATTCATGTGTTTGGTATAAGGGTTAGAATAGTACTGTTTTTTTGAGGGTTGGAAGGGTGTGGTCCACATGTCAATGAGAGAGGAGAACTGAGTTGGATTGGTCCGTCAGTTTTTGAGGGATGGGATTAACCCGGATCTAGAGAAAATATTTTTTTAAGGATCATCCCATCTCACTTGTCTCCAAACCAAACATCCTGAAAAACGGATTCGCCCCAACCCGATTCATCTCGTCCCTCCAACCAAACACATGCATAGTGAGCATAAGCTAATTAACAATAGGAGTAGATGCATGCAAGCATTCAGCTAGGTATGATAGGTACTAAGGTGCATGCCATCACCTACCCGTTGGTTCTCCTCCAGTATAGTCACATCAATTAGCTACATATCCTACCAGTAGCTAGTGTCATGCATGAAAAGCTTGGACCTAAATTAATATCAAAAACCTGTATATTTGACTAGGTGGGACGCACAGGTAGAACAGCAGGAGACAAGGCAAGACTGCGCACATCAATTATTTTACTTAATCATCTCGAGCTAAATTTGCTTACTTATACTATATTCTAAGATGGTGATGCTAACAATACTAACAATAAATAATAAATATTATTAACACCAGAATAACAGATTGATGGTTTATTTGTTGGAATAATAACATCATAATCATAAAATGTGATTGTGATACTTAGCCTGAGACGGCCGATACCTGAAACAACGATATCGGGTTGGCCGATATCAATGTGAGAGGAGAAATGCCTCACACAAGTAGGGAATTTGGTGGTGTGATTCTCAGATGAGGGTATCACTAGTTGAGAAAATAGATTGAAGAAACAAGATTATGACGATTATTATTTTTAATACCTCTGCAGAGTGTATTCGAATCACTTACTATGTTTAATACCTTTTACTAATGAATGGCTGTTAATATCTATTGGTAATATTTTTTTATTAAAAAAGAATAAATGTACTAATCTTGCTGAGTATGTGTAACATACTCATATTATTTCTTGCTATTTGATGTGCGCAGAAACTAGTCAAGATGAGATGTCAGAGGAGGATGGTGACATGCTGGCCTAATGGGGAGTGTTGTCTATTTAGTCTTTAGTTCAATAAAAGAGGACATACACCTACATGCTAGGTGCAGGGAATAGTCCTGATGTCAACAAGTTGGTCAGTAGACCAACCGATGTATTAAGCAACGTAGCTGGTGAAAAATAAATGAAACCATTACTATAGGTTTCCAAGCTCCAGTTTGATGGTAGACATTACATCTATAATTAGTATATATGCGTATAAGGATACGACAGACTGTCACAAAGGGAAAAAAAAGGAAAAAAAATTGAGAAACTTTGGGTCGTGACAGTTGGAGTGGAGGTATGCAGGTTCAAGGTGGTTACGTAAAAAAAAACGATTTCTATGAGGGGTAAAATAACTTACTCTACAATAGGTCTTTCTCTGAAAGAGAATAGTGGAGAAATTGAACCATAGCCACACAAAAGACGGCTCAAAAGAAGACAAAAACAGGATAATAATGTGACGTGCAGGTTATTGTCAAAGCCATATAATATAATACTTAACTCCTAATACTCCATGTCCATTATTGGAGGAAGTAAAGCAGGCAAAGGAAAGATGCAGAGAAATGAAAGAAAAGCAACAGCAAGATTTGACACCCAGTGGCCACAAAGCACACAGGGAATGCAGAGTACCTGCTGCGACGAGCCACTGTCACCCACTCGTATTATGTAACACGAGCAAATGAGAGTTTGCCGACGATGCCCGACACAACAACTTAATATGGAACATGGTCAGCACGACCAAATTAGCATTGTCAAGAACAGCAATCGATTTGCGAACATAGCTGCCATTCGCAAACATTACATGAAATGAAATGATAATAACCTACAACCTGCAAATAAAATATGCATATAAGGTATTATATCTCATATGAACAATGAGCATGCCGGTAGCTTTTAGCAGCTCCATCAGTCCAACAAGAGAATAAAAGGAGTGAAGGAAAAACAGAAAGCCATATGTGTGAAAACACACATTTGCATATCAAGGCAGACAGGAAAAACATTACAGCAAATGAAAAGAAAAAAAAGGAGACACTTACCAGTGGCTCGATGTTATCCACTTCAAACATAGACTCCCACCAGCATCAACAGTAGCAGGCACCTCTGCAATCCAATCAACACGGTTGGACGCACCCGACCGGCTGCAAGATGCAACTTCAGTATCACTCATTCATGTCAGTTCTCAACTTGAGGGATTATAACTGGTAATAAGTCGGCAAAGGGTGCCTGCCAACTAATGCAATAACCTGAACAACCTCAGCACTCCATACAGATACAGCCAAAGTCATGTCACACGATCGTCAAGCTGAACTTGTCCCTTATGTTCACAATTATGCTCGACTATTCCCAGAATAGCATCTTGTAATTCAGCTGGTGAAAACAATTTGTTGAACATAACAAACTTGCACATCCAGAATAATACAACAACACATTCTGTGACATCATTGTTCAGGCAAGCAAAATTACTTGCAGATGGATTCCAACAAGTAACCAAACAGAAAACAATACAAAGAGCAACTCCATCCAATAATTATATCGGTGACCAGTCTGTAACATTTTTGGTGTTATTCGATGCACCAAGTTTGAGATGAATTAAGATAAGGAACTGGAAAGAGTCGCATCATATGCAATCATTCAAGTTACATGGCCTACACTGTAAATCACCAAAGAGAGTACCTGTATTTGTTCGAAATGAAAATACCTCAGACAGAAAATAATCTTGTGCGCTAAGCGGAATGAAAGGCTAGATAGAGTTGGCCACAAGTGCACAAAAGACATGCGGATCAGACAATGGATTTGAAGTGTGAAATAATCGTCTAACTGATATTCTGATTGCGCCATGCATCATTCCTAGCAGTTATGCTGTCTTATCGGTAGGCTCGAATGAAAATTCAGCCTCAACCTTCCTCCACTCCTCCTTGGCATCACCCTTGACAACTTTCCTCATCGCCATGGCAACCTCCTTGGCATGTTTGGCCTTCCTGCTCTTGAGCAATCCTTTGATCAGTCGTTGTACAATTTGGAACGGTGGCGCCCACTTGTTCTGCAGGCATTCCTTGAACACCTCCAATGCAGGAGCAAACACGCCCTTGTTGACTAGCCCCTCAAGCAGCATAATGTAGGTCTCAGAGTTGGGCAGCACCCCCTTTCCATTCGGCCTCGACACCTCTGGCATCCTCTTGAATATCGCGACAGCAGCTCCCACCTCCCCCTCCTTGCAGAGACCCTGGATGACGGTGTTGAAGCTCCCACGGTTGGGTGGAACGCCCTTTGCCTCCATAGCATCCAGCAGCTCGGCAGCCTCAAAGCTCCTCCCTTTGGAGCACAGCGCAGCCATGCGGAGGTTGTAAGTGCCCACATTGGGTTTGAGTCGCCTCTTGCCACCAGCGGCAGTGGTATTGTCCTTGAGAAATTGATCAAAGGCGGCGTAATCAGCCGCGTTGAGGTAGCCCTTGAGGATCTCGTTGCAGGAGACAATGTCCGGCTCAACGCCTGCCTTGGCAGGCATTTCATCGAACAGGGCGCGGGCTGAGGCGACGTCGCCACTGGCAACAAGGGACTTGAGAAGGACGTTGTGAGAGACGACGCTGGGCTTGATGCCGAGCTCGGTGGGGAGAGTGCGGAAGGCTTGGATGGCGCGGTCGTAGAGGCGGTTGTCGTGGTAGGCGGAGAGGAGGGCGGAGAGGGCGCGGTCGGATGGCGGGGTGACGATGCGGAAGGTGGAGAGGGAGTGGTCGGGCATACCGGCGGCGGAGTAGAGGGAGATGAGGCGGATGAGGAAGCCCTCGGAAGGGTGGGGCTTGGGGAGGGAGGTGAGGGAGGAGGAGAGGATGGAGGCGACGAGGTCCCGGCGGCCGGCGGAGGCGAGGCGGTGGACGGAGAGGGTGAAGAGGGGGCGGTCGGCGAGGAAGGCCGGGTGGGAGAGGCCTGAGATGAAGAGGTCGGCGAGGGCTTCCGGGGTGTGGGCGGCGCTGCGAATGGAGTTCTTGAGGGTGGCGAGGTCGGCGGGGGTTTGCATCTGTGCTGCCTGTGTCTGTGTCTGGGTGGAGAGGAAGCTTATGAGGAGTTGGCGGCGGCGGAGGAGGGCCGGGGCGGGGCCACCAGCGAGTCTCCGGCGAAGGGCGGCGGCGGCGGCCATTGGCGGAAGGAAGGGAGATGAGACGTGGGGTTTCTTTCTCTCTAGTTCGATGGAACGGGGTGCAGTGCCGCCGTGCAGGTGCAGGAGAGAGAGAGAGAGACTTGGAGGGTTTAGACTTTAGACTATCTAGCTGGGCCTCAAATGGACCTGCAGTTTAGTCCACAGACACAAATAGCTCACTGGGCCGAAACTGGGCCTGTGATAGATAGTCCACCGACACAAGTGAACAATCGATCCAGCGGCGCATCAACTTCCTACTCTACCTTAGCCACCCATCAAAGGGAGAGTTTTTTTTATTTTTAATTTTATTTATTAAAATAAAGGGAGGAGGAGGAGGAAGAAGAAGATAACATGAGGCATCATCAGTATCAAGTACATAGTATATTCAGGAGCGAGAGTGTGTTCGTACGGCGAGCCGAAGCAAATGAATACAGGATCGAGCAAGCTAATTAACGATCGGTGCTAGCAAGAGAAGCAGCACATGCAAGACATGTAGAGAAGATGAATCTCGAAGTAATTAAGTGGCCGTACATATTCAATTCCAAGAGTGTGATGTGATCGATCGTTGAGCTGAAGCAAATACATAGAGAGGATCGGTGAAGCAAGCTAATTAACGATCGAAGGATGCGATGAAGTAAGTAAAATAGGAGTAATTTATTTGTAGATCCACTCGTTGGAGCGGGCACCGGAGTCGTCCGTGGGCATGTCGATGAAGATGCTGACGGCCTTGCCGATACGGGGGCGGTCCTTGAGCTTGGCGAGGGAGGAGCGGACGTGGGCGACGGCGCCCCAGCAGCGGAGGGAGGCGGCGACGTCGTCGAGGCGGAGGAGGTACTCCTCCTCCGTGAGCGGGAAGGAGCGCTGCTCCCGGTACTTCCACATGACGTTCATGGCGAGCAGGCTCCGCCCCATGAACTCCTTCTTGATCAGCGTCACGTCGTACGACCTCCCGTACTTGCTCCTTATCAGCGCCGCCAGGTCCGCCCCGCTGAACGTCGCGTCCTCCGGCCTCCCCACCAACCGCTCCAGCTCCTCCCTCCGCCGCTCACGCCTCTCCTCCTCGTCGTCCTTGCCGCCGCTGCTCGTCGATTCTGATGATTCTCCTCCGCCGTCGCCCACGGCCCGGATAACCGCCACCACCCTCCTCCTGCTGCTGCTCTTCCTGCCGCTGCTCATGACGACATATCTCCCACTACGACTCTCACCTCCATGTCGCTGGCATATGCTATATATCTGGCCGGCTTGGATGCTGCTGCTCGACACCATATTCATCATCGCCAGCCCCTACCTGCGACCGCGATTAACTAATTCGTTAACCCATGTAGTTGATTGATGAGCAACTGCATAGCGAGCGAGCGACCTCTAGCTCCCTCTTTCATACATAATGGAATATTGATCCACAAGCAAGCATATATATTAGCATCTGGAAATTAGTGGAGTAATCAAGAAACAATCGCAATGAATTCATTACCTTTGAAACGGCAATATATGTTGGGAGGATCGGAGCAAAATATTGCTAGATCCTACCTTCGGCCTGCAGTCATTTACAGCTTTGAATAGGAAAGATGAGAGAAGAGGGAAAAGAAGATCTGAGCAAGAGGAAGGTAAGTTCGAATAGCAGCAGCAGCAGTGGGCTCCAACTATTCTTCCACTCCACAATTTGTGAGGTCCCTAGCGAGACACAGGGCAGACGGCGAGAGACCGGCTTCTCTTCTGTGGTTGCCAAGAGGGATGAAACATCAGCACCACATTTTTTTCCCCCCAATAAATGAATTCCTTCCAGGCTTTCTTCACCTTTTTCTTATTTTGGTTTATCCTTTCAGCTCCAGGTTCCGATTTTTGTTGTATATATTCAAATGATAATAGCGCCATACCCCCAAAAAAGTGCTCTCCTTCAACGGAATTAAAAAAGAGTGTGGATTACTTAAGCTAGTTAACTTGACAGGCTGATCATACACATTTTAGAGACACCAACCGTTCGGTCAGTGCCGGCGTCTGTCCGACTGCGTGCAAATGTGCAATATTCCCCTAAAAAGTTGTAGTTTTACAAGGGAAAAATTCCACATTCCAACAAGCAAGCAGGCAACATTGCAGGTTTGCACTCAACGATCGGTTAGTTATCTCCACACAAACTTGGAACACGTTTCAATTGTACACGGAATGAGTAGAAAAGAAGCTGCCTTGCACGCCACTGGCAATGCATACAGATTAACACAAACAAACACACAGGAACAACCTCTCCTCTTGCACCCACAATACAGACATCCAAAGCTCTGTCCTTTTGAACCCATAACACATCGAAAGCACTACTTATGTGCAGACAAGCAGCCCTTAACTGCACTTCCTAGTTGAAAACGGAAGGATTGGTTGTTGCGCTGCTCACTTGAACCTCAAGCACCTCCAGCTTCCGCTCTAGGATGTCCAGCTTCTCATTCAAGGACGCGAGTTTGCTCTTCGTTGTAGCTTCTGCACAAATGCATACAAACCTATGTAAGCATAGTTAACTAGAATAAACATGCATGCATAAGATATGCTGCCCAGTCCACTCTGTTTTGCTGACATGCTCAAGTTCCTAATCAACATGGAGCGGATTATGTTGGGAACGCATCTTGTTTGGAGCAAAAATGAAAGGTATGGTAGTTACCAGTGCCTTGATCCGGAACCATATTGAAAAGGTTCAACATGCATTCTGGACTGAATGTATACACGGAGGGCAAAGTACAAAACATATATTTTGCAAAGTTATGTTAAAGGTCTTTGAAGCTATGTTTTTTGACAATGGTTTATTGGACATAATAATAAGCATTCAGGGCTTGGAAAAGCACCAAACCAATCCATCCTTTCCAAGTAACAACTATATCACAATCGTGCAAAATTTTAGATAACTTCAATTATGAAAAATTTTAGTGATAATTGTGCAAATTTTTAGATAATGACAAATGTGCAAATCAGACCGACTAGATGAACATAGTCACTGGAAAAGTTGGCTGGCCAACAAGAAATAAGTTATCTTGTCAATGGAAGCTTAATCATATCCTAAAAAAGAATTAAGAAGAATTTAAGGTCTATATCCACTAACACCTGAACTGAATTCCGAATATGCTTAAGTTAGTTTGTTTGGTGTGGGCTTTGATGTTTAGATCCCGTGTTGATAATGGCAGCAACAGGTTCAGATTAGAAGGGAGGCGGAATGGGTTTTGAGTTGAGCTCTTATCAGGGACGGTACTACTGTTGTACATGGGTGAGGTAGAGCGTGTATGGAGTGAATTTTTGGTTGGTGCATAGCAGTAGCACCCTACAGGGAAGGGAACGAGCAAGGCAGATCTATCTAGTAGAAAGGAAAAAAGGGTAAAGCAGATCCAGAGAAATGTGGGTACTCTACTGAGAATGGTCCATGGACAAGCAGAAACAAAGGTGAATCCAGGGAGGCAGATGCAGTGCAGGTCCATGGAGGAATTATGGAAAGGATAAGGAGGAAGAGAAAAACGGACCGAATCGGAGGAGGAAGTCGAAGAGGCGGCGGACGTTGAGGGAGATGTTGGAGATGAACTCGCGGTTCTCCCAGTCCGCCTGCACCGCGATCCCCACGTTCACCGGGTTCCCCATCCCATGCCCGCCCGCGCGAGCCATCTACTACTTCTTCTTCTTCTTCTTCTTCGCTCTGCTCGCCGCCGCTCGTGACGTGCTCCTGTCGTCTCCTCCTACCTCTCGCCCTCGCCTGCATTCATTCTCCCCAACCCCCAGATAGATAGTGGCTGAGCCGCTGAGGGTTGGGTAGGATATGTTGGGCTGGGCCGGACTGAGCTTTCCCATAGGCTCCGTATCATTGTAGCCCATGCACATGAGCTCGAACAAATTCGACGGCTCGACCTCGAGCTGGCTGTTTGTGTTGCCTATGGTGGCGCCGCCGGCGGCCACGGCACTGCATCTGCTGCTGTCCCGGCCTTCGCTGACCGCCGCGCAGCTCCGGCAGGCCCACGCCCACCTGCTCGTCTCCTCGCTCCTAGCCGACCACTTCTTCCCCAACTCGCTCCTCCGCTCCCTCCTCCCGCCCTCCCACTCCCCGCTGCGCGCCCTCCGCCTCTTCCCGCGCCTCCGCCGCATTATCGCTACCAATCCGCTCTTCCCCAACGCCTACACCTTCTCCTTCCTCCTCACCGCCTCCGCCACCTCGCCCTCCCAGCGCATCCTCGTCTCCTCGCTCCACGCCCTCGCCATCGTCGTCGCCTGCGACGCCCACGCCTACGTCTCCAACGGCCTCATCCACGCCTACGCCTCCTGCGCCCTCCTCTGCTCCGCCCGCCGCGTCTTCCACGTCAACGTCTCATGCAGGGACGTCTGCTCCTGGACCTCGCTCCTCACCGCCTACGGCAGGGCCTCCCGCCTCCACGACGCGCGCGCCCTGTTCGACGCAATGCCCCATAAAACCACTATTGCCTGGGGCGCCATGCTCAGCGCCTACGTCGGCGCCGGGAACTTCGCGGAGGCCATCGACGTGTTCCAGGAGATGCTCAGGGCCCGCGTGCGCCCCAACAGGGCGGTGATCCTCAGCGTGCTGGCCGCGTGCGGGGCGCTCGGGGCGCTGGAGCAAGGGCGGTGGGTGCACGCCCTGGTTGCCGGCCACGGCGTGATGGCCAAGGACGGGATGGTGGCCACGGCGCTGGTGGACATGTACGCCAAGTGCGGGAGCCTCGACACGGCGAGGCAGGTGTTCTCGGGCATGGCGGAGCGGGACGTGTTCGCGTACACGGCCATGATCTCGGGCCTGTCGGACCACGGCCGCTGCGTGGAGGTCATCGAGCTGTTCGGACGGATGCAGGAAGAAGGGGTGCGGCCCAACGAGGTGACTTTCATCTGCGTGCTGAGCGCTTGCGGGAGGGCAGGGCTGGTCGGCCGCGCAAGGGAGATCTTCGGGAGCATGGCGGCGGTGTACGGCATGGAGGCCGGCGTGGAGCACTATGGCAGCATGGTGGACGTGCTGGGGCGCGCGGGGATGGTGGAGGAGGCCCTGGACGTGGTGCGGAGGATGCCGATGAGGCCCGACTCGTACGTGCTGGGGGCGCTGCTGAACGCGTGCGTGGCGCGCGGCGACACGGAGGCCGGGAAGGAGGTGGCGGCGATGATGGCGGAGCTGGGGCTGGACCGCCACAGCGGGGTGCAGGTGCAGCTGTCGAACCTGTACGCGGGGCGGGGGAAGTGGGAGGAGGTGGTGGGTGTCCGGAGAGGGATGGAGGAGAGGAAGGTGATGAAGGTGCCAGGGTGCAGCATGGTGGAGGTGGACGGCGTCGCCAGAGAGTTCGTGGCCGGCGACCGGTCGCAGGAGGCGTGGATCATGGACGTCGCCGACCAGCTGGACGCGCAAATGCGCATGCTCGGCCACCACTGAGTCTGTCAGCTTCTTTCGTCAATTTTATGCTCAATTTACCCGGCAATGCAATATTGCAATGCCAGGCCTCAAGCTGAAGCTGGCTGTTTGCTTACGATTCGGTGACTTCGGGTGGAAGTGGGTGTGTGCCTCCGAAATCAAAATGAACACTAGAAACGTATTTTTGTCCATTGTTGTAGAACTATATCGTGTAAAACCACAAAGGAAAAGAGAAACAACGTCAAGCAGCACCAATGATCATTATATTGTTGTGCACTTGTCTTTTGCTGTTGTAAGCGGGACACGGCACTGGTAGCGTTTCGCTCATGCCGTCAATAACATCTTACAAGCCGTTTTAGCAAGGAGAAGGACAAGGGGAAAATCGAGCAAAAGCTATCACAACGCAGCAACAGGTAGCAAGCCGTTGTGCCTGAGCAGAGCTTCCGGTGATGGCTCCCGTCCGCGGAAAGACACAAACACCTGCATTTTCATTTCCAGAGTTAGCTTACGTCGTCTTATTCCACATTAAGTTAGTGCAAACTAATAAAGCATCCATGTAATGCTCTTGAAACTGACAACAGGGGGTCAAGGGATTCTGTGAAAGGCCCAAGGAGCCTGCCTACCTCGAGTGGAGATTTTCCACCTCCAAGCGCAAGGACAGTCTCTCTGAATCGTCTGCCAGTTTCCTCAATTGCCTACACAAAGTCATAGCTAGAGTTAATCTCATTGATTTTTATATCCTTTCTGTATTCTATCTGCCACGCATTGTTTTGTAGGGCCAAATAAACAAATTAGGTTAAGAAAATGGCCAATAAACAAGTTATTTTGACACATCCAGAGCACCCCCCCCCCCCCCGGGGGGGAAAAAANCCCCCCCCCCTGGATGGTAAAAAAGAAAAAAAAATCTACCTTCTCATTATCCAGACCGACATCTTCAAATGCTGAGAACGCATCTGCTGACAATACTTCAGCCCACTGTGCACATAGAAAAAGATACTAGTTTCAGCATACTCATATGCCACAGGCGCATAGGAGGAGTGTAATGTTTTAAATGTTTACAACAATATACCTTGTAACTGTAGTATCCAGCTGCATAGCCTCCTGCAGATTGTCAATAAAAAAATAGTGACATCTGTAATCAAATGAATGAATGAATGTACATGTAGGCTAAAGCATTGCAAACCTGCAAATATATGGCTAAAGCTGCACAAGAATTTATCCTCCGGAAGAGGAGCAAGAACCTGTGTTCGCTCAGCAACTCTTTGGTCGACATCATATACGGACAATGAACCATTTGGATCATAAGTCGTATGCAGCTCCATGTCCACACTAGCAAAACGTATCTGCAGATGGAATGGCGAGGATTAGCCATTTAAAAAGAACACAGGCAGAAAGGAAGCACAAATTACAGGGTCCACTCGTTAGTGTGCATGTGACCATGACCTCACAATACAGAAAATAAAATACGAAACATACCTGACGTAGACTGAAGGTGCCAGCACGGAAATTCTTTGCAGCGACAAGCTTGGCATAAATTTCCTCTGGAAGAAGTTCACTGGTTTCATAATGCTTTGCGATGCTCAAAAGAGTATTCCTGGCACCAACAAAACAACTGTTTAACAAACAGATTCAAGGCTAGTTAAAAAAAAGAATGATACAGATCCATCTTACTTGTGGTAGCACCAGTTTTCCATGAACTGAGAGGGCAGCTCTACAGCATCCCATTCTACTCCACGAATACCAGCAACAAAGCCTTCATCTTGTTTGGTAAGCATGTGCTGCAGCGCATGACCAAATTCATGGAACACAGTTTCAACCTACAGAAGACACATGCCAAAAAAAAAGATGTTACCCCCATAATCAGGATAGCACTACTTAATTGACATGGCAGCAGGTGTGTCCCAATCTTCAGGTGAATTTGATAATTACTGATGCTCTCATCAGTATTTTACAGTGTACAATTTTCCACATATTGATATAACAGAATACTCATACATTGGAGTATCTGGAATAATTTACCATTGCCATATTTATTATTACTTACCTCACGGAAGGTCATAAGACTGGGTTTTTCACCAACTGGTGGGGTCTGATTACACACCATATGGGCAACAGGAAGCCTGACAGGCACACCATTGCGAGCAAGCACACGACTGCGAGAAAAAACCACATTCATCCAAGCCCCTCCACGCTTCTCAGATGGTCTTGAATATGGATCGAAGTAGAAATAAGCAACAGGGCTATTCGAAGAATCTTTGACACAGTAAAATTTGACATCACTATTCCAAACCTGAAAAAGGTAATCAGTGCTCAATAGCTGCAGAACATTAACATATAGTTTGCTGAAGAAAAGAAAACAACTGCTTACAGGAGCCAATCCATCTGCAGGCTCTACGCTAACACCAAAGAGCTTATTTGCGAGACTGAAGAGGCCATCCATAACCTTGGGTAGCGCAAAGTAAGGACGTAAATCTTCCTGCAGTAGCAATGCTAGAAATCAACTCAATGGCCCATCGTCACTATAGGCAGCAGTTTCCTTCCAGGAGCACATTTAATAGAGTTCAGCTCAATTGCATATATGGACAAAACAGTGTAAACCCTCACAGTTTAGCCATCAAAACAGTACTCTGTGCAAACAACTTATGAGGTTGCAGAAGAAATCCACTAAACATTTCTAGAGAGCAAAGAAAGAACCTCGTTTATATCATATTTAGATTCCCGGAGTCGTTCACTCCAGAAGTTTAGGTCCCAGTGAGCCAGGTCATTGGCTTCTGGAGAACCAGACTCTTTAGCAAAGGCTTTTAGATCTTCCATATCTGCACACAGAAACCAATAGCCAAGATATTCACACCTAAAATGATGTTCAGCCTACTCCTTAGAATATCCCATGAAAATTTGCTCACACCAAGACAGGTATAAGTATGAAAACAAAGATGATACATAAATAACACAAGAGGAATCCAAATTTCTTGTATATTTGAAAGGTACAACCATAGAGAATCATAACATGAAAGAATATAGAATATGATTTATTTGTTCAAAAGAACATCAAGGAGAACATCTTCACGCAAAGTTGCAAATCATGACGCAGTGGAAGTGATACAAAGAAGATATGCATGAACGCAGATGTCCATCTCTGATTTCTCAGTGTGTGCAAATGAACAAAATAGCAAGAAGAAAAACAATAATTTGATTGGCTACCTTGAACAGCATGATCCCAGGAGGCAGCACGGAGTTTCTCAAGAAGCTCTTCTACACGGTCAACTGTTGCCATTTTCTGAGCCATGCTTACCTTCAGGATTTAAAACTAGTTTAGAAAAAGTCGTTAATTGTATACATGATACTAATTTAGAAAAACTCGTTAATTGTATACATGATTTTAATGTGGAAACAATGACAAATGCGAGCACCTCAGCATAGTTCTTGTAGCCAAGTAGCTTAGCCTTCTCCAGCCTCAACTTTAGAATTTGACTGATGATATTGGTGTTATCAAGGTCGCCACTAGAGGCACGGGTTAGGTAAGCACGATAAACTTCTTCACGAAGTGCTCTGTTCCGTGCATGTTGCATAACAGCAATATAGCTTGGCGCATCCAATGTGATGATCCATGGTCCGTTTTCAGCCGAAGCATTTTCATGACCCTAACAAAATTGCTTGTCAGCGTAATGAATCAAGAGAGAACTTGTAGGCTTCAATAATGGTGTTTATAGCTTATACCTTTGACACAGCAGTCTGTGCTGCTAAGCCAAGTGCTGTGGCAGGTAACCCGTCAATTTCATTCTTATCAGTAATTAATTTCTCAAATTTCTTAGTTGCATCCAGCACATTTTCACTGAACTTTTGTGTTAACTTCTCAAGCTCCTGAAATGAAGTTAGCATTCCATTAACTAAAATGCATCAGCAAAACGTCCAAAAATAAAGAAAATAAATAATCATGAACAAAAAGGTAACATGAAAAGAATATATGGAATATGACAGCCATCAGAAGTATTAAATAGCATCTACAGTCAGCTACAACAAACAACAGCCACCCCAAAAAGAATGTGACATCACAGAAGAGAAGCAGCTGAGGTTTATATGTGTCAATGTCAAGTAATCCTAGGTTTATTGACCAAACGCATGCAGATTTTTCAGGACGAAACAAGCAAGTAAATTCTGGCATTGTTTGTAATAATCAGTATAATGTAATGTGTTTAATCAAAACTTGAACAGTGCAGCATAGTAGATGCGCAAGCGCATGTGTGGTGAAAAAGATCATGACAGAGCCTATATCCAGCTGTCTACAATGAAGAAATATTTTAAGTTGCTACCTCAATAAGATTTTTACCGAGATAAACTGTCCAATATTTGATAAGAAAAAGAGATTACCTGTTCGATTTGATTAAATTTCTCCCTCTGTTCATCCTCAAGTGCGACTCCACTTAGAACAGCTTCCTTGATTTGGGCTGGTCAAGGGGGAAAAAAGGAATGTTGTTAGGAAAGGAAAATGCAAGTACTCGTTTGCCATAAAGAAATGCAGTCAAGTTGGCAAGTTGGCTTGGAAATGTTTGGAAGTATAATATGTGATGATGAATGACAGCAGCATTAGACCATGATGACAAGGCATGATAAACGAGGTTTGAGTGCGGCATTATAATATAGGAGGTAACCTTCTACTATACGCTTGCGAGCCTCGGTGAGGGTTTCCCAGTCTGAAGAATTCCTTATGGCGTTGAAAGCTTGGTATATAGGCTTGCTCTGGCCCAGCCTTAGTTGGAATTTGACTTTGTCAGGCTGTTGGAAGATGCAGCAAGGGTTAATCAGTTGATCAGTCAAGTGAGGAGCAAGGGGGTAAAGCCAAGGGAGAGCAAGGTTGCGGTACGTACCTGAACGTCCTCGACGGCGGCGCGGAGGTCGGAAGAATCTTTGACGGCCTTGAGGTGGTCGACGGTGCCCCAGACGACCTCGAGGCTGTCGACGATCCGCTCGAGCGGCTCGACCAGCTTCCCCCAGGTGGGCTGCACGCCCTTCTCGAGGTCAGCGAGCTCGCCCTCCTGCATGCAACAAGGAAGGAAGGGTCAACTCAGATCCGAAATTGTGGGATGCGATGCGACGACGACTGGTGGATGCAGGGCACGTACGAGGCGGGCGAGGAGCGTGCGGACGGCGGGGCGGACGTGGCTGGGCTCGACGCGATCGAAGGGTGGGAAGTCGAAGTCGGCGAGGAGCGGGTTGTCGTCGGTGGCGATGGCCATGGAGGAGGCGTAGGCCGAGCAGGTGGCGGGGGAGGGGCGGCGGGAGGCGGGGCAGAAGGCGCGAAGAGGGGAGGAGGCGGGGAGGAGGAGGAGGGCCCTAGACCTAGACCTAGAGCTGGAGGTAGAGCTAGGGTTTGGGAGGCGAGCTCGAACGAGGAGTGGGAGACGGAGGGAGGCGGAGAGGATGAGCAACACCATGGCGATGGCGATTCCGCTTCCTCCTCCTCCGAGTCCTCGTGGTGGGCCCATCGCTCTCTCTGTCCTCTTCTTTTGGGCTTACGGTAATTTCATGGGCCAAAATATCCATGCGTCTGTGGCGCCTGGGAGTCTGTTTTCTTTTTCTCTATATTTCTATTTTTACTCTTGGGAGTAAAAAATAGATAAAGATTTTTCTATATTTCTATTTTTACTTTTACCTCGAAGCCACAAATCTGTATCTTTATCTTTATCTACTTAAAAAATTCCTAGTGTTTTTGTCGTCATAACATACCGACCCTGAAAATAAGAATAGAAAATAATAAATATAATCTAACTTTTTGCCATTTTTTTCTCAGACCGCTTCCTCCTCGTATCGTGTTTGAATCCTTCTCCCTTCCCAAATCCGACCCTGAAAATAGAAAATAGAAAATCAGAAATAGATCGCTCCCCCTAGACCTAGCGACCAATTTTTTGATTCATATAAAAAAATAGAAGCACGAAAATAGACATTGGCGAACATATAAAATAGGATGATGATCTCCTAATCGCTAATGCACACCGATGCACGGCTACTACTTTCGCGAGACGCTCCTGGTGCTAAAGCAACTCCTCGCTACTGATGCCCATAGCCCACGCTGCAACCCAACTCGCATGGCTGCCCGCGCTACACACGTGGCACCGATTAGACCATGATATATCGTGCATGGCCCTCCACATTGCATGTCCTTCTAATGTTCTTCCGTCGCATGCAGCATTGTTCGTCTCCAGCAAAACCGTGCTAGCCGAGGCCACGAGCCCTGCGTGCGGCGGTGGCCGCATCCACCTCCATCTTCTGTGGGATTACATCTGCACATCATCTCCTTCCCTCTCGTGATAAAATTCATTGGCATATCCTCTAACCGTGGCATCTATCACAAAGGTCGCGACTATGTTAGTTTGATGGGTGGCACACCACACACCTCTTGCGGTGGAGACTGCGCAATCGCTGCCTATGAGTCTGAAGCAAGTGCAAAGAAGACTTCTTTGGAAGGATGCATCATCGATGAAGAGGAGTAAAGGAAGTGGCCATGGAGCTCCTTGGTGAGGAGCTGCGAGTATCAGGCTAGCTTTGAAGAGTACGTTGTGGTGGCGGACAGGTGGAAGCAGCGGAGGGCGTCTGAGCGCGAGTGCGAGCAAGTGTACCAGACGCTCGTGAATGAGAGGGTGTTTCTATTCATGCCTTAATGTATTGACTTATGATGTTGTTCTTTTGATCCTGCTATGATGACCTTTCTAGAGGGTATTTAATGCATGAAAGATCAGTGACAAGGACAATACAGATTTGTTCACATCATTCCAAAAAGATTATTTTTAGTAGGTTGTGTTCATGATGTATAGACATCGTTTCACAATGGAATGAAATTGTGTGTAGATGAGATATATAGTACGTGTGGTTCTCAGTAAAATTTAGTAATTAGTTTTCCAATCAAATGTTTACGACATATATATCCATAACAATATATTTTTATAGTGGTTGGTACCTATTATAAAAATTGAATCGTGGGATTTGCGTCCGTCGTTTGACGCGCTTTCATCCTTGGTGCATATCGGTTCCCTTTTGTAGATCGGATTGGGCTTAGCTCGTAGCGACTCGAGCATCACATTTCTCCGTGGAAGGGCATCATGATGTCATCTATCCCGGCCTCTGTGGCCCCCACCCGAGGGAAGACAAAGCAAAATGCGGTGATGCTCACTTGCGCCCGTGAGTAGAGCACGGTGTGCAGCCCACCCCAGCTCTGCCTTCCTCCCTGTCGTGCAACTCCGACAATGTAGCCAGCGGCGATGCCATCAATGAGTACAATATTTCAAAACCACCTTAGGGGTAATATGGATGGTATGGCAAAGATCCAAAGGGTTGGATGTCCAGTTTTAAAGTTTAGGGTACTAGACGAACTTCTATCTAAAGTTTAGGGGGTATTTGGACTTTTTTTTCTCATGGCTAGCTCGAGGCCGTGTCTAAGTGCGATGCACGGTGAAACTCATCACCATGTCAGCCTTCTCTACATAGCCCAGCACTAACTTGCCATTGTAACAGATGCTTTGCAATCTTAATCAAGTGCTTGAATAACATATCAAAGTTATCGCCCGTCTCGTCTTCACCCATTGCAACATACGGGCATTTTTGCTAGTACCAACTTAAAAGATTCATAGTGTTTTTATCGTTCCACCTGACATACCAACTCTGAAAATAAGAATAGGAAATTAAAAATATAATCTAACTTGCCACCATGTTTTTCTCAAACCCCTTCCTCACCAGATCGTTCTCTCCCCATACCGCGTCCGAATCCCTCTCCTTTCCCAGATCCGACCCTGAAAATAGGAAACAGGAAATCAAGCCCAAAGCTACTTCCTATTCCTATTTCTCCTATTTTTATTTCTAATTTTTATCTTTACCTATTATAAAAATTGAAGATGATTATGTACTCATCCATATTTTGTCCGTAGTTCGACTTCCTTCGTCCTACTATCCGTCATCCGAGTGTCTCGCACGCATCTCGCGTGAGCGTCTCTCGTCCCTGTCTTCCCAAGATCGGTTCAGATTGGCTTTCCCTCTCTCGCATCGACTCAGATCGGATTATCGGACAGTTGGTGAGTCAAACTCGCACACGGGATGAGCCGCCTCAAACAATAAGAAGAGCATCCGTCGTAGTAGTAGGGGAGAAGAAGAATTGAAGAGGGGGAAAGGGATGGTCGCCGGAGTTCTTGGCATCTAGTTGCTATATTGTGCACCCAGTTAAATTCACAAGCAAATGAAATAACATGAGACCCAGTCGAATGAATCATAATCAGGAACAAGTACGAATCAAATATCAACACAAAATCAATCGGGCAATCACTACCGATGGTAAAAGTTACAACTTACAACTATAAATACACGATCAATCCAGAAATCCCCCAAAATCACCTCCAAAAGCCAATCTTTGGATTGAACTCATAGCAGCTCGCAATGCGTCAAACAGTAACGATCAAATCGGTCAAAAGATCTCCACAATCACCCTGGCAAGAAAATCGGGAAAGCCTAGGCATTTGGGGGGGAGCCAAAAGCAGACTGCGATCTAACCTCCTTCCCTAGCTGTCTTGCTGATTTCGCCGATCTGGTCGGTCTGACGATGACGAGCTCGAGGGACAAATCAAAGCGCCACCTCCACCTTCCTTTCGGCAGAGCGAACAGTTGCGGCGGGGAGCGATCAAATGGAATTGATTGATAGGTGAAAGGAAAGGGGCTCGACATTTGGGATTTCTCTTCTCTAGAAAAACTTTGGTGAGGATAAGAACATGTTCGATGGAGGGCACGAGAAGAGAGGAAGCCGAAACAACGATCTGAATTTTCTTTTCTTATCTTTTGCTGTTACGGAGGAAAAAAAAATACGGATTGTAACTGGGTGCCATAGCCGTCGGACTGTCGGGTTGAAGGACAGGGCCATTTGACGCGTGCACTGGGTAGTCTAGGTTAGCCCACACAGAACGGCATGCACGTATACGTCTTCCAGCAGTCCCGCTTTGCCGTCTCTAAAATCTCTGATTAAGAATCTTTCTTTTTTGGCCGACACAAAAAAGAACACAGACAAGTAGTTATGGCCTTATGGGCGACAAACATGTCTCGCAAGTATTCATTCACAAGGCATTGTGTTGTATATTGATTTTTCAGTCGATATTGCAGTACTTGCTTGAGTTAAGCTTTTTTTAATTGATTTTCCTTGTTTTTCTCTAACCGATCCACATTACATTTTTCTCTAATTGGTGTGTGCCTATTTTTCTTAATTGTAAGGTGATTGTAAAGTGAGGTGTAGGGTGCTGTTAGTCAGATCAAGCGGAGCTATCCTGTTTGAGTTTGTAAAGTTGAAGCTTGAACCTGCCTAAGAAAAGCAATAGGTCAATTTTCAGCTAGAGCACACAATACTATTTGAGATTTTGGAACCGCATGTAAAAGTTAAGGGTTTTCACATGCCTTTATTTAGAGGTGGTCCACCTATTCACATGCAGAAATCTCTTTTTGACTGTCTACAAAAATGATTTTTCGTAGTAGTGAAAGTCCAAAAGCAGTCTGTCACCTCCCGATTTTCGTTCGGGTTTAAAAGTCGCTTAATAAATCATTTCTAGAATTTATATTAAATTGTTAAGCAATTTAACAAATGAAATTAATGAGGAAATTAAAATTTATTTTAAAAATCATGGCTGGGAATATTTTTTAATATTCTCCATGTCCTAAAGTACTCTATGAAATTTCCCGTGAATTTTCGAGCTCAAGAAGTAATTTTAATAATACAAAGTCCGAGCACTGCCCGTCGCCGGGGCACCGTCCGTGCCGTCGCCCGTGTCGGCTGCCGTCTTCCCATTGCTAGCAAGCTCCCGCGCTGCCTCCATTGCCGTTGGGTGCCCACGGTGAGCTCCCCCTCCCCATCTCCCCTCTCTCCACCACCACCCATGCCCGTCGTTGCCCTGCGCCGTCATCGCCGGTGGCCGTCCGGTCGTGTGCCGCCGTCGCCCCTTTGTCGGGCTGGCTGGCGAGCCAATCCCCTCCGTTGCCGGCCGTTCGATCGATCTTGAGCCGATCTGGGCCGTTCGCGTGGCCGCCTTGGCGCCGTCCCGTGTCGGTGCCGCCTCGCCCTTCCCGGGTCGCCGTGGTCGTCACGTGGTGCGCCCGCGCTCGTGCCTCCGTGGACTCGATCCATGGTAGGGCGCCCTCCATTGATCCGCTGACGTGCGGGGCCCACGTGTCGGTGTCGGCGCCCCATGCTGACGTCAGCGTCCGCCTTTTTCTTTGTAAAAATAATTATTAATTACGCAATAAATTGAATTAATTTTCAGAAATCCATTTAAATGGCTCAAAACTTCTAAAATTCATAACTAATTCATACGAACTTCAAATTGGGCCATTCAACTTTCAAAATTCATCCAAAATTGAGCTCTACATGTTTGTTTACTTTTCATGTACTATTTATTTGGTTTTTATTAGGGTTTTTCCTTGTTTTTTGTGCCAGCGTGTAGATTCTGCTGTTTCGGAAGATCGCATTCGCGAGGAAAAGAGTTCAAAAGATTGTTTGAAGTAGCAAGGTGAGTCACACATTCCCCTTGAGCATATTGAACATACTTTACGCCATGTTTTACCGTTTGTAAGTAAATTGCATGTTTTGCTAATTACGTTGGGAATAAGGTTTACCTACCTGCTCACTTGTGCCATTTACTTGATGTTCATTCCTTGCCAAACTTGGGTGATAACTTGACTAGCTTGTGTTACTTATGTTGACCTCGCTAGAATTATATATGCTTAACCATGCTTAATTACCACTAGCTCATTTAATGAGATAATTACAGTATCTACATCTACTAACTTGTTGAGCTGCGAGCTTGAGACATCTGGCCATGTTCTATTGGTCGTAACTATCCAACTAAAATATGACCTAATGGTGGGCTGTGGGTGTATGGTTTTGCTTGTCGCACCTATGGCAATTAAGGACCGGTTCGTGGGAAACTCTGGAAGACTTACCATACTTACCACAAGCAAGAATGGACAGCTGCTGGACTTGTAGTATAGCTTTCCGCTTGCTGACTTTCCTAGGTGAGGGTGGGTGTGACGGAATTGGATCGGTCGGGGTTTACCGATTGGTCGGCTACCGGATTCACCACGGCGCACGGGGGGCTGCCCACCTTGGTTTAAAGGTGGGGACGAAACCTTAGCGTTGTGCGATTGGTTAGGGGGAGTTACGTGAACAGTCTTGTCACAATCACTCGCCATGGTGACGTGTCTAGCCGGGCACGGTAACATGACGGTGGATTGTGTCTTGTGGGTACAGTTGTACATCTCTGGCCAGAGTAAAACTATTTGAATAGCCGTGCTCGCGGTTTTGGACGATCGACCAGCTTCACCGTGATTAGTCCCACATTATTAATTAACTTGACTTAATGAACTGCTGTAGTTCAGGTGGTTTGGTTGGGCCTATTCAACGTGGTGTAGCGTTGTTCAGTGGGCATTTAATCTTGCCTTAATTAATCAACAGTTTAAACATTTACGAATATATCTATTTATAAATGCCTTTATGCAAATAGCCACAAATCTCCCTTTGTCTCGCCTTGCACGACTGCATCATTGGTGTGACTTGCTGAGTATGGTGGTTGTACTCAGTCTTGCTATTTCTCCCTTTTCAGAAGTGTAGTGCTTCTGAGCTGAAGACGAAGTTAGAGGACCAAGGCTTATACCCCAGTTGAGTTTTTGCCTGTGGAGTGGAGCTGAAGCCCCGCTAGGATCGCCTTTTTCGCTGCTGTTGCTTTCTTTTCAGTGTGAGGACTAAGTGCCTCTTCTGTAAGTATTTACGCTTTATTTACGTTTGGATCTATATATTAATTTTTCTTTTTGTGTACTTTGGCTTGATTCCTGGACAGAGATTTATACACAAAATAGTGTAGAAATTTGACTAAAATTTCTAGGCGTGACACAGTCTCATTTTCCTTCGTTCCTTTCCGTTAGTCTTCGCTACCCGCACAACCGTTGGGAGAACGAAAACATAAAATTTTATTTTGCATACACCTGTTGCAACGCACAGGCAGTTTTGCTAGTTGTTAAAAAATAAATAAAATAAAATTTAAGAAATGCTATCGACAAGCACTCTAAACCAGAAAATGTCATCGATGAACCCAACTTCCTGAAAACTATGTGATTCCTCGCGCTTTGCTGTGGAACTTACTAACTAACTTTTAATTTTTTTTAAAGTCGAGCTAAGAATAAAAATTATATTAGATATTAACAACAAATAAAACTGGTTTGTCAGACTGTCAACGAATTGTATGTTGACCAAAGTATTTGTAGAGTATGGGGATCGTTGGAACCAAGGTATACACCAGATTAAGGTAAAAGAGATGGTAGACAGAGATTTTTATACAGTTCGAGTCTCTTGACTGACACGTAATAGCTCTACTCCTGTTGGCCGAAACCG
Source organism: Oryza officinalis (assembly GCA_008326285.1). Lineage (NCBI taxonomy): Eukaryota > Viridiplantae > Streptophyta > Magnoliopsida > Poales > Poaceae > Oryza > Oryza officinalis. The sequence goes on along the minus strand of BDMV01000002.1, from coordinate 59,365,909 downwards.
GTATTGCCTTTATATATCAGTATCACATGATTACAATATTTGGGATAATCTAATCTAGTTGACATTGGCTTGGCAGCATGGAGCTATCACACGTAGTTGACGGCTAGTGTAGTCTTCTTCCTCGAATATAAACTCGACGAGATTGGAGGTAGCTCTAGATCCCTCATGTTAGTCTTTTTGGCTCTAGATTGGATATGTCTAGGCTTGTATTCTGACTTGGCGTATGTTGGCCTCTGTTGGCGCTTATCCCCTCTCCTCCCGGGGGTCTTGTATTTATACCCTCGGATGTTTCCTTGTCCAAGTAGAACTAGAAAGACAAGTATGGATATGATCCGAGTAGTCTTTATAGTGCCTGAGTAGGACTTCGCTTCTCGTTCCTTATCCAAAACATCTTCTATTCCGCGAAGATAATTTTCTTATTTATTCATCGTATTTTCTTAATCAAAGGATACCTTCTCATATACTATTGGGTATATGGTATTTGCGCATACCACGAACCCATGTATAGGAGGTATGCCTTATTGATAATACTGACACAAACTATGTTTAAAGAGAAATAAATTTAGTAGACTCAATAGAGATTGTAGATGAAATATGGTATCCCGTACTTTAATTATATGGATGAATATATGCTAAGTATTATAAAAATGATGGATATATATGTCAGTGTCAAGGATAAGGCATACCTCCTATACATGAATTCGTGGTATACGAAAATACCATATACCTAATAGTATACGAGAAGGTATCCTTCGGTTAAGGAAATACGACGGATAAAGAAGGAAATTATCTTCTCGGAATATATGGTGTTTCGGATAAGGAAGGAAAAACGGAATCCTACTCGAGTACTACAAAGACTACTCGGATCGTTTCCATACTTGTCTTTCTAGTTCTACTTGGACAAGGAGATATCCGAGGGTATAAATACAAGACCCCCTAGGAGGAGAGGGGACATGCCAACACAGGCCAACACATGGCAAGTCAGAATACAGATATAGACAAACCCAATCTAGAGTCACAAAGACCGACATAAGGGATCTAGAGTTATCTCTAATCTCGCTGAATTCATATTCGAGGAAGAAGACTACACTAGCCGTCGAGTATGTGTTCGAGCTCCATGCCGTTAAGTCGACGTCGACTAGATTAGACCATCCCATATATTATACTCATGTGATATCGATATATAAAGGAACACCGGTTTCGGTCAACAGGAGTAGGGCTATTACCTATCAGTTAAGAGATCGAACCTGTATAAAAATCCTTGTCTCCCATCTCTTTTACCTCAATCTCGTGTGTACCCTAGTACCAACGATCCTCATACTCTATAGATACTGTGGTTAACATATAGCCCATCAACAATATATATGTTAAAAATATGGTAAAAATAATGTGAAGGGAGATGATTGGATGTTGATTTATAGAATTCAATGAATTATAGATAATGTTGCATGTTTGCATGAGTTTTGTATGTAATTATTGCTAGTGGATGATGAGGTGGCATGTTTGCATGTTGAGTTTTAGAATTAGTGGGTTATAATTTCATAGATAGTATAAATGTCATCGTACAAACGTCTTTGTCCCAGAAATGTCATCACCGTTATGTTCCCATTAGCAGCCCTTCATTAAGTGCTATAAAAGACCATTTTATCCCTACGAATTGTTGAAAGTTGATTAAAATTTTTGCTCTTTCCATCATCTTAAACTAATTTGTAGGGTGCTCTTTAATATTGTAAGTTGACTGAAGGAGCAAAAGTTTTAATCAACTTTCAACAAATCGTAGAGGTAAAATGATCTTTTTTGTAGAACTTAATAGAGGGTTGCTAACGAAAACCTGTTGTACGATGTCATTATCAAGAAGTTAGGTTCGTCAATGGCATTTCTTGGATTGGGACGTTTGTCGATAGCAGTTTTTGTATTTTTTTAAAAGAAGACAGAATTTATAAAAAAATTAAATTATTTCTAAAATATGTTTAAATTTGATGTGGTTACCGCATGATTACCGTTACTTTACCCTGAGGGTAAACCGTGTTCTCAAGATGCGACCATGAACGCTAATTTAGCACGCATGGGAGCCATGAGGACATCATAACAGCATCTCTCAATTTGCAATTTGCCAAAGAAGAAGAATCTTTTATTTATGAATTAATTTGCAAATAAGAAGGAGAACAAGCGACAGGAGTGCTAGATACTAGCTAGTAGTAGTGGTTAGGAGCCGTCGATTTGTTAGAGAATTAATCATCAATGTACATCAATTATATTGTTCGGGGCAAAAACCTTTTTCTTAAGGCTTGATTTCTTCTTCATCACGCATGATCTCCATCTTTGTTATTCCTGACTGGCTTCTATTAATTGTGCGATTGCTACTCTTATATGATTGGTCAGTATAATTGGTTAGGACTCGTGATTATTTAGCTGCTACAACGCAACATGTCATCTCATTTCATGACGCGGTTGCATAAGCGCGACACATCAGACGGCCGAACCGGCTTGATCAAAAAGTCTTCAGCCCCCTCCTCCAGGCACCGCCGGATTCTCGTCGGCGAGTTCTCCGACGACATTAGCACCACCGGAATCTCCTTCAGATCCGCCGACTCCTGCCATGCGCAATCCAACCCAATCTTCAGTTGCTACTACAACATCCAGATACAGAGAGAAGCTGATTGACTGTCTGAAATGCTAACCTTGACCCTCTTGAGGAGGTCGAACCCTGTCATCTCCGGCATGCAGTAATCCGTGATGATCATATGCACATTCCGATCCTGCATCATAACACAAACTAATTATACATTCATTTCCAGCAATTCTTCCAAAACTGACTGACATCCACAGGCATAGAGATCAAAGTACATACCAGACTGAGAACCTCCAGTGCTCTCTTGCCACTATCCACCGTCGTAACTGCATGCACAACAACCAACAAACAAAATTCAAGGTGACTGACTGCTTATTGTTCTTGATATATACTTGATACTAACCAACCAGACCAAATGAACAAACGACTTCATTCTATATGAAACTTAGTTCTATAAAGATGACACATAGATTTGCTAGCTAGTCATATCGATCAGTTAATAGAAATGTGCGCAATTGTACCTCGATATTTGGAGCTGCGGAGGAGTCTGGAGATGACAGTACGGTCGACGATGCTGTCGTCCACGGCGAGGACGTGCGGCTCCGGCTCCGGCACCGTCTTCGTCGACATGAGGCAGAGAATGGAGCAGAGCAGAGCAGACTCTCTCTTTTGGTGTTCTTAGCGATGGACAAGTCGCAGCCTGGCCTTTATACAGTGGTAGTTGGCAAAGAACTGAGTACCGACCGACCACAAAATATACAATGGAAAAGAAAAGCATTTCCAACAAGGAGAAGGAGAAGAAGAAGATGATGATAAATGGAGGAGGATGAGATCTAAGCAAATCTGCAGAGGCGGTGGTGCAGCGCTGGCCGAGGCGCCTACCCCCTACCATACCATATTGTACCATGCCAGGCGTAGCTGCCTGCCCAAATATCCATACCCATAATTTCCTATTCAGGCTCCTCATTATACTAGTACCTGTTTCACATGGCACAATACTGCTCACCCGGCCTCATCATCTATAAAAAAGACATTAATTACAGTCAACACAAGTGTGTGTGAGAAATTAGGGGGTTTAAATAAGATGGCCCCATGCCATCCATTTCCTTCTCAGCTAGATGAGTCACACCTTCATATGGATTTCTTATAGCTAGACAAGATCCAGATCTTGAGTAGCATATTGATTGATTTTGTCCCCTATCTCAAGTTTTTGACATTTCATTTGGATGTATTGCTCTTTGCAACAAGGTTCAAACATGCAAATTCAAGGCAGAAATGTGAGGGAAGTTCAGCAATGGGAATCCATCCCTTGTCCCTGGACCTTAGGGAGCCTTCCCAACAGTAGATGCACTAAACACCTACATTACAAGACCAACAAATTCTCAAGGACCACAGAAAAATATTTTCCACAAAAGAAAAAGATAATCATGCACGAACTATCCACGTTACAGCATTTTTGAAGGAAACATTACAGCATGTCCAATATGTATAGGGAATCTTGAGGATAAAATTATTTGTGCACGGCAACTACTACTCCACAGTCCCACCCCCCATTCTAAAATAAATTCTAAAATAATAATGGCGGAAGAATGCATTACTTCAAAAACTAATCAAATTTCAAGAACCCAGAGATTCTGATATATGATGTCTGACCTGAGGTTGGAGAGTTGAGAAGCCCCTTTATTTTATTTCCTGAAGTCAGTTTCTCTGTATCTGGACTGCATTCAGAAGCCTACATCCAGCATAGCAACGTGATTGGTCGCAGAAGAAGGATTGCTGCTGCTGATCCATCTTGGGAGCCGTGGCTTTTTCTTTATGAAGCAGTATTTCATTACTTCCTCCTTCATAAGTGTCCAAGTGTAAGCTGTTCAAGTATGATGAGCTGCTGCTCTTGAGTAAACATCAGGGGATCACAGCTCAGAATCATAAGGTCAACTCAATAAAAATGAAATTTTCAGCTCATGCTTTTGAGAAACGCAAGAATCAAAGGCTGGTAATGACGCAAGAATTTTTCATTTGACTCTGCTGCAACGTAGGAAAATGCATTTTTTTTAATCCTTGCCCATTTGGTGAAAACAAAATGGATCAGGTATTTAGATTCAGTTCAGCTGGAGATATGAGGTGCTAGGAGAGCGAGACATTTCCCTCTTCCACACACCTAAAAGATCTAGTAATATTCAAGAAAAACAAGAGTTGAAAATGTTACTATATAGTTAGCTACTGAAGCAATAATCCACAGCAAAAATGACAAAATCTGCATATTCAAGTTTCAGCAGCCAGATGGATACTCAGAGCTCAGAGCTCGACTCTGAAGCCATGTATTGGTGATCTGTTTTAAAAAATAAATTTAGATTAAACAATTAGCATAACAAAACACATCTTTCAGCAGCCAGATGGCATTGTGGAGCACACAAGGCCCCTCATACAGGCTGCACTAAAGAAGAGTTCACATCAGGTATTAACTTTGACATGTCAATCTAAAAAAATATAATAGGTTGGCATACACTTAAACACGCCCCTACTTGTGATTGAGACAATCTTTGATGTTGGTGCCTTTTTACAATATGAAAGTCAACCATGTTACTATGAATTTTAAGCATCCAGCATGGTATGTCACTATACTGAGCAATGACAGATGGATCGCAACTGTGTGTCGACAATTGACAAAATGCATCTAATATCTTTGGGCATGTTCGGCTGCTCTGTGCAGCCGCTGCGCTGCCGCAGCTGCAGATATAAAACACTGTGCGCATAGGCTGTAACACGCTGTAAATAAGGGCAGGCAAACAGGCCCTTTAATGCAGGAGATCAGGAAAGTAACGAGAGAAACCTCACTGTCATCTAGAAGAGAAAGTAGTTAGTAGGGACAATTCTACACTCACAAGGCATTATTTGGCACATATGATCAAAATATACCCGCATTGCATACACAAAAAGGAACGAATGTTCAACTGCAGGACAGAGTTTTATCCAAGGGAAAACTCTGATAATATAGTATAGTACCTCAGATAGGTAAAAAGGATATTGCTTGTACCTTCTAGGACAAATTGGGTGAAATAGGCTATGAGATATTCGTAGTGCCACATATTCCATTTCTCATTGGCCTAGAACAGCATTGGTTTAAAAGCACAGATCACAGCAGAAGTTGTCTATTTGGGCTACCAAATGTAATACCTCTCCGATGGGATTGCCACGCCATGGATGGAGAACTACCAGAGTTTATCATAACTTGGCTAGTCAAGAATTGCATCATATCTGTTCTATACTGATAGCTGCAGGATAAAAATAATATAAATAATGAGAATCTCAATAATTCGTCCTCCAACAGAAAACAGTACAAAATATTGTAGAGAAATAAAAAAGAACAAAGAATATGACAAAAGTAGATTAGCAGGATATATGATGTACCAACTTAAATACTCAGGCAGATTCTCTCTCATTTGTACTCATTACTTATAGGGAACATTATGATGTTTGTGTATTCTACCTATAAAGGATACAGATATCTACAACTTGTACAAAAAAGAGGCGCACATGAGAAACTCTCTTCTAAACTATCCCACCTAAAATATGCCAGACTATGTAGCAGACTATACATGAGCTAATGTTAGCAGCATATTAACCCAAATATGCAGAAATATCATATGTATACAATACACACACATAGCTCCAATCCAAACAAGAGAAAAAACCCTCTAGAACAACGTCTTATGTTTCAACAAATCCTATATTCTTGATGAAAAAATGCAAGAACTAGGATGGATCCACTCCACAAAAGCAACTTAATCCAAAGATGATTTCATATTTTTCATCACCAGATTACGCTCTCCACAAATATCACACCACACTACTCTGTAGAAAAAATTCCACATATTGGACTATTTGCCCTTGTCCTCTGGCTACATGAAACTTGCAACAACAATGCTTGCTCAATTTCTTTTTGTTGTTGCACTTCTCCAGATAGTTGAAACTTTGAACACAAATGAAACCAGCCCTGCTGTAAGCTTTCAGATGTTCTTACGAGGCTGTTCAGTAGCTGACTGTTCTAAAAAGTATGCAGCCATACCATTTGGTCCACTTTTGATATTAATAACAGATGATGAGGGTAAAGGAGCACTATGAGAATCGATAACATCATCAACAAGTTCAGTGTACTGTGTGTCAGCTAGCTCAGACATAGTACTGCTCCCAGTGCTACTACTGATTGTGAATACTTGTTTCCTTTGCCGAAGCCCTGCTGCTCGTGCCACTTCAAAATCATTGATTACTCCCATTGATGAATCCCTCCAAGAAGCATCTTTTGCATATAGTTTTAGAGAAGGCGTTGGCGCAAGAGCAGGTGTATTTCCAGCTACCTCCGGAGGGTCCATGGGACTATTCTGTTGCCAGAAATCATATCAAGGCAGTAAGTACAGTTCCGATACCTTGCAATACCAGGTTTATTTTAACTAAGTCACAGAACTCACCTTAGTAAAGAAGATAGAAGTTCAAAGTAACATCTGAGGGAATGTGACTCACCTCATCGTCCTCATCCAAGTCTTCTAAATCCTCTTTCACATCGTCCAATCTACCGTCTTTTGCTTCCTTATCCATGCAAAGCCAATCAGGTAACTCAGAGCCCTTGGGGGAAACTGAAGAGCAAGTGCCATTGGTTAGTAAAGATACATATTCTATTTCCCCAAATTAATTGATAATGTATTAATGTGCAATCAAATTAAGCCATAATGTCAGAGTATTGAAATAAGAAATATTGTGCTATCCCCTCTTGTCTTTTTCCCACTGTGTAGTACTATTACTGCTTTCAATAGCATTATTTTAAGTTCCATTTTACAAAGTTCATCCAACAGGCATTCACCTTTATTTCCGACATGTATAGACAGTTTTTGGGTAGCCTCCGCAATGTTGAGTTCAGAATGACAAGAAGAAGAGCATCTGGTATTGTCATGGCCTTTTTCAGCTTCAGTGTCATTATCTACAAAGAGGGGCATCCCTGCCAAAAGAACAGCAACCCCTGGTCCTTCCTGATACTGTGGCTCAGAGAATCCTTTGTCAAAATTTTCAGGGGCTACGAGGCAATTATCATTCGGAGCATATGGAAACAATCCCGGCTTGTTCGGAAAAATTTCGGTACACTTGACATCTTCCTTAATTATAGCTGTCTGCTCTGAATTATGGGCAATTTCATTTAATGATTTGTTTTCCCTTTCTTCACCAGCAGGAATCATATCAAAACTATGAACATCAACAATTAGAGGATCACTTGATCCTTTTCCAGATGATCTTACAGCTTCCTGTGTTTGGTTATATGAAGCATACCTAGGGCTATTTGAAGAGATTTCAGGCGTCAAAGTCTCCTCAAAACTAAAGTGATTTTCGTCATCTGGCTCAACTGATTCTCTCTGGGCTGCTTCAGGAGTTTCTATCAAACTACATTCGGACCCAGATGACATGGATCTTGAATAGTATGGATATGTTGAACCTTTTGACTCATCTAAAAGATTGCAAGCCCCTGAAAAACTTGAAAAGTTTTCATTTCTTGGCTCTGACGATGTTTTGTTGGTATCTTGTAGATCTGCAACCATGGATTCTCCAGCAAGGTAGCATGTAGGCTTCTCAGCAATATCAACCTTATCTCGAGAAATGGAAGTCATTGTACGTTCATCTTGTGGCTTGAATGAACCTTCTTGAAGCCCTAAGAGATTTCTATTGTTATGCAAAACAAATGATGAATTAATTGAATCAGCCATTTTGCCATCATCTAGAGATATTAAAGTCCCCTCAATACTGAAGATACCATCATGAAGCCTATCAGATGATAATCTCTCTTCAACTTGAAGAATGTCTGAAATATTAGCATCTGGAATATCTTGAGACCCCAAATTAGTAAAATGGTCTTCAGAATTGGCATCCTGGAGAGCCATGTAAAGATTCTCAAAACATAAAGTGGTTTCTTCTTCTTGTTGATTTCCTTGCTGACCGCCCCCTAAACATACAGTCAAATTGACATCTGCAGAGAACAATGATGAAGTTGTCTTGTATTGGTTATTTTCAGCTTTGGAATTCTGAATTGTATGAATAGATGAAGAAGACAATAAGTCCAAGTAATCATGTAATTTTCCCATGTCATTGACTATATCTGGAGTTACGAAAGCATTAACAATGTTGGATGAAACTTCATGTAGTAAACCATCTATTGATTCCCCAGCAACATCAAGAGTTTCTATCATGTTGGTCTCTGGAATAAATTCAGCAGACCTATTGTTGTTTCCATAATATTCTGTACTATTCACACTGTGAAACATCATGGTGTTCTTATCATCCAAGTTGAAAATTTGACTGTTTTCTGGTTCAGCCAACACGCCACCTCCAGTAGCATGCATCATGTTAACCTCTGAAACACATGAGGATGACCTGGAATATAGTGAATATTTTTCAGAATTTATGCTCTCTTCTGGAGATACAAAACTTTCCCCTACACCGAGAGTAAGTCCCTGTAATGTTTCAGATGGAACTTGTTTGCCATCATGAAACGATCGGATCTCATTTCTGTCTGAAATACATTGAGAAGATCCAGTGTGATTCTTCCAATTTTCAGCTCTTGTAACCTCATCAAGAAAGATAGGAGTAAAAGCAGCAGTCGTTCCATCTTCAGACTCAGAAAGTCTGCCCTGAATAGAAGAGGGTGCATTGTCTTCCACAGCACTGGCATGTAAAAGGTAAGAACTCGAGCTGCTTGAATAAAATACATCATTATTTATCTCACCTGAAGATAATAAAATCCCTTCAAAATTACAAGTTCTTTGGTCTAGCTGATTAGAAAATGCTTCCTGAGTCTTCTCCTGGCCACCTTGAAAATTTTCCCTCATGTTGGTGTCTGGAACAAAATGTGCAGGCATTACATTATTTATCATATCCTGAGTGTTACTATCATCACATGAAAGGTCGACAACAGCCTTTATAGGGTTCAATGGGCCTTCATCTTGTGATTCAGACAAACTTTTCTTGACAGTTCCATGATCTTCGTTAATAGTTGTCTCTACTCCATTGCATAATGAGTGTTCAGAAATATCAACTACAGGTCGATCCATAAAATCTTCCTTCTTGAAATCAAAAGGTAGACCGTTTGGCTCCTTTAAGTGCAAGTCATATGATAATTCCTCCTTTAAGACCTCATCGCTATCTATGAGTAGCTCTCGTGATGTTGGGTTGTTCAATTCAGGATTAATTGCAACAATCCTAGGAACTTCCATCATATTGGCATCTTGACAGCATAAAGGGAAACCTGAAGTTTTCATGTACTGTTCAGTAGTACTGACTACAAGCAGACCCAGCAGAGCTTCCTCCTCTGAACAGATGAAAACATCATTTCCTTCCTGCCCATTAAATCCACATGGTTCTTTTTCCCTGGTATCCTCATCACCCTTCATCACTAACTCTGATGAGGATGAGAATCTCACCTCAGGATCCTCAAATTCCTCATGATGCAACTCTTGAAATGCTGGAAGGTTCAATCTAGGACTGACCCCTGTATCAATGTTCGCAACAGCTGCAATGATGTTTGCATCAGTAGAGATGCAAGCAATTGCATTGGTAACCTCATCACGATTAATTATCACTTCATTGTCATCAATGGCATGTGAAGTAGGGACCTTCTCTGGAGCGAAAGTATATGTTTGCAGAGCTGCTGATTTGTGTGGCTCAAGCAATGATTCATCCTTGCCACCTTCTGGAGGAACCTTTTCAAAGTTTTCTAATGCAGATAGCACTGGATCAGATGGATTCGGGCTCACATCATTTAAGCTACCATAAGCAACAATGTAGTCAGATGGAGAAGCAGGAACTTCATTAATAGAAACTGGATAGGATTCCAGCTTTTCTGGTTGAGATGGTGAGTTTTCCTCACTGACTTTGACAGGCATTTCTCTGAAGACAGTTGCCAAGGATGGTATCCCATGTTCAGTTAAGCATGAGTCACCTCTATCAAAAAAACTGTCATGGGACTTAACTGGACATATGAGATTCTCCTTGCAGGAGCTGAAATTAGTGTTCACAATGTCCAACAATCTATCAAAAACTTTGTCTTCACCACCTTCTATGGGCGATTCATGATGAATAGTTGGAGGTTCAGTTAACTTGACAGATATAACAGGTCCAGAATGGTTTCTGTAATCGAGAGGAGAGAAAACAGTATCTTCGTTAGAATCATGGGCACCACCTTGCTGATCTAAATGTGTGGAGGCAGCTGGTACTTCTTCATTTCCATCTCTCGGAAGGATTCCAGAATACCTTATCAATGGTGCTGAACTGCCACAAATCGGTTTTATGTTGGTTGGTTGACTTATAGAGGAATCACTTAATTCAGGAAACTCCTTGCCGCAGCTGGAACCTGCGACACTAGATGATGTTGTTTTCTGTGTATCTTCCTCGATGCTTTCGGTAGCAATGCTTGTTGGTGTATATGTTTTCTCACTTGAGAATCTTCTCTTCCGTAGGCCATCCAAGGGCATCGGCTGGAAGTCCTTACTATGACCCCAAGACATATCTGCTTCACCATCACCCCTTGAGCTAATACTTGGCTGGCGGCGTTTCTTAGGCTTAGAATTTCTGTTCTCTGAATGAGTTGCTGGCAGAAAAGTATTATTTGAATCAGTTGCCGGCAAAGAATTACTGGCATCATCTACATCGTCACAGTTCTGCACCCACAAACAAAGACCAATGATGTTGAGCAAAGCAGAACAAAAATGCCCAAAGAACAGAAGGAAACAAGAACCAAATCACATAAATGTAAAGTAGACATATTTGCAGGTTAAGCTTATATGCAGAAAATTATACTGAAGGAAACAAACAAACCTGTGCACTGATCAGGTCGTTCTGGTTAAACTTCCTTGGTTCACCATCATTTGCCTGCTTCTCCTCCTGAAGCCTTTTAAGCCTTGTATGGTCCTTGAGATCAACTGCAAAGCAAGATAAGATGTTGCCACTTGAGAGACATTCCAGCAATGCATTGTGAGGCTACACACATATATTTGGTAGCAAGGGCGGAGCTTTAACAGTCTGAAGACATTGGTGCTCAAGCTTGCCAAATGTTAGTAACAGTCAGAAGAGATAGAGTCATAGAGACAAGAAAGGTGGCGAAGAAGGAAGAGATTGTTACGCACGTCTTGTGGTGAAGCGGATGAAGGCAGCATAGATGAGTGTAGCTAGAGCAGGGATGACAAGAACAGGCAGCGCTTGAATGGGCTGCCTCCAGCTCAAATTGCGCCTCCTAGCCCTCCAGAAAGCATAAACGAACACCAGGACCTGGCGATCAATTTAACCAAGACAAGTTAAGAGGAAAATTTAACTGGAGTTTTTCAATTCAGAACTAACCAAAATCACACGAGACATCGACTGAGATTAAAAAAAAAGAAAGACGATCCAGCCAACATTGGAGGCGAATTGCGCGATTGATCATCAGCATCCGCGAGTAGCAAGGAAAAATAAAGCGATTGGTGGTGTGGCGCGCGCATAAAAGCAAACACCTGGAGCGCGCTTCCGTCGCAACAAGTGTCGTGACGTAAAATCAATATGGGGCAGGTCACCTCGAGGTTGAAGGAGACGAAGGCGAGCTTGTGGGCGAACCGCCGAGCCGCCGCCGCTCGCTTGACAAGGCGCGAACGCACTGTTTCCTCGTTTTGACTATCGTCGTTGTCGTCTCCGGCTCCGGCGGGGTGGAGTGCGTCTCCACTCCGGCGCCAAGCGGAGGCCGCAACGCGGAGGCGGGACCAGACACCGGAGAAGAATCCGACGGAGGAATCATCGGCGGCCATCCCGCCCTGATGCTTTTTTTTCTTCTCCTCTTGCTTTCTCTTTTCTGCGTGGAGCGAGTCGTCGGAGGACATGGACGCACTACGCCACTACCAGAGGCAGCACAGCAGCTAGCTCGCTTCCTCAACTCAACTTTTCTTTCCTCTTTTCCCATACAAAATCAGCATTAATCAATGCCACTTCATTCTTGTGTGCAGTTAGCTAATGGTTATCACGTTCTTTTCCTCTAGAAGAAAAACAAAAAATGTGATTCAGACAAGATTGTATCAGTCTTGTACTCGTTGTTGGAGAGTTTGTGCCTGCCGACTCATAGAATCTGAACTGCTAGTAGGAGTATTTGTCTAGTGCCAGCCAACTGAATGATTTTTTTTTTCAAGCGTAAGTTTCTCCGACATTAACCTATTTTTTAAATTTAAAATAATTAATACTGAATTAATTATATCATCGTTTTATGTATATTCTCGACTTTTTTTCTCCAGTCAAACCCAAGTGTTGTCGAGCCTTTCTCCTCTGTGCATGTTTTGTTTTTTCCCCTAGTTTGTCGTTTGTCTTTTGGATGCTAGCTTGATCTTCAAAGTAGGAGTAAGCGTTACCAACTACTTCCTTCGGATGTTTCCTAGTATATTATATTATATCTGGACTGATTAAAAAATATTTCATCCGATTCTAGGTTTTTATATTTTATTTTGAGAACAAAGTAGTAAGGTACAAACATGCTGCTGCTACTCAAGGAACAATTGTAAAGTTATTTAAATACTGGAATGGATCGAGTTAGCAATATATGAACTTGCACATCCTCGATAATACAGATCTTAATTTGAAAACAAACAAAATACTCTAGTCATACAGTACAGTTACAGTAAGCTTAGGTAGGCAGCAGGTAGGCCTCTTGTCCATTGGCGGGCATGTCGTAGCAGCGGAGCTTGCGACTCACAAGGCACAATTCCTCCTCGTCCGTGTCTCCATCAGGACGACGACTCACGAGTTGGACGGCGACGAGCGAGAGAGCAAAGCGCGTGAGATGATGGTGCTGGTCGTGCTGGGTGCCCATGGTCCAGGCGATGCACAGTTGCCTTGTCCCAGGTAGGCCAAGCTGCCAGGGGTTACCAACACGCATCCCATGCCGTTCAACTCCTCAGGAAACGTGTCCGGCCACACGTAGCGGACCACCGGCGCCGTCGCCGTGGCCGTGGCGGGCAGGTCGAAGGCGCAGAGGCAGCGCAGGCGTGGGCAGAGGCCGAAGCAGAGGCCCAGCTCGGGGACGAACACGCCGCGTCCATCGATGGGGAGCGCCCAGTCGCCCTCCTTGCGCCACGCCACCCCATGGGTCCCATGGGTGGTGTCGAAGGAGTAGGTGCCGGTGTCCCGCTCCGACACCCAGACGTGCGCGCCGGCGCCCAGCCATCCTCGCAACGTGCCGCCCCACGGCTCGCGCGGCGGCGCCTGCCGCCCCCTGAGACTCGGCTTGGCGGGAGGAGGAGCGGGAAGGTGGGGGATGTCCGGCAGGGGCGGTTGCCGATGGCGTAGACTCCAGTTCCCAGCGGGATGAGGACCATGCCGCCGTGTATCTCGCCCGGAAGCTCCGGCCCAGGCGACACCTCGCCGGTGGTGTGGGTGGTGTCGCACTCGCACAGGACAGTGCGCTTGCGGTTGCTGACCCCAACAATAGTGTTGGAGGCGATGACGGCGAAGTCGAAGTACTCGATAGCGAGCCGCCGCAACGTGTCCAGCTGCGCCACGGGGCGGGGCAAGGGTCTCAACACTGCCCAGTCGCCGTCGTCGTCCTCTTCTTGATCGTACTGGCTCTGCCTCCGGGTGAACATGTCCTTGATGTTAATGTTGAACAAGTGGTACGTGCAGATGCCACCAAGATCCATCCTCCTCTCTTCAACCACCAAAACAAGAGCTTCCTCCTCCCTTTCCATCTTATTCCTGTGCGCCGCTGCTGCTGCTCATCCGCCGCCATCCGCGCGAGCTGATTCCCGGCCGGCTGGCTGGGCTTTTTTTTCCTGATCAGAAGAAGATAGATCGAATCTTATTATTATACACAAGTAGTCCATTTCCGTTTCGGTTTCGACCGAGTCCGAACGAACATGTTACCTTTCTTGCGATTTCCCAAACATCGCTCAGCCCCAATGATTCGTGTCTCCCCATGGTGGATGGTGGAGGTAACAAAGAAGAGGGAATCGACTGATTACCGTGTAAGATAGGAGGTGACGGGCGCATCCGGCCACCGCAGAATATAATATAGGAACAAGGGCGGCAACTTAGGGTCCGTTTGGTAGAGTTTTAACTCCTAAATTTCACCTTAAGAGTTAGATTTAAAGTGAAGTTATGGAGCAGCATAAACTCAGTTCCACCTCTCTAATTTATTTTGGGAGAGCGCTCTAGCCAGCTCCACTCCCATTTTAGATGGAACCGAAACTGTTTGGCTGGACTCCAGGTCCAAAAGAGGTGGAGTTGGAATGGAGTCATGCCAAACAGGTCCTAACAAGGAGAAGACTATACTTGAGTGATGATGGGGAAAATGGATGTGGGCGGATAGAGCAAACTGACTTTGGTACTCGATCTGATTCGGCCTCCGACTCCGACTCTCAAGAGAAGGAAGAGTCATGGTGGCGACGACGGTTCGGAAATCGGAAGACGACTCCTCTTCTTCTTCTTGCCCGGGAACGATCAGCCGGATTAGTGAGCGCGACGATCATATATATCGCCTCTAAAAATCTCAAACCAGGGAAAAATGTACCGAGTGTTGAAAATTTGGAAATCTCAATCTTTACCATTGCATCTACTATCAACGTCCATGATAAACTCATCTCCACTTTCTCGCCTGTTACATGCACGTTTCTTGAAAACCTCTCGCAATCGATGAAAATATTTTACATAAACGTCCCTATATTATATTATAGTATACATACCTCTTCTCTCTAATTCCATTATGTTCCATCGGAGATCCTCCCACGTGCCGCAACAGTAGCCGTGCTGGCCCGGCACGGCCCAGCACCTCCTTGGGCCGTGCTTGGGCTGAGGCCTTGGCACATGGGCCAGCACGGCATGGCCTGCTATAGTTGCCGTGCCTTAGCGGGTCGTGCCACCAGCCGTGCCGTGCTGGCCCACGTGCCAAGTTCAGGGAGAGAAGTTCTTGCATGGCTCTTGTGGAAAGGCAAGGAACTAGGCTCGTATATAATCCATCCTGAAGGATTCTTTTGGTTCAGTGGTGTGCGTGTAAAGGAAAGGGTAGGCCACGGACAAAAGGCTTGTTCCCCATCCAGAAGTCATGCCAGAAGGAAGTTCGCAAGCCATTCCCCTACTACATCGTGGTCACGCTGCGAAGTGCTAGAAGAAGCCCCCCAATAGAGTTTCAATGTGTCTCGATGTTGGTTATTATCTCTAAAGATTTGAGTTCCAATCTCCTCCCAAAGCCAGGCTGCCCATGAGGACTCTGATTGGAAGAGCCGATACAGTCGGGAGATCAGGAGAGCTTTATTTTGTGTTTGAGATTTTTGATTCCCAGGCCCCCACATTTCTTCGGCCGACAGACTCTGTCCCATGTCACTGTTGACAAAATATCCGCATTCAGTCAATAGTGCCAAATCTGCGTTGACGTGAACCGTGTCAAAACACACGAAGGCCTGAGAGATCTGCTTAGTTCCAATACAGGTCCTAATTGATGAGATGCGCACGTGCCAGTCAGATTGGTCTTGCAATTGACAAAGATATATGAATTGACGATCAAACATCCGATTGGCTAACAAGTCGATGTAAAGATATTAGCCGATGTCGATACTAGCCGATGTAGATAGGTTTTGAACAATGGGCTATATATCCGATATAGATTCTGATACATGGATAAATAATGATATAAAAATAATCGGCTGATGATAATGTAATAAGATAATGAACCAATCGACTGATATAGATATAATGAAGCAAGTATCCAACAAACCCATCGACTGATAACACTATGATAGAATAGACGTTAATCGATGATCAAAGCATACATTGGTTGGAAGTCCGATGTTATTAAACCCAAATGATTATCAATGAAATCTTTGCTACAATCGGCTAAAACCAACTTGTATGTAATATTTATAAGTCGATGCAACATGTAGATAACTCATCGGCTGAAACCCCCGATGAAACAATGATTGATGCCTACCGACTTAAATAAATCTAACTTACAATCACAACCCCATAGGTCGGACTTAACCGATGCAACATAAGGTTGATAATTGTCTGATAGATTTAAGCAAGCCGATATGACACCGATCTAAGTGGTCATGTATTAAATTTAACCAAGACGGTAAAACCATCGAAGATAAATTTAACATATCAGATAAGATCGGCTAACCCTTCGATAAAACATTAGCATGAACGTATCGATTTAACAAGACTTAGTTTACAACTAAATCTTGTAGGTTGAACCTAACCGATGCAGCACAAAATTATGATAATCTAATACTCGATGAGCCAATAAATCTATCTAATGTTATGGTAACAAATCTATATAAAGTATTATTGTGATTGTAGAGATATATCGGTTAAGACAGAAGATCAGACCTAACCGAGACAGTCCTGACTAAACAGATGCGTCTCTAAATATAATGTTATTAAAGATATAATCAAAATATTAGGTAGCAAAATGTATCAATCAAACCAGAGTGATCCAAGAGGTCGAAGCGATGTAGCCTTGAACAACGCCAACATAGCCGATACAATTGCTAGGGTCGGCGGAACTTAAGACTTACCCCTCTGCCAGAGATTAAAGCCGATGCAGCCCCACGTCAGGTGCCAAGTTCCGCCAACAGTAAAAGAAATCTCGGAAAAGAGGGTGGCGATGCGCCGAAAGTTGTATTAATGTGTGGAGATAGATTTACAAGACCTCGGATGTACATATTTATACCCAAAATATACAAGATTGGTCATATTTATACCCAAAATATACAAGATTGGTCCATCTCGGACACGACTCAAACTTTCCTAAAGATAAAAGAAAAAACATAAGTCCTGATCGAACACTAAACACACTTTCCTAACAATTAAAGAAAACTAACTGACTCTGTCTAATTAATAGATACATTGCCATATCACATCTTCCTCGAACTCGATCTCTTCTGGATAAGCTTTCTTTAATTGATTAATTTTCTTAACCGAATCCATCAAAAATCCAACTGTTGGTTACTAATAATGCCCATCGGTCAATTTCAGAACTCTGAAGCCTGACTCTAAACCGATGATGATTTTAGGGCTTACCAAATTTTGATGTTAACAACCACCAAACATTGGGCTCCGCTACAGTTGTCTTATCCTGACCAAGAGGAAGGCACGTCTTCATTTATCTATTGCTTCAATTACCCCCGGTGGCAGTCTGAAAGAGCTCATAGCATAGACCGGCAGGCTACTCAAGACAACATTGACGAGGATTAATCTTTTTGCTTGTGAGAGCAGCGGAGCCTCCCAGCCGGCTAGGTATTATCCACCTTTGCAATAGTAGGTTGCAGGTCTGCGGTTTTGAGCTTTTCAATTGATAAGGGCAGGCCAAGGTACAACATTGGCAGGGACTCTCGTTTGCATTGCATAATTTTGATCAGCTGCTCCTCCTCTTCCGCCGCCACATTGATTGAAATCACTGTACTCTTTCCGAAGTTGATTTGAAGCCCTGTTGCCATGGAGAAATCATTGAGCGTGGCCTTTAGGGTTGTGACGTCTTCGATCGATGCCCTGCAGATGATCAAGGTGTCATCTGCATATTGCAAGGTTGCGCATGGTCTGTCTAGCTAGGAACAGGGCGTGCCTCAACGCTGATTGTTTTTGGAGAAGTCGCTGTAATACATCCACTACAAAGGATAAATAGATATGGCGAGATGAGATCACCTTGTCGCAACCCTCTCTTACAGTTAATCCATTTGTTCGGGACTCCATTGCTGATTTCGAAGTCCGCAGGATATTAAAGACCCACTGAATCCAACGATCAGGGAAACCTCTGGCCTTGAGTATTTCAAGCAAGCTATTCCAAATTTTTAGATAATGGAATAGAAAACCATCCCGACCTTTGCTCAAGCAAGCTACATCCAAATGATGGAGTCAAAAGCTTTGGCAAAATCTAGCTTGATAATCAGAGCAGGGCAATGTCTTTTTTGTAACACAATTGCAGAAGTTGTGTAGCATAAATTATTTTATGATACGTTTCTTCCTTTTAAGAACCCTGATTGATCAACGTGAATAATGACATTGAGTTGTTTTTGCAGCCTATTAGTGAAACGGCTGACCAGATCATCGGAACTGAATCTTCAGTTGCAAAGAGCGATTGCAGGTTGAAAAGCCAGCACTTGCGAGTAGTAGTAACTCAACGACAAGATTAGGGACCTAAAACGAACATTTTCCTTATTTATCCCCGTCCGGACTCTAGAAACTTTATTGGGCCACCGAGTGGGCTCTCCTCGATCCCTCTCTCTCTTAAGCCTCTGACTCCGGAGGTCTTTACCTGTATGCCATTAAAAAAGATGGTGCCTGCCTCTGTGCCACTAAAAAGTTTGAGCCTCCCTCTATGCCATCGTCGAACTTTATCGTGCCCTAGAAACCATTCCGTCCGTTTTTGCTCCTAACGGTGGGTAACAGCGTAGCAAAATGACCTAGTTGCCCTTAGGGTTGAGTGGCCATTTTTGGCGCCAAAGGTGAGGCTGTTTGGCGCCAAATTGCCCCTAGCCCTTCTATATATATTTCTTCCCACTCCATCTCCATCTCATTCACCTCTCCTCTTCTCACCTGTCATCTTCTGCAGCCATGTTCCAAGCATCCTCCAACTATGGTGGTAGGGTGAAGCGGGTGCTTTGCCCCAACTGCCATGTGCTTGCAAACCGGTTCATCTCGACAACAGAAAAGAACAACAACCGTGCCTTTCACAAGTGCCCTTATTTTGCAGTTTGTATTTTATTCTCTGCTCACTTCATTGCTTTGGGTTTTTTTTGTTGTTTGCTCACAATGTGATGATGGTTTGGCTTTCAGATTGGAGGCTGTTAGTATTATCAGTGGGAGGATGAAATGCTAGACATTGGAGTGCAGACACCTCATGCCCCTGCTACAATTCATGTTGTTTCCCTACAGGCAGTGGCAGCACCAACAAGTTTCCCTAGTGCACCTCCACTGACTATCATGTAGGAAGCTTCTGAGGCTGCTGGAGTTGTAGGCAATGCACAAGTGGACAATAGGTTGATGCAGCAGCTTAAGTGGCTTCAAAAGATGGTCTATGTTTGTATTTTTCTTGCTATGTACGCTATTTTCAAGAAGTAGGTGGTTGTGTGTGTGAGTAGTGATGGATAAATGGATGTATGCTTGAATGGATGGATGAATGAATGATGAATGAATGATGAATGAAGTTGCAATGATAGTGTAATTGTCCAGAATGTAACAAAATATCATAACCACATGGCAGAAGCACTTATCAACTTAGCATTCTACTTTACTGGTTTGCATTGTTATAGACCAAAAGAACCACATGGCAGTTATTTTTCACCATCACAAAAACAAAAGAACAATTGCCACAGACCAAAAGAACAAGCACCTTTTACTGCAGCTGGAGTTTCTTGCTCCTGGTATTTCTAGCAGGGTTGTCTGGGCTTGATGGAGTGCCTGCAACTTGCCTCTTTCTTGGGGTAAGTTTCCTTTTGGTGCACAGCTTCTTTCTGGGTGAAGTGTGGGGCAGCATAACCTGCAATGGCTGGGTGTCGTCCTGAATGATGTCATCAGGGCAAGGTGGCACAGATTCAAGAGGGCAAGGTGGGACAGCTTCATCAGGGCAAGGTGGTAGAACTTCATCAGGGCAAGGTGGCAGAACTTCATCAGGGCAAGGTGGCACAAATTGTAGTGGAACTGGATCATTGGATCCAGTTGCAGACCTTGTGCTACAAAAAACATGATGCATTAGGTGCCATGGATGAATTTTTTTTGATGATTTGAAGACATGTGGCAAAAAAACAAACCTGTTGGACACATTATTGACAACACTGAATTGTTCTGAGGTTGTAGTAGTAGATGCCCCCTTTTTCTTCTTGTTGGCACCAGATGAAGAAGACTTCTTCCTTTTATTGTGGGTTGCATTGGCCACTGCTTCATTGGCTAGGAAGACCATCTGGGAGGGATTAGCCAATACTATACTGGTCTCTGTGTTACATGACACAGATTTCTTCAGCCTCTTCTTTGGTAGACCCCTACATAGCACGAAATGATTTAGTTAACAAAGTTTTTGAACATTGTATGCAAACTAAGTTAGGAGAGAGGTATACCTTTATGCCTCCATTGCAGCTATATCTTCTGGGTTGCCATTCTTGCATGTGTACCAGTGATGACCTAACTGATGGCAGATGGGGCACTCATGTTTTTTTGCTGATTTTTCCTGGCTGCTACTTCCTCCCTCAAGTGGTGACTTTGTCCTATTCTTGTGCCTGCCTCCAGTTGTGGACTTAAGAAAGGGAGGGTGCATAAAGAAGTCATGAGTAGCCTTGGGCCACATGCTCTTGTCTGGTATGCAAGGGATGGAACCCTCATATGCAGCTCTGAACCTGTTCACAGAGAAGTAGTCATCCACATGGTCCTCCAGATTTTCACCAGGAATGGATGTAATGTAAGCTATTGCATGCTTGCATGGGATGCCTGAGCCCTGCCAAACCCTACAAGTGCAGGTTCTATCTTTTAGGCTGACCACAAACCTGAACCCAGAGCCATTTGTGTCTTTTGCACACAGTTCTGCCACACCATCTGGAGAGGCTGTGATCATCTCAATATCCAAGTTGTAGCTATCTTCTTTAAGCTTTTGCAGGATGTGAGAAAGAATTTTTCCAGTGAACTTCATTGCTACCTTCTTCCTTTGGTTCCATTTGATCAAGATTTTCTGCCTTATAGTGTCCAGCAAGTCATCCAAGTGCTTTCCCTTCTCTTGCTTGATCCAGCTATTAAATGACTCTGCCAGATTGTTAGTGACATAATCTACCTTTGATGCAGTCCTGTACTGGCTCCTGGTCCACAACTTCTTGTGAGTATCTTGCAAATACTTCATTGCTTCTGGTTTGGCTGCAGCCATGGCTTGATAGTGCTTCTCAAACATGTATGGGCTCCATGCATATGAAGAAGCCCATAAATGATCATCAAATACCTTTCCACTATACCTCTTTTTGAAATTTTGAACTAGGTGATACATACACTCTCTATGTTCAGCAGTTGGAAAAACTTCACAAACCCTCTTCATAACTGCCCGCCCATAGTCTGTGCTGAATGTCAGCCCATCTGGGGTACCTATTGCTTCTTTCAATCTCTCCATAAATCACACCCAGTTCTTATTTGTCTCTGAGTCAATGACCCCAACAGCTACTGGGTACATCCAGTTATGCCCATCTACTGCACAAGCTATGCACAACTGTCCCCTAAACTTTCCTGTCAAAAAAGTACTATCTACTGCAAGATATGGTCTACATCCTCTAAGAAATCCATCAACACATGCTTTTAGTGCAAAAAATAGCCTACAAAATCTGATTTTCTAGTTTATAGTGTGATGATCAATAACAAAAAATGATCCAGGACTTGATTCTTCTAACTGAGCCTTAAGCCTATACAGGTTATTGAAACTCTTGTCCCAGGGCCCATAAATCTTATCCATGGCAAGATATTTACCTTTGTACACTCTTTTATAGGGCACCTGAATTTTATGGTGTTCCTTCAACCTCCTCTGCAGTTCTGTTGGCCCAATATTCCCATCTTCCTTCAACCAATCAATCACCTGACTGCACACCCAAAATTGAGTGACCCCAACACATATTCCTTGCCTCCTAGTGCTCTGACATGTGTGAGGGTAGGGGACTTTTTTTACCTGCAAACCAGACAAACCAGACAAACCAGACATTAATGAAAATTGGGTAGCAATCAAAGAAAACAATGCAACACATCACCTGTATAATGTTTCCATCCTTCCCAGTTGAGGCATGAAGTCTCCACCTGCAGCCATCACTCTTTTGTGCACAATTCACCCTGTATCTCCCTATATCTCCCTGTATCACCGGCAGCCATCACTCATGTTTGACAGCATGGCTAGCTAAAGCAATCTTAAAAACATCCATATCTGAATAAACAGTTCCTACTGACATAGTAGGGTCCATCTTATCATAAAAAGCATCAGGCATATTTTCTGGCTGCCTATCTTTAATTTCATCATCTATGTCTTCTACTTCCTTATCAGATGATTCATAATCAGAGTCATCCTCATTGCATTCATCATCACCAGAACTGTCACCTTCCCTTTCTTCAGTCCCACCTTGGTTCTGAGGATTAGGAGGAGGAGTGGGATAGTTGGGACCCATCTCAATGTACAGACCTTCATCATCAACACCCACATTCTCATTCATTGGATTTGGGTTACAAAGGTGTTCAGTTTCAGCAGAATGACTCTTTGTGGCACTGGTTGGTTCAGCAGTTTGATTGATTGTGGCATTGGTTGGTTCAACTAAGCTTGGACATGTAATAGAAGGGGTGAATGGGGGTTGTACAGGGTTCACAGTGCTTCGGGTAGAAGAATCTCAATCAGGAATCATAGGGGGCTCACTACTTGGGCTATGATAAGCAACAGTCAACAAACTGGTTCTTATAGCCCTATGTTTTGCAAACATTTCAAGCAAATCTTGGTCATTGCAAACTGGGATGTGAGATTTAGTCTCAGTGCAGAAATAGAACAAACTGATTTTGTCACCGTATTCATGAGAATACTTCTCGACCAAATCAGAAAGCAGGTCCCTGAATTGAGTGCGGTCTGCATCCATCACTTGGTTCAACGAAAACCACCGCGCACGAGTATTGCGAAAAACAATCCGGATTTCTAAGTTGAAGCTACTGTCCGGGTCCATCCTACAGATGAACAAGGAGCACGTAATCATTAAACCCTAACACGAATCGGTAGGGCTGGGCACTGAACATCAATGCATCATGGGGAGGCAATCAAGGTGGCCTAAGTCAGCGAAATCAAAGGGGGAAACAAAGAACTCACCCGTCCAGAAACCAATCCGGGCGCTCGCCGGCACCGTTCCACGCCATGGCTGCTCCTCCCCCTTCCTCTGTTCCTCTCGACGCACGATCAGCTCCATGCTCCAATGCTCCTCCAAACCCTCGGATCCGCCACCGCCGCTAGGGTTCACCGCCGCTAGGGTTTCGCCGCCACGGAGAGAGGAGAATCGAGTGAGAAGAGAGAGTGTGACACGGTAAGCATCGGTCAACGGGGCTCAATATGCCAGCGACAAAATAGACAAGATGGACATTTTTTCTGCCCGGGCCCATATGTCAGAGCTGTTAAACGGTTTAACCCTAATAGAATAGCGATGGAATGGTTTCTAGGGCACGATAAAGTTCGACGATGGCATAGAGGAAGGCTCGAACTTCTTTCTTAGTGACACAAAGACAGACATATCTTTTTTAATGGCAACCCTTCCTTCCTCCCTTTTCGCTGAGCCGTCTCGACTCAACGCCACCACCCTCTCCGTCTCCGCGAGTCGCCGAGTTCTCCACCACCCCGCACCTACTCGGGCTCGGCTCTCCACCGGCTGCCGCCGATCGCGCGGGTTGCTGCCGTGCTGCCGACCTGACCTCCCCGGAGAGCCTCCTCTAGAGGCATCCTACTGACGGCGGCGCCAGCGAGCTCCTCCTCCGCGTGTCCCGTCCCGTCCGTCGCCCGCGAGGCCAGTAAGAACCTCAATCGCCATGCCCTCCGCTCGTTCTGATGAGTTTTTTCCTTTTCTTTTACCACCTCCTCCTATTTCTTAGTTTCTTGATCTTGATTTCGATGTTTCTCAATTCTTTCTCCTATGGTTTCGATGTTTCTTGCTTGGTCCCTGCACTGGGTTAATTAATCGGACTCAAGCCAAGATTTTTGATTTGGGGTCCCTACGCTCGGTTGATTGGGTTGTTTCTTCTTCTTCAACCTCGAGTAGCGATTCTTCTGGCGACGGGTAAGAGGACGGGGTAGGAAGGGGGGAGGGGGGAGAAGAGCTCAAATGCCAGGGCGGAGGCTGACCGGCGGTGCGCACCGGCGAAGGCGGCGCCGCCCGAGACGAGGGTGAGGAAGGCCGGCATAATGCAACAAGAGAAAAAATGAGCTCAGCCATGGGAGAAGAAAGAGGGTTTCCGTTGGATTGCAATCCAACATACGAACTTTTCTTCTTTTTTTCTTCTTCTTTTTAGCATTACTAGAAATCCCAGGGCGACTCAAGTTCTTCATGTGGCCGGTTGTCCACAGCCACAACCTGACGGCCGACAATCCAGAACGCACGAAGACGCATGCGTGCTCTGTACAGCCGAGCCCGAGACAGGGACCCATCTCTCCATGCACTGCAGCTTCGCTCAAAGTTTATGGGAGTTGCTCAGAACCAAGCTGTTCGTCCATGTCTCTCCGTCTGGAAACAACATGCAAGATTGGTGGTGCGAGACCCAGTGCCGGTTGTCGAAGGATCGCAGGAAGAAGTTCGACGCTCCCGTTATCCTTGGTTGCTGGAGCATCTGGAAAGAGAGCAATTCCAGGACTTTCGACGGCAGGTGCAGCACGATTGTCAAGCTTCTTGATCGCTTCCACCAAGAGCTGGAGGAGTGGCACACAGCGGGAGTAGTCTAGTTAGTGGTTTCTACCAGATGTGCCTCCGTGCTTTCGAGGTGAAATTTTAGTGCCCACCGTCTGTGGATGGTGGCCGGGGCTGTTGCCTCAACAACAATGTTGTTGTTGTCCCCTTGACTCCCTTTCTTACTATAATCGGCCGACGTTTCCTACGCCGGCCCAGCGGAAAAAAAGCATTATTAGAAATGCAGATAGTTGTAAATTTTGGACAAAAGTTTGCCAAGATAAATAGAGGCTCCTCTGCTAAAGTAAGTAGGTACCATCCCACCAGTTCTAGCAGGAGGGTAAATTGCATCTTTCATTCTAACTAGCCTAATGCAATATCCACATAGAAGATTCAAGCTTTGTGGGTCCAACAGTTTGTTATACTCCATATAACTCATTAACTCCAGGGAACATTTTCTAAAAAAAAAAAGCTAGGAACATGCAGAATCTCTCAATTTAGACATTCCAGGTTCTCACTGTCTCACAATACACATCTTCATCTCTCAGTTGCTTCATTATCCTCTCCTCTTAGATCATTGCAGTCGTGCATTGCCATATCATTTCACATTATTGGAGAAGTGCACATTTTGGACCAATCATGTTGGTTTCACTATCAATATTATGGATTAGCTGATGTAATAATTTTGTGCCTCATTCCTTGATAAACAAATGTTTGGAGGATCCAAGGATGTTAAATGACATACATCCTTCTTAAAACCATTGACACCAAGCTCTTCCTTGGTGTCCAACTTTTTAAATGACATACATACAAGCAGACAATTAATAAAGATCAAAAAAACATGTTAGTGTTCAAAACAAAAAAAAAAGATAAAAAGACACCCAAAGTTATCCATGATGATCGTGTTGGTGACGTCAAAAACAACGTGTCTGTAATAGTAGTTATTCTTGTGATGATAAAGTCTAACTCTTCGAAGCGAAGAAGCTTGCTGACAAAGGCGACGCTGGCGGCGGCCATAGTAGATCGAATCTAAAACTCGCCGTGGTAGAGTGGTTGTTATCCTCCTTAGCTAGATTGAATCTTCCCCAATTGATTTATATCCAAGTCAAAGAGCGAGAGCTTGTTGAAGTTGTCGGCAACGAGGCAGTCAAAGCTCTCAAAGTGAAGACGAAGCTGGCGACTCATGAAGGTGGTTCTATCGCACTCATCGATAGGAAACTCGGCGTAACCCCTACCTGACGCACCAACTGTCGAAACTGGAATTCGGCAATAATAAAAGGAAGTAGCGCACGAGACCTAAAAGTGGATGGATGCAGAAGACAAAGATTTAGACAGGTTCAGGCCCTCTCGATGAGAGGTAATACCTTACTCCTGTTTGGGGATTGTATCCGCCAGGTGTATATTGATCTGACGATCGAGTTGTGAATATCTATGTGATCATATTGTGATCCTCTTGTAATCCTTCCCTAGATGGCTCCCTGCCCACCTTATATAGGTTGGGGGGCAGGGTTACAAGGAAAAAAACCTAACCATATACGACATCTGTTTTCTAATATATTACATGATAATACTCAATCGGGACTTTAGGCCATGCCATAGAACACAAGGTAATATTATGATCAAGTCCTACTCTATTACATAATATATGGATCCGGCCCATCCTCTATCTCTAGTCGAATATGAAGGCCGTGTAGGTACCCGATACCCATATTCTCTAAAGTGATATATCACTTAAAAAAATGCAGGCAAGTTTACATTCCATATGTAGTCCTTCTGAACTGAGTGAGAAACAAATAGCAGAGTATCTCCATGAATATTAATTTCTGGTTTGTGCAAATTAAGCAACGATCGATCACTAGAAGATCACGCGGTTCATAGAGAATCAAAAAGGAAGTTAATTATAGGAGTAAAAAAGTGATGCACGTATGCATGCATCAATCACATACAACCTCCGTAAAAAAAAAATCTAATCCTAACTTATGTACCTGAACAAATACATATTCGATTCATAGTTAGAATTAGTTTTTTTTTCACAGAGTGAGTACGAATTAGGATAGATAGTATATTATGTTGCATATTGTACGTACGTAGCGTATATTAATTTAGATTGTTCATTCAGTCATCGTCTCCGACATGGAAGCTCAATCTGGAGTGGCCTGCTGTCTTGGTAGCAGCTGCCTCAGCAGAAGAATTTGAATCAGACTCCTGTAGGGGCCAAGTTGTAGTATAGTACTACAGATTAGTACTAGTAAATCAATACTAGTAAGAAAGAAATATGAATCGTAGCTGCCTGCAGGCAAGATAAGTAAATTAATAGTAATAATCCATTAAAGACGGACCTGGGTATTGGGGATGAGGAGGAGCTTTTGCATGTTGTGGTGGCTTCCCCGCGAGTGGCCCATCTTGGCCTTGTTCCTCTCTGCTCGAAGCCGATCCAGCTTCTGCTGGTCCTTGGCGTCAACTGCACGATTAAGATGACATCGAGAGAGATTAAGGGATTGATTATTTGATTAATTTGACGATCGATCGATCATTGATTATTGATTTATGCAGTGGTTGCCTCCATGCGCAATTAAGTTAAGTTGAGAAAGAAACAAATTGAAGTGTAAGTGTATCGATCGATGGAGGAATTAAGGACTTACTGAATTTGTGGAAGCGAGCAAAGGCGGCGAAGAGCAAGGCAGCAAAGGCGGGCACGGACACCAGCACACCCAGCAGTAGCTGCTGCTGCTGCTTCTTCTTCTTCTTCGTTTTAATTCTCGCCGTCCACAACCCATAAACGAATAATCCAGCAGCCTCAAGGGTGAAGGAGGTGAAAGCAATGGTGCGCCGGACGCCGCGGGCGGTGGCGTGGCGCCTCTGGATGCTGGCTTTGACGGCGGCTTCCTCGTCGGCGAGACGCCGCTGCTCGTCGGCGTCATCGCCGAGCTTCCACCAGACGCCCGAGAAGGACCCCGTTCGGGGCAGCTTCCGCGCCATGATCGATCTACGTACTAGCTTTAATCGATCGATCGATCAATTTCTTCTTTCGATGTCAATGCCGAATGCGATGCCGCCCCTCTCGTTCAGAGGCGACTATCTATCTAGCTTGCTACCTAGCTTTTCATATTTATCAAAACGCAACCCCAAGTTGACGATCGATTTCTTAATTTTTCCCGTTTTCTCTGTATACATCTCAGACTGACACCAGCCAAAATATACTAGATTAATATGATCCATATAATACTCTTATTTGACAGTAAGAAGAATGATCGTGCCAGGTCGATTGCAGTGCAGATTTCGACGCCGACCAACTCCAATTAAATCAAACAAATTAGAACTTCTTACTAGAAGCGGATCCACGAAAAAAATAGCAGGAGGACCTAAATAAACTAAACTAAACTACAGACCCTTATTTCATCTATGTATGGTAAAAAAAATTTAGTGAGAGTTTTGTGGGGCTCCCATAAGCCTCACGTTAGTAGTGGAGACTCGATCCCTACCGCCCCCACATTGAATCCGGCCATGCTCCTTCCTACCACTACATGCTTATCATGCTTGCGTTGTTTGTCCTTCTTTGCTCTCCTCTAGTTCTCTGTTAGTGTTGACTGTTGACAAATTGTTGGAAAAAAATCACTGTAGATCCCTCGTCTAAGGGTAAGTTTAAACCGCATCCATCAACTACAAAATCGGATACAACGCATCCCTCATCTTCTAAAACCAGTGCAAACAAGGTCTAAGATAGCATTGATGCCAGTTTTGGCTGATGTTACGCTTATATGGCTGGTTTGACTTGGTCCTCACCTCAAATGGCGTTGGGTGCCACTATAAACAAAATTAAAAAAATAAAACAAAATATGTGAGCCCATATGTCAGCCAAACAAAAAGATTAAGGGTGAGTTCTTCACCCTACTTTTCCAACTCATATCTCTCTTTTTTCGTGCGCACGCTTTTCAAACTGCTAAACGGTGTGTTTTTTTGCAAAAAGTTTCTATATGAAAGTTGCTTTAAAAATTATATTAATCTATTTTTTTAAAAAAATTAGTAAATACTTAATTAATCATGTGCTAATGAATCGCTCCGTTTTCCGTGCGGAGGAAATTTCTTCCCAACAACACCAAAAGAACACACCCTAAAAAATAGTAAGCTCCACATGTGAGTGTTTCCCAATTCCTCCACCTCACCTTCTCTCCTCTGTCTCCTCGTAAGATGTCGTTAGCGGCTAACCTTCTTTATTTTTTTCTCCCCAGATCCCTCTCGGCAACGAGGCGATAGGCGATGGGCAGAGCGAGCGTGTGTGTGGCTGGAGGCGACCTGTGGAGGACCGAGCAGACTCGGGCGAGCATGCAGAGGCGCAGGTGGCTGCGGAGAAGCGAGCAACAACATTCCTCTCCGGTCGGCGGTCGGCCTCCTTCCTCTTCTCCCCTCTCCCTTCCCAAATGCGACCGGTGGCCGACAAAAGAGGAGCAAGACAACGATGACCTCATCTCTGTCCAAGCAGCTTCCTCTTCGTCAGCATCGAGCTACCTCGTCAATCGCCCATTGTCGCTTTCTCGAGCTCACCAATGCGGTGGTGGTGGCGGATCTCGAGCTCAAGCTCGCAGAGAAGGGGTGCCTCATTCACCCTAATGCAGCCCAACTCGAAACTAAGAACTCGTCAGAATAAAAGGGTGACGATACGCCGAAAGTAATTGTATTAATCTGTGGAGATAAATTACAAGGACCACGGGTGTACATATTTATACGCATGGGTAGATACTAGTCCTTATTGGACACATCATAGATTTTCCTAAAGATAAAATAAATGATACAAGTCCTGATTAGACTCTAAACAATCCTTCTGTTAACGCCAAAATTTGGTAAGCCCCGAAATCATCATCGGCTTAGGAATCGTATCGGCTTCAGAGTCCTGAGATGAGCCGATGGTCATATCAAGTTGCTTGCAGTTGGATTCTTGATGGATTCGGTAAAAGAAATTAATTAATTAAAGAAAGTTTATCTAGAAAAAATAGAGTTCAAGTAGCATGCAGCATGACAAGTTATCTATTAATTAGACAGAGTCAATTAGTTCTCTTTTACTTTTAGGAAAGATTGTTTAGACTCCGAATAGGACTTGTATTTTTTACTTTATCTTTAGAAAAGTTTGTGTCTTGTCCAATAAGGACTAGTATCTACTCATGGGTATAAATATGTACACCCGGGATCTATGTAAGATATCTCTCAATCAAATACAAGTACTCTCGGCGCATGGCCACCCTCTTTTCAGAGGTTTTTACCTACCAACCGGCGGAACTTGGCACTTGATGCGGGGCTGCATCGGCTTTCGATCTCCAGCGAAGTGGTAAGTCCTACATTTCACCGGTCCTGGCAATTGTATCGGCTACATTGGTGTTGTTCAAGGTTGCATTGCTTCGACCTCTTGGATCGCTCTGCTTTGGTTGATATATTTGCTTACCTACTTATCATATATCTGAAAAGGTCAATTAGGCCTAGAGGGGGGTGAATAGGCTAATTCAAAAACTCAAGTAAATGCGGAAGTAGGAATTTTTGGAATTTTCGAAAATAGCAGAGTAAGCGCACTTCAAAGTAAAATCTAGATCTAGCTGCCTACAACAAGAATATGCTAGCACAAACAGCAACTAGTCCTATAGCGGCACAATCAAGCAAAGCTAGAGGAGTGAGAAAAGTAATATCACCAAAGTTGTAGCAAGATGAGTTGTTCCCGGAGTTCAAATTCTTGAGGTGATTTTACTTTCCGTTGAGGGGCTCACAAAGAGCCGGGTCTTCACTAAACCTTTCCTTAAGAGGTTGCACAAAGCACTCCTCTTTTCACTAGTGGTATCTCTTCCCTTTCGGAGGTGAGATCCGACCTTCACAAACTTCTCCCGGTCAACCACAAGTAAATCGGTGGCTCAGGAGTGACACCTAGCTGCCTAGGAGTCCTCAACCTCCAAGAGTAACAAATGATGCAAAGAACTCTCGGAGATGATGCAAGTGCTCACAAATCTTCACAAAGCCAACAACAAGCACTCACACAAACTTGAATCCACAACTCTCACACATACACCAAATCCGAATCGAGCACGGGTGAGAAGGGAAACAAGAAAGCAAGGCTCAAAAGTGAATCACAAGATGAACAATCCAAGGGCACGAAAATATCCAATGTATCCAGCAACCCTCACAAGTGGAGAGAGTGGGCTATTTATAGCCATAGCTCCAGATCTATCCGTTATGCACAATAATTGCATTTTTCGAAAAATACAAAAATTAATTTTGGACATATCCGAAAATTCTCAAAACAGCGAAACAGTGAAGCCAACTGAAGATTTTTCGGAGATTCCGAAAACTTTTCGGACAAGTCCGAAATTTCCAGATCCAAAACAGCCTTCTGGACATTTTCGAAAATTCCGAAAATACCTTTCGGACAAGTCCAAAAATTTTCAAGAGCAATTTGGTTCGCAAACATTTTTTCAGAAATTCCGAAAGAAGATTTCGGACAACTCCGGAAATTCACACAAGCTAGTTGTCTTCACTGCTATTTTCAGAAGTTCCGAAAAGTGGTTTCGGACAAGTCTGAAAATTTACAGAACCCAACTTTGCTTCTCGGTTATTTTCGGAAATTCCGAAAACCACTTTTGGATAACTCCAAAAATTTCCAGAAGTCAAAATTGGTTGTCTATTTTCGGAAATTCCAAAAATCATTTTCGGACAACTTCGAAAATTTCCAGAACACAGAAACTGAGGAAAAACAATTTCTTAGAAATGATTTTGAGCACTTTCGTCACTCCTCATATGTCAATGCATCATACCTCTTAATAGTGCAGTTTTCCTAATGACCCAAAGCGATGAAAATAAACAATACAACCTTTGATCATTGCCGCAACTCATGATTTTCTCACGTTCGTTGAGTTGTGCATTGCGCTACAAAACGTCATGAACTAACAATTCTTCACATTCACTTAAATAAAATTGTTAGTCCTCTCTAATCGCATTGTTATTGATCATCAAAACAATTAGGGGCCTAGATGCACTTTCAATATCTTAGCTAATGTAGTTTGGTAGCTTGATTTACTTGTATCGGCTAGGATCTGCTTTAGGGTCTTTTGCCGGTATCGGCTAAATTGCTTTGCCAGAATAGATTAGCTAAGGCATTCACCATCCTTAAAATCAGTCGAAGGCTTGATTGTTTAGACATTATGTTTCTTTTCATACTTTGCGTTGTATCGGCCCTAGCCATGCTTAGAACCATAATCTATAGCTTGCTTTTTGATTGCCAATAAGGGTTTCATCGAGTTTCAACCGATGAGTTATCTGCATGTTCCATCGGCTCACAAGGATTACAGCCGATGACAACAAAGGTTTCATTGATTATCTAATCGTTTGGATTTAATGACATTGGACCTCAAGTCGATATATGCTTTAACCTTCGGATCAACGCTTATTTTATCATATCACTACTAACCGATTGGTTTCTATTGGATTATTTTATTGTTTTATTACATTGTCATCAGTCGATTGTCTTTATATCGTTATTTACATCAAGTGTCAGAATCTACATTGGATATATAGCCGATTGTTCAAAACCCTATCGACATCGGCTGAAATTACTCCATCGACTTGTCAGCCGATCGGTTATTTGATCTGCTGTTGTTGGCGCAGAATTTCGCCCCGTCCAGCAACCAAACGGGTTTCGCGTTACCACGGCGGCCTGGGAGATCTGCTTAACTCCAGTGCAGGTCCAAATGGCTTGCCTAGTCGTAAGTAGAGCGTGCCAGTTGATTTGATCTGCAATCAACAAGATTAAACAAGTAAACCATGTGAGAACCGATGGCCGATCGGCCGATAGGCCGATATTGCATCGTGAAGGCCTGGCCGATAGGGCAAACCTATATCGGCTTACTTGAGGTAACAATAAGACAGGACTAATAAAGTAGATCTAATCTCATCGGCCCATGTGATCATGTTTATAGCAAATTACTGAAATCGGCCGATGAGGGTAGCATGAAGATAAATACACTAGCTAATACTCTAGTGTAAACTTATACAAGCCAATCGGCCAATATAAATATACCAACCACAGAGAGATCCTGAGAATACCCTGTAATCAATGTATTTATGTTTACCAATCCGCCTGCATAAGTGGCAAACACATGCAAGAACATAAAATAATCACATGCATTAGGTAAGACCGGCTGAAACCCCAGCACTATCCTTAATTACGATCAAAAATAGGCTTTAGGTTAAACCTCGAAACACGACTAAGGTCGATAGCAACTCAAAGTGTAGATCGAGAATTAACATAAAGAAAATCAAGCCTTCGACCGCTTTTGGGGATGGTAAATGTATTGAACAATTTAGCCAAGCATAAGAATTAAACCATCGTTAGCAATAAACCCTAAAAC
This sequence comes from Oryza officinalis, assembly GCA_008326285.1. Lineage (NCBI taxonomy): Eukaryota > Viridiplantae > Streptophyta > Magnoliopsida > Poales > Poaceae > Oryza > Oryza officinalis. The sequence continues at coordinate 59,332,565 of BDMV01000002.1, read as the reverse complement.
GAGTAAACCGCTGGCAAGGCTCAATTAAAATACCTGTCAAAACTATTCAAGACATGATAATCGACGATCACATCATCGAGGCTTAATGTGTCTAAAACGACACATTAGTCCCAACGATGCAGATCGTCGGGGACGAGTTCTTACCTCTGCTCCGAGGAAGCAAGAACTCGCCGAAGAAGACCTCTTGCGAGGGTTGGCGATACGCCGAAAGTAGATTGAACTGGTTTTTGTGTGATTGATTCGAGAGAGCTTACATGCACAAACTATCGAGATATTTATACCCGAGGTTACAACAGAACCCTTGTAGGGCACGATCTTATCTACAACTAACAAACAAGTCCTTGCGGCAAACTTAAGCCACAGATTAGATCTATACTACTTAATTTACAAGATACAATTGCCTAAAACCGAGCTTTATCTCTATTTGGCAACTTCCTTGAAGCTTATTTCGAGCCCAGACCAAGCCCACGTTGACACTGTCAACTCACAACCCGCATCGGCCCATGACCAAACCAAATCCGTATCGGCCGATACGCTCTTTATAGCAACACCTCCCCAGTCCGATACGGTTACCGGGTCCGATACGAAGCCTGGTCCGACTCCAACTCAATCCTTCTTCTCTGCTTCGGTTTCCTCTTTCCTTTCCGAGTCGATTACCAAAATCCGTCGTCAACAGCTGTTTGTATATCTTGTCAGTTGCAGGATCAAACTGACTGGCACACCCGCATCTCATCAACTTTAGGACCTGCACTGGAGCTAAGTAGATCTCCCAGGTCTTCGTATGCCACACATAGAATCTACGTCAACACAACTTTTAGCACACTCAATGGGACAGATTTTGCATCAATACCTTCCTAAAAATAAAAAGAAGACTAACTGACTATGCCTAATTAATAGATAAATTACCATGTCACATCCTTCTTGAACTCGGCCTTTTCTGGATAAGCTCATTTTAATTGATTAATTTTTTTAATCGAATAATTTTCATCGGCCAATTCCAGGACTTTGAGGCCGATACTGACTCTAGTTCAATGATGACTTCGGGGCTTACCAAATTTTGGTGTTAACAGTAGAGATGGTTTTTCCTTTTATATTTTTCATGTGACTGACATGTGGGGCCTATGCTGGTCCTATGCTGACTTAGCCGGATTGGCCATAGTCACTTGGCATGTCAACCAAAACCGGGCACAATACCGTCATGGGACCTTGGGTACTCCGATATTGTAAGTTGAGAGACACGTCAAAATGAGCTACCTAAAGTGACCTTAAGCTGCGTTCTATAGTTCAACTTGGAGAGATCTTTTTAGCTTACGCAAAACAAGAAAGCTCATTAGCTCATGATTAATTAAATATTAATAATTATAAACTTGAAAAATAGATTTATTTTAATTTTTTAAATAATTTCTACATAGTATTTTTTGCAAAACATATATAATTTAACAGTTTCAGAAGCGTGTGCTAACGAAAAACGAGAAAGTTGAAGTTTGGAGTTGAAGAAAAGAACTTAGCCTTATTCCTAAATTGTTGGGCGTGGCAAGGCAAGCTGTTCGTCACAAATATTTTCTGCTTTATTTTTTTCCTCAATGAATACCTGATCATGCAATCAAACTTTAAAGACATGTAACTGTTGGATATACTGGTGTTCCTATACTCTTTTTTTACATACTACCTACATCCTTAATGTATCCTTAACGTATGACGCTGATTAGTTCAAAATCATACAAAAAGAATCGGAGAGAGCATAGATAGAATTTGGTTCGTAAAAGGAAACTATAATGATTATAGATTTGTGTTTCTACAACAACTTGAAAGATAAACAAGCACAGGATATGACACATAAAACCATTTTACCTTCCCTCCGGAAAATAAAAAGGACAAGTTTACAACAATCCAAAAAAGATTTACAGAAAGATCCAGGCCAGAGACAATCTTATCTCTGAACCTAGATAGCTAGGAGTATCTCCCAATGCCCTGCCCTTCCCTGCTAAAAACCTACACAAGTCCCAAAATCAGGACCCCTGGTTTTCAAGAAGTGGTGCCTGAAGAATGAGTCATTCTTTGAGCCAAGCCAATTGAGTGGTAACTACACTACACTTTTGTGCTGCTACGGTACATGAATCAGGATCAGGTGAGTCCTCCTAGCTCTCTCCCTGATCTCGCGGCACCCCCATGCCCATCTGCACCTGCACGGCGTCTGACCACCGCGCTGGTGACCGGTCGCTGCTGTTCGACGACGACATCGCCTCCGCCCTCGCCTCCCTCACCATCCGTAGCACCTCCGGTGTGGTTGGCCGCCTCGCCGGGTCCGCCACCACGCAGGCCGCCGCAATGCTGATCAGCGCGCCGAGCTTCTCCTCCGTACCGCCAGCGGACGCGGACTCCCCGCCGGACTCCGTCTCCTCCTCGCGCACTGCCCGCACCCAGCTCGGGATGTCATCGCCGTGCATCTCCATCAGGTCCTGGAACGGCGCCTTCCCGGTGAGCAGCTCCAGGAGGAGCACGCCGAAGCTGTACACGTCGGACGCCGGCGTGAAGGCATGGGCGGCACGCGTTTCCGGCGCTCGGTACAGGACGGACGCGGAGGAGGCGAGGTCGGCGTGGGAGGGGAGCAGCGTGGGCACCAGGCCATAGTCGGTGAGGCACGATTCGAAGTCGGGCCCGAGGAGGACGTTGGAGGGCTTGAGGTTGCCGTGCACGATGCCAGCCGGCGGCGACTGGTGCAGGTGCACCAGCCCGGCGGCGACATCCTCCGCGATCTTCATGCACGACGTCCAGTGCAGTGGCTTCCCCTTGCTCGACGTCCGGCTGCTGGACCCTAGCGTGCATCATAAATTGGAATTTGGTTTAACTTTATTCCATTAACACAGCACACGGCCTTTTTTTTCTTCTACAAAATGGATTAAAATCCAGCCTCTACGTTAAAAAAGAATGTATACAGCACGGATAAGGCTTACAAATTGCAAATGCACCATGAGACAAACTTTCGACAATCCAAACAAAATAAGGGGAAAAACAAACTTTCAACAGGCATAGCTCATGTCCGTCTATGTGCGTGAGGCCATGTCCGATTGCCTAAAAGTCTCTTGCACATATTCAGAAGTATATACTAGTAGCAATTATTTACTGCAGCTCAGAATCAGATCAGGACCACATGCTCACAAGCACTTGCTTGCTTGTCTACATCTGCATACTGTTGTCCTTGAGAGGAGGGGATTTTGATGAGAGCCTGAAATAGAGCTTATTTCAAAGGCCAAGCCACAGTGGTGCTGCGGGGTCTACTGCCTCAGATCAAGCCACCCATTACAACTTTACAAGAACAGGGATAGGCCCTGTTCTGTCGTGCATGAAAGCATGGCCTTTGACTGCCTCAACTAATCTGGGAGCTTAGGTGTGTTTGTTTGGGAGTGTGGTAAAAAATTCCCTTCACACGAAAAACGGAACGACTCATTAGAACATGATTAATTAAATATTTACTATTTTTTTAAAAAAAATGGATTAATATGATTTTTTAAAGCAACTTTCGTATAAAATTTTTTTGCAAAAAACACACCGTTTAGCCGTTTGAAAAGCGTGCGCGTGAAAAAAGAGAGATGTGAGTTGAGAAAGTAGGGTTAACAACTCACCCAAGTTTGCTTGTGAATGAGTGAGTGACTGCATGCATGCCCATTATGGTGGATGGAATATTTCAATGCAGAGTGTAGTGTAGTGACCAATTGACCATTGACCCATTGTTTTAACCAAATCAATAGTACTGTTAATATCAAGTTGGTAAAAAAAAAAGGTATAGTGTTCAGCGCATGGATAGAATGGCAACAGGACAAAGGATGCATTTTTACTTGTAAGAAATGAAAACTAGTGCAGCTCAGTGGCACATGAATTGAACCAGCCATGTTGATGCACAGTTGGCTGTGACTATCTGTTCCTATTATCCAGAGCAGTTAGTATATATTTTACTTTTCATATGATGCTCTATCATTTACCACCAGTTTTCTGGGTCCTAAAATTATGCCCTGTTTTGATGGGAGATGAACCCTCCATGGCTCATGTTGGAAGGTTTTTTTTTTCCATTGAAACATGGAGCAATTTTAGTCAATGGGCTCCCCCGCCATCATGATTATGCGATGTTAAGAGGAGAATATAACTGCATTCAAGTAAATCTGGTTGTCCTAAGTCCTAACTAGACTAGTACACTGTATCTGTTAGCATGAAGATGGTTTAATCTTCCGTGCTTTTCACTTCACGAATTTCCCATGATCCTATCAAAGTCTGAAAATGTTTTACCAGAAAAGAAGAAAAAGGATGGTCAGCAGTTATATTGCGTTGTACATAGGGAAGTACCTGGCTGCTGGTGCTCTCTGAATTACTGACTCCTCCTATACTTACACTAGGCGGGCCTTGCATGAATTAAAAGTGGAGCAGTAGCGACGATCTCCGTGGCACATGGCATGGCTAGCAGCTAGCAGCTTGTTGTAAATAAAAGGACACCCAAGGCAGGCAGGACGCATGTACCCCCAAACTTTATGGTGAAGCATGAGGAGGCGAGGCGTGGAAATGCAATTTGCAACAAGGCAACAGCCAAGAAAAAGCCCGTCCTTTTTACTCCACTAGCGAGGGAGGGGAGTGGAGTAATTGCAATGCACGTTAGAAGCATGCATCCTGATTGAACAACCGTAAGTATTTGGGATGAAGCTAGCCAACAGGAAACAGAAAAGATGACAACCAGGAAAACATATCTGTCTTGGTTTCTTTGGTTCGTGATGGATGGATGGATGGATCGATCTGTATTTTTCTTTCTTTTGTGATCCTCGCCTTGGCAGGCAGTGATTTTGTCTAGTCTACATAAATGCAGTGATCCAGTGGCTAGTACTTAGGTAGGTAGATCCCATTTCTCACTTGTTGATGTGTGCATTGCATTGTACAAGGAGATAGCAGCTAATTCTTATAATAAGTAACATGGATGAATCGTAAAAAGGATGTCAAGTAATGCTAGTAAGGTCGGGACTCGGGAGATGGGAGGAAGAAGATGAAGATGGTTACCGTGGAGGAGGGAGAAGAGGCTGCCGTTGGGGTAGTAATCGTAGACGAGGAGTCGCTCCTCCTTGGCCTGGAAGTAGGCCCTCAGCGCCACCACGTTTGGGTGGCGCAGGCGGCCCAGCTCCTCCGCGCGCCGCCCAAGCTCCGCCGCCCCCGCCGCCGGCTCGCGCATGCGCTTCACCGTGACGATGAACCCGGTCTCCATCACCGCCTTGTACGTGCTGCCCACCTCGCCGCGCCCCAGCGTCTCCGCCGACGCCCGCAGCAGCTCCTCCAGGCTGTACATCTCCGCCACGCCGCCGCAGAACACCAGCTTCCCGATCCCCTCCCTCTCCCACGAGAACTCACGCCCTCTCTCCGATGCTACCGACGCCGGCGGCGCCTGCGCCTCCGCCTCCACCTGCGCCTGCGCAGTTTAAAGTTCACAAACAATTTAGTTGAATGGAGATCGATGCGAAACCAACCAATTAAGCGATTACCTGCTGCTGCTCCTCTTCCTCCGGCATTGCTCCCTTGTCCACGTCGCCGGCCACGCGTTTGTTCCTCCCGCGCCGCGACGCCATCACCGCCGCCGCCACCAGGATTCCCAGCACCACCACGCCCGCCACCGTCGCGCCGGCCACGATGCCGGCGTTCTTCGCGCGGCGGCTCCTATTGGAGCGTGGCGGGGGCAGCGGCGTGAATGCCGCCGCAGCCGCCGGCGCGGTCGGAGCGGCGCACTGGGTGCGCAGCGGTGGGCCGCAGAGGTCGGCATTGGCAAGGAAGGACGATGCGTTGAATTTTGTGGCGAGGATGGAGGGGATCTCGCCGGAGAGGCTGTTGGCGGAGACGTTGAGCAGGCGGAGCGTGGGCTGCGGTAGCGGCGGGAGGGTGCCGTTGAGGCGGTTGTCGTCGAGGAGCAGCGAGGTGAGGCGTGGCAGCGTGGTGAGGGAGGCTGGGATTTGGCCGTGGAGGAGGTTGGAGGAGAGGACGAGGACGGTGGCGCGGTGCAGGAGGGCGAGGGTGGGCGGGATGCGGCCCTGGAGGCGGTTGCCGGAGAGGTAGAGCAGCTTGAGGTTTGGGAGCGCGGCGGGGAGGGCGTCGGGGATGGGCCCGGTGAGGGCGTTGGACTTGAGGCTGAGGACGCGCAGCTCGGAGAGCGGGGCGAGGAGGGTGGCGGTGAGGACGCCGGTGAGGTTGAGGTTCTCGAGGACGAGCTTGGTGACCCGGTCCCGGGGAGGTGCGGCCTGGGAGCACTGGCGCACGCCTAGCCAGGAGGAGCACAAGGCGGGGGCGGTGTCGCGGCGCCAGGGGAGGCGGTCGGAGCGGTCGAGGGCGGACTTGAGGGCGAGCAGCGCGTCCGCGTCGGAGGCGGCGGCAAGGTGAGACGACGACATGAAGAGGAGGAGGAGGAGGAGCAAGGTGAGGAGGAGGCATGGCGATGGCGATGGCGGAGTGGGCATGGTGGGCTGGGCGGTACGGTGGTGGAAGGAAGGAGGGGCACCCCGCCCGTTCGTTTGATTAAGTGAAAGCACCCACTAGCTGCTGCTGCTGCTTCTTCTTCTTCTTCTTCTTCTTCCAGGTGGTGGTGGTGGAGCTCGATATCTCCCTCTCTCTCTCTCTTAGATGAGAGCTCAACTTAATTAATTGGGAGGGGAAAGCTTAGTGTTACTAGCTAACAAAGGGAAGCGGGGGGCGGGTGGGTTAAATGCTGGAGCTTGCGGTCGCCATGGCCACGCTGCTCTTGAGCACGTGAAGCCAGGAGGAACTGAGCACCCAAGACCAAGGGCACATCACAAGAGTGACAAGACAAGGGAAGAAGAGAGAGAGATGAAGGTAACTGGGCCTTTAATTGTTGGTTGGGCCTGGGCCCTTCCCCTGGCTGCTCTTAAGTCCCACAACAGAACACAGGATATCGATTTAGTAACCAACACACACACTGTTATATTTATTATGTGTCTTTACTAGTATCTCCTTTTTAATTATATTTTCTACAAAACATTAACACTATAATTATATACTTAAAGTAGTATTCTTTTTACGACAAACTTACTAACACGATGACTTGTACGATTTAACAATTTAGAACAGGTACAAAAGAATGAATGAAAAAGCTTCTACTTAAGTTTGCGAAGGGAACCCAGCTTAACTGTTTCGACTATCGGGGTTTAAATGCTAAAGTTCATATTTACGCTCATGTTTACAGCTAATTACTTTCCCGTCGTTATTGGTGACCAACATTCATAGATTGAACGTGTATGCGTTTATATAACATTTGTGTAGGTAAAAGTTATACTTAAGTTTTTTAATTACTAGTACAATTTAGTAACAATTTCATTTACTGGAGTATTCAGGAGAAATACTAGTACTACAACTACAGTGGAATATACTAGTACTCTAGTCAAAGATGTGCCTGCATACTACGTTTCCTCGGGTTTCTCCAAAGCCTGGCATTAATTTCTGTGCTCCTGTCCTCCTGTGATCCACTCCAGTACTCCCAGTGGAGTATTGACCGACCACCACCACACCCCCCGTCCCCTGCATTCACTGTCACTGCTGGAGTAGTAGTAGATTCTTCTGTTGAGTTATTTTCACCTCAGCCCACCAGCTTTTAACTTTACTCTATTCCTTCCTACCTCCCTCCAAATTGATTCTCATATAACGTTTATATACTAAGACCAAAAATAATTTAAACTCTATTGAACAAGACGTCGTACATAATATGCACATATTCTCTCACAATGCATGTATCTATTAAAACATAATGCACAATTATGCACTTAGCATGCACACATTTTTTCATGCTGCACTCCGATGAAATCTGTGTCCATGTGATTATATGATGATCAATTTAAAATTTTTTTATTTTTATTAGATGATGATTAATTTGGAAAGGAGGGAGTAGTATAGTACGCTGTCAAAAGATTTCATACTACTAGTATCGTTGGGTTTATTTGCCTTCCGGATGAGTATTAGCGCAAGTACAACAATCAACAGACTATAGTTGCTCTACGTCGACGTAATGCTACCTACGTATGCGAAAAGAGAAGATACAACATTTTGTATGCCTTCATTGGCTGAAAGATAGTTGAAGTCGTGCATAGGGATAGTAAGTAACAGATGATTACTTATTACTGTACAAGCTAGGCTATAGATGAGATGAACTGTCTCGTAGTATGGATATATAGAAAGGGGCGGAATTTTTTTTTAGAAATAATATTATTTTAATGAAAAATTGTAAAAATAGAAGTTGATCAGATAAAATCACAAGTTTAATATCTTGTCGAACAATCGCAGTTCGATAGGTATCCTGTTGAACAACCGCAGTTCGACAGGGACCTGTCGAACTGTGGTTGTTCAACAGGGTTGTTGGGCCACTTAAAAAATAAAAAAATACATAAACAGTGTCATAACAGAGGCCTATCGAACTCCCAATGTTCGACAGGTCCCACATGAACAGTGCCCAACAGTGTCGTACAGTGATTTTTTTCCTTAAAAAAAATTTATCCCCTGTCGAACAACCGCAGTTCGACAGGTACCCTATCGAACTGCGATTGTTCGATATGTACCCCTGTCGAACTTTGATTGTTTGATGGGATGCTAAACTTGCAATTTCAGTCAATCAACCTTTATTTTTGCAATTATCTATTAAAAAAGTATTATTTCTAAAAAAAATTCGAAAGGGGTGCTCCTAGGTGTGTGTGGGGGGACTAGGGGAGGTGGTTTAACTCTTGAAGTTTATTAAGTGGTAAGATTTATTATTGTGCTTGCAATAAGAGCAAGTGCAATAAAACTTTAGACATTGTCCATATGATTCAGGATTTACCTTACTGATTGGGCTAGGGTTATTGCCCTCCCCCCTCTCGTAAGACGGTAACCGACAAAAAATTGTGTAAATTTCACCATCAAATATTGGAATTCGAATCTTAATGGTTTCACGGTTACCGCACGGTAACCATGATATGAGGCGCGGTTTTCGCGTTAAGTTTGACAGAAAAAAGTAAAGCTAAAAAAATAGAAAAAAACACTTAAACGTTTGGAGAAATTCGGGGTAATTATGAGAATATATAGGATGCTTGCAAACCTAATTTGTGGATGTAAAATACAAAATTTTGGCATGACCTTTTCTATATTATGGACTTCGAAACAATTCAATAATTCATATCATAATAATTCAACAACAACAATTCAACAACCTCATATTTGAAAGCATAATGATGTCCACATGTAGCTAAAACAATAGAGTCCACAAGATAATGATGTCCAAATATAGTTGAAATGATAGAGACCACAATATAATCGGTTTGTTCTTTTTCTATTTTCTAAACTATTATCGGTTTTGCCTTGAAATTTAATTTTATCTTACTTTTTTTCAAAAAATTTATTCACCATCTGTCACTAAAAATCAAGAACTACATCCATGAATTTTTTGGATTTTTTTTGAAAATTTTGAATTTGATAAAAAAATTTCAAACCCTATCGTCGGTAACCATTACCGTACCTCCGCGATTACAGGCGATAAGAGAAACCCTGATATGATTGTCATGTCGAATTGAGTGATGAGAAAGAAAAAAAGAGAGAGACAATGAAACATCTAATACTAGAGACAACTTATGCACAAGTGGAAGAAAAGGGATGAAAACAGTAAGAAATGGTCGAAAAAACCATATACTATTTTTATTTTCATATTTTTTTCTCGAAAACGGAATCAGAACGGTAGACCCAAGAAGGGTAACGATATCGGTAATATCAGTATATCGGAAACGGGACCGTCGAAACGGAATCAATATTGGTCAGAAGTCGAAATTCATGTCAGAATCAGCGAAGTGTGGCATAGCACACATTTAACTACACACGAAGATAACTTTATAACTTCATTCTTGCATCATCACACTTCACATAACATTATTATATGATGATTAATTATATGATAATAAGTTTGACAAATAATATACATAAAGTTCAACAATACTTAAACATCGATAAGTTGAGGAGACCAAAGTTCAGCAAAGTCCACATGCCACGCCCTGTCGTCCTAGGGTTAACAGTGTTTTCCTCTTACCACTTTCCCTTTCTAATGGGCTACAAGCCTGCTAGGCTTCTTTCATTCATGGGCTTCCAATGGGTTGGGCTAACTGAGTCGCTAGGGAACTTTCAGAATTTTTTCAAAATTTTGACTAAAATTACCGTACAAATACGGTTACCGACAAAACGGTTGGAAAAACCTCCATCCCATTTTCGCTACCATTTTCGGAAGATATTACCATTTTTATTTCCGACACCGACGGTTACCGATACCGACTGAAACGGTCGGTGTAAACTGGAAACGACAACTGAAAATCTCAGAAATTTTCGTACCGTTTTCACTCTTAAGGAAAACACAAAGAGAAAGTAATATTAGTGTGTGAGCAACCTAATAAAATAAACTATTACTCCGTCCGTCACAAATATATAACGTATACGGTTTTCAACATAAAACTTAAACCCCGTTACTTATTTTCGTAATATGGTACTATTGGCAACTACCAAATTGGTATAATATGATAGTGGATTCCAATATGAATATAATTGGTCGCATACACGACAGGTCACATACACGACAGTAAACATATGTATTGTTAGTTTAATTGTTAGTCGAATGTTGCAAGTGTTGAATTTTCTAAAATTGTATTTGCCTTGTATTTTAAAATATAGGGAGTATATAATATTAGTTTTTATGCAGTGGAGAGAAAGAAGGGATATATTGTACAGGTTACTTCTTAGTAATTGATCGATGAGTACTATATGGCATAGACAAATTTAGGGCAGTAGCCACATCCATAAAAGTTGTGTCAATAAAGAGTTTCATTTAAGATTCCCTCAAATGATTGTGAGCCATTCATTTCTTCTTTAGATTCAATGGATCCGATCCCGTTATATTACAACATGTTGTTTGTACTACATATTTTTAAGGATAAAAGTAAAATTAAAATATATAACATCATGATAAATTCGCATGTCAAATACCATGCTAAAATAAATCAATTGGTAAAGATATATTAGTGCGGTTTCGAATAAAACATTTTATATACTCGTGAAGAGCTGTTAGATTTAAATTTACTACTCTACTACCACCGCCGCACAGCTAGTAATAGAATGTATTGTAACCGTGCCCATCAGCGAAAACTCGACTGCACAGTAAGCAGCAGGCAGTCCGTTGTGTGAAAGTCGGCCCACTAGGCAGATCGATGGAATTTTTATCATTTTAAATTTTATTTATTTAAAGATTTGCAAAAATAATTTTTTGTTTCGAAATATTGCAGAACTAATCTCCAATCGTTCTCTGGGAGGGCGAGATTTAAAAATCGCCCTCCCAGAGGGCGATTTTTATGACGTGGCAGACGGCCGTTGGGCGCCGTCTGCCGTGTCGCCGCCTTTTTGCAAAAAAGACCCTTGCCGCCCTCGGCAAGGGCGATTTTTGACTGTTCCCCAGGGGGCCGCCTGCCAAAGGGCGGCCGCCGTGGCAATTTTGCAGGCGGCCCCCTTGCCGCCCTTACAGAGGGCGATTTTTGCCTGCGCAGGGGGCCACCTTTAAAAAGGATGATTTTTGATTTTTTATAAAGTTAAACTATTTTCACTTTATTTAAGTAAGGTTATACAAATATAACAACATTTGTAACATTAAAAACTATCAAAATATATGTAACGTTAAATATAATAAAACTAAGTTGATAATATAAAAGTTGCCATTTTTTTATAAACTTGATTAAACTTTTAAAAAAATTGATTTGAAAAAATCGAAACGACTTGTAATATGAAACATGTAACAGATAAATTGTAGTATTTTTTTGGTAAGAAAACAAATTTCCTTGTAATTTGCTACTGAAACACATCAAAGCTGACCAGTTTTGTGTTCTCGATGAGAATATGAAAAAAGTGCAACTAGAACTATAGAGGGGTGCGGCAAATTTGCAGGTAGCTCCCTCGCCGCCCTTGCAGAGGGCGATTTTTGGCGTAATCTCGCCCTCTGCAAGGGCAATTTTTGGTCGGCATCCCATAAAGCCCCAATGGCCCGAGGAGGTGCTCATTTCAATCGGTCACAATTGAAGGAAAAAAAGAGAGAGGTGAGGAAGAAGGAGAAGAGCCGCGAAGCGTTGTTGCTGTGCTTATTCGATCGCAGGTTAGTACAATATCCCGAAGTATGGTTATATTTTGTGTCGCATACTAGTGTAATTACCATGTATTTGAAATTTGTGAGTAGATCTATAGCACTTAGATGTGGACCCTAAATTTTTTGCGAGTAGATCTGTAGCACTGTGAGTAGATATGTTGAAATTTGTGAGTAGATCTGTAGCACTTAGAAGTGTGAATAATTTTAGGCTAGATTTGTTGTGCACACGTTTGGTTTGTAGTAGTACTATATTTGACCGTATGAAGGGCGTTTACAATATTTGATAGTTGTTTTTTAAACTGTAGGATGCCAAGGCGTGGAAAAGCTACCAACTCAAGGTAACGTAAATCGTTTCTGTGATATTTTGTGTTATTCGTTGTGCGTGAAATGAGGAATCCTAGATTAACGGGTTAGGGTGTTTCATTTATTGTTGACTTGTAGTTATCGCCCGAAGACTGGAAATGCCTTCAACCCATTGCCTTTGCCTAGCGGTGTTCCAGTGCCCATGTGCTGGTGCGGTGATCCTTGCAAGGTAGCCAAGTCCGATGAAGAGGAGACGTACATGCAGAGATACTGGATGTGTGCCAATTTTGAGTTTGAGCCAACATCTGAGATACGCCGCATTAACTTAATGGTGAGGAACTGATGTTTTGTAATAATTATTTGGTGTATTAAGTAGTGTTGAACAACTTATTTGATTAGTAAACATTGCATTTGTGGCAGACCCCTCCACCGCTATGTGATTTTGAGCAGTGGATCGACACCGAGATCAAGCCGCAAAACAAGAAGCGGTTGGAGTACATGCGGCAATGGGATGCAGAGCGCAAGGAGAAGATAGAGCAGAGACGCAAGGAGGAGGCCGCAGAAAAAGAGCACAAGGCTGAGGCGGAAAGGAGGCGTGTTGCTGCGTACAGGGAGGAGCGGGAGCGGAAGCTTGAGCGTGTGCGGCGAGCGAAGGCAGCAATGGAGGAGAATCCCAATGCGCAGAGGAAGGGAAAGTGGCCTCGTTGCACTCAGTAGTATGTACGAGTTGGTAGTTGTATGGTGTATCGATGAATAATGTTGCGTAACCTCGCAACGTGTAGCGAACTAACGAACTTGAAATGTTATTTCGCGTGTCTTCCATTTTCCCTTCCCTTCTCGCCGTTGTACTCCATTTGTGTTTCGCATTCACTTACTTTGATAGCGACCAATCGTAGCCCTCTATTACGTGCCGAAAGTTTTTCGTCGTTTCGTTGAGTAGATGTAGCGAATGACATGAAATGTTTTCGTGACATATGAGTGTGGTGATCGAATAGAGTTATATATGAGTGCGGTGATCGAATAAAGTTATATACAAAGAGGTAACACAAAGTTACTAACTGTAAATATTACAAACATGTAGCCCTAGTAGCCTACTGGCGAGGCCTCTTACCCCTACTCCTCCTAATGTGCCCCTGAGAGTACGTCAGCCTCTCAGCGGGCACGGCACGACTAGCGCGGACATCTGGTGCGAGCGTGTGCTGCGGCTGCTCCTGGCTCTGTGGTGGTGGTGCTCCACCAAGCTGAGAGGCGCCGAGAACATCCTGCTCTGGGTCCTCCAGGTCATCGAAGTCGTCGCCCTCACCGGACCCGCCCGCCTGCGACGAAGACTCGCCCGAACGAAAAATCCCCGCCGGGTAGTATCCTCCTGCAGATGTCAAAAGTTAAGCAACATTCCGCCCGAATAGTACGTTTGTAGCACTCATCGGAAGACGCTTGCTCACCTGGCGGCTGACTGAAGGGAGGTGGGACGGACGAACCGCTCGCTCGAACAAAGGCCGACGTGCTGGGCGGAGTCGCGAGCGGCCGAGGGATCGACGATCCACTCGCTCCAGCAGAGTGTCCTGTCGACAGCGTCGGACCTAGTTGACATTCAGTTTGTAATAACACGGCGAAGGTTTTGCATAGTGAGAAGGTACGGAACTAACCTCTGGACGCACCAGCACCGTGCGATGTTGATCCTGGTGTCGGGCCGCGTGGACGTGGAACAGCAGCTGCTGGTGGAGGTACCGTGTCCACGGCTAAACGACAAGAGAGGACGCGCAAGATCGAACGCATCTTCGTCTACATCCGCTCGAACGTCACCCTCTGCTCAACGTCGTTCAGGTGCAGTCCAGCGTCCAACCTCAGCATCACCGCGTTGATGTCGGCGTTCATGGCGCGTGTAGCGTCGACCTGCGGGAATCATTATTAATTAGGTTTGTCAGTCTCATATGTACCAACCGCGTAGTACGAAAACAAGAAGTCCGAGAAACATGGACGTACCCCTAGGAAGTACTCCTGGTCACGGTGCACGGGGTAGGTGTCCCTGACGCCTGCCTGGTGTAGCTGTGGAGCTGCCGCGGTGAAGGTGACGCGGGCACGTGTGCGCGGCAAGTACCACCGAAGGTAGGCAGTGTAGTTCTCCTCCGAGTGTGGGTGGACCTCGGCAATCACCTCCTCGGTGGCTACCAACCAGTCCTCGACGTACGGCAAGATCCGAGGTGCCCACAGTGTCCCTGCGTGCTGTCCCCGTCGAGTCAACCTGCAAAGAACATAATGGTCATCGAACGTTCCGCGCGTAGTCGACATAACAATAGTAAAGGTGAAAGAGAAATACTCACTGGTGGTCCTGGGGCGCGACGGGTATCGGTACGTTCACTGGAAAGCCCTGCCTCAGTCCGAACTGCCTCATAACAAGGTAAGGGCAGTGAGGCTCGACGAAGATGTCGAAAACCAACGGCACCACCGTCAACCAGTACGCCGCGTCACGCGTGCACAAGGCAGACAGACCTAGAGGTGCTCTCTTCGCGACCACGTGGTGCGTGTAGGGCTCCCAGACGACGTCCGAAGGCTGCAGACGGTCGAACTCGAAGACAAACTCCGGGTAGCTCCGTCTGACCTGGACGTGGGCGTAACGGCGCTGCGACACAAGGAGAACCAACTCGTCAGAACATCAGTCGCACATAATCTGAAATTTGAAATGAAAACAATTTGTACTTACGTTGCGGCGGCACCAGTACGTGCCCATCGTCGGTCCATCGGCTGGGTGGTCGGCTGCTGGTCCTGAAGCATACGCAACGGTGTCGACGATCGGTCGGCCGATCGCGAACCGCTCAGCTGCCCAGAGCTGAATAAGCAGAGGGCAGCCCACGAAAATCGCTCCAGGATCCGTCTTGCAGCAGGCCTCGCACAGCGCACGGTACGTGGCTACGAGGACTGCCGAACCCCAGCTCCACTGCGGCATGGCCCCTAGCTCCGCATCCGCGATCGCCCGGGCGTAGTGGATCAGGCCCCTGTCTACTGCGTGCCCGGTGGTACTGGTGAACATCACCCAGCCGAACATCCACAGTAGGTACGCCTCTAAGGACCGTCTGAGCGAGTACTCGTCGGCGTCGGGGTGGAGCTGGTCGGTCTACAACAAAAAGCAAACGATGTTAAAACTCGTAAGATTTCTAGGAAAGTAACAAAGTATAATTTTTAGCATTTTTAATTTTTAGTTTTTAAAAGATCTACAACTTTATAGTTAACAACTTTTTCATTTAAGATCGTTTACATATCCAAATATTCGTTACAAAATCTAAAACCTATTTAAAAAAATCTCATATCTATATTTTAAACGATATCGGATGGAGATAAATTTTATATGAAAGTTATAGATCTCACGAAGATCTACAGCTTTGTTATTAACAACTTTTTTATTTAAGATCATTTAAAGTGTCGAATAAGCATTATTAGTTTTGCAAATTTTTGAAACCTAAAATTATTTTTGCAAATCTTTAAAAAATAAAAATTAAAAATGCTAAAAAGTGTAAAAGTTAACTTACTGTGAACTGCAGCAGCCAAGCCTTCGTAGGCCCGGCGGTGGTGTACATGTTCGGGGGAGCAACTCCAGGGAGCCCAGGTAGCCTCATCACGGGAGCGAATCGCTCCATGATATCCTCCCTCCAGCCACCAGCACCGTCTACTGGGCCAACAGCCTCCTCGGCCAGTGGAAGCCCAAGCAGGTACGCGACGTCCTGAAGCGTAGGTGCATCTCCCCACAGGGGAGATGGAACGTGTGTGTCTCCGGCCGCCATCGATCTACCAAAGCAGCCAGCAGCGACCGGTCCGCATCCCAGCGCTTGGCCGGGTCGTTCTCGTCCGCCCGCGCCTCAACAAGCCTGCATATCGCTATCAGGCCTACGTCACGCAACCTGCGTACCGTGGAGTTCAACATTAGTACCACATATTTCCAAATAGCCAAAAAATGCCATCAAGTAATTAAGCTCTATCATACCATGGAACGTGTCGCGGATCAGCCCGCAACAACTCGCGCGACGGGCGTGGACGAAAGGTGGTAAGCTGCGCACCCTGCACCGCCGACAAGTACGAACGGTGGCTCCTGTCCAGTGCCCTACTGAGAAGAGCTGGTGTCTCGTCCGCCATACCTGTATATATAAGAGTGATTACAAATAAGCAATTGATAAAGAAAAAAACATTACACAAATTGTTCATTACAATGGTAATTTGTAACGCTAAAGGTACACTACACAAATGATAGCAACATTACAATAGTTCATGTCTCAGAAGGATAAATATTACACACATGACAAATGACAACAGCATTACAATAGTTCATGTCTCACAAGGATAAATATTACACACATGACAAATGACAACAACATTACAATAGTTCATGTCTCACAAGGATAAATATTACACACATGACAAATGACAACAGCATTATAAATACTACATCAATTGGATTACCGCTAGACTAAAAGGCTGACAGGAATAATCAAGTCATTGCATCGCCAGCGGATGACGTAGTCGCCGCACAAGAACGCCTAGGACGTGGTCGCCTCATTGTTGTTCCTTCTCCCGATGGACGGCGGCCATCGGTTGCCTGTCCAGATAGATCAGAACCTGGGATGGTTGGAGATTGCGAATTCTTCGGGCATTTCTTGTAAGTATGCCCGCGCTCATCGCATTTGCTGCACCGTAGAGTCCTCCCCCCTGCCTCCGACTCGTCCATGTCGTTTCTGATGCGTCTCGATTGACGCCGGCCCTTTTTCAGCCTTAACTTCGACGGATCTGGAATGTAGAACACCTGTGGCCTCAGAGTTGTATAAGATCCAGATATCCCGAACCCATATATCTTCTCCTTCCATGTATGAAATATTGCTTCTTTCCTGTAGTAGGATGACACATAGATATCGGGAAGTATGCCATAATCCCCAGCTGCTGCAAGTACGTGTGAGCAAGACAGATGTCTAAGCTTGGGCTTCAGGCAGCTACAACTGCAATCGCCCTCCGCATGAAGCACACATTCCTGCACAGCTTGAACGCGGTTGATGCCGCGCCTTCGCCTGTCCACACACATTATCTCGTACCTATGAACTTGGGTACCTTGGGGAATAACTCTGTGCTTCATAGCCTTTGCTATTTTATCTTGCATATACTTTGTCACCACACTCCCAAATATAATGTTGTTATCTTGCATCGAAGGGGCAATTTTCTTGTATCTGTCCCTGAAGTATGCCTGAGTGCCATGAAGGATAAATTCCACAATACCGACCAGTAGGAGTCCTCGCACTTCTCACATCATCCAGTTGTACACCTCGGCCAGGTTGGTTGTCATTATACCATACCGAGACCCGTTAGTGTCATACAACAGAGATCACTTTTCTTTCGGTTCATTCTCTATCCACTACGAGAAATTATGTATTGATGATGCCGACCTTCTTTTCATTGTTGGCGAGTCATCATGTAGTGGACCAAGAGGTACTGGAGGATCGTCATCCTGTGGCCGACGAGATTGCTCGTCGGTTTGCTTTGTTGTCAGCTCATCCAACCTCCTCCACAACTCATTGAATTTTTTCTCCTGATTTTGACCACATAGCCTCTTAAATAGATCCATCAGGTGCTTGTTCTTGAATTGCTTGTAGAAATTGGCTCCCATATGACGCATGCACCACCTACTCCGAATATCATGCCACCTAGCTGGAAGTCCCCTCTCCGGCCAACCATTCTGCAGGTAGTCAATTGCCTTCAACATGCCCGCATGACGATCATGAAAGAGGCAAATATTGGGCCTCATACGCACGACTTGGCAGCGAACTCTTTCCAAGAACCAATACCAGCTTTCGGTGTCCTCACTCTCGACAAATGCAAACGCCATAGGTAACACCTGGTTGTTCCCATCGGCTTCAATCGCCGTCAGTATCTGACCTCTGTATTTGCCTGTCAAGAAGGTTCCATCTATGCACAACACAGGGCGACAGTGCACAAATGCGTTGATGCAAGCACCCAGCAAGAAATAGGCTCTTTGTAGCACGCTCTTGCTCGGGTCATTAGACAACGGAAAGGTCTGAATGTCATAATAGGTATTGGGGTTTCTCTGAGCAATGGTGCCTAACAGATGAGACAAGTTATCATAGGATGCTTCAAATGTGTCATACCTCATCTCCAAAATCTTTTGTTTCGCCCTCCAAACCTTGTAATAGCTTATAGTATACTTGAATTTGTTTTCAATGTGCCTAATAATGGAGCCCGGTTCAAAGTCCGTGTTACAAACCACATCGCTGTACATCTCACCGGCAACAAAAGCTGAGGTGATGTTGCGGTGATACTTATCAACCCCTGGCAACCAACATGTGTGCTCACCAACAATGCTCACTTTCCAATAGTCATTCCATTTTTCCTTATATGCATGAACGCGCCACGGACAATCATCCTTCGTGCACTTCACGTCATACACACAGTTGGCAGACTTCACCACCCTAAACTCTCTATGCAAGGAGACCGCCCAATGCTTCACTGCCTCTTTCATGTCTTCCTTATGCGCATACCTGGCACCTTGGATTACCTCGTTATCCTTGTATTCAAAGGGTGCTTGCTGCCCCTGTGAGATAACAAGTTGAGAGAAATCGGCTTTTGTCCAATCAACGGGCAGTACATCTTCCTCCTCGTCCGATGATTCATCGCCCTCCGCCAGCTCATTTTCAGAATCTTCCCTCTCCATTTCCTCAACAATTGCTTCGATTCTCTCCCCCTCATCCGCCACGCCTATTGCCTCCTCCAACCTTGCTTCGTTACCCCAGTTCGCATCGATGGTCCAACATTCTCCACAGCATTGTTAGGACCTTCACCATCCTCTGTTTGCACTGTAACACTGCTATCGATTTCATGCAATGCCACAAAAATAACAAGGGGCCAGGACCTTTCAAATGCCATCTCTACATAACGTCTCCAGGACTCGGTGTTATCTACAGGCATTAGTTCACAATAATATCCTTCCGTTGCACGACTGACTACAACGGATAGAGACATTGTGTTCACTCTTGTATCCACTTTAAATCCACGTAGTAACCAACTATAGACCGACTCAAATGTTTTATCGGTTGGCCTATCGATGCCCTTTGATTTCATACTAAATTCTAATAGATCAACACCATCTCGACCATATCTAACATTGCCTTTACCGTGAACTATCTGAAATATGACCTTACTTGCCATTATGCCTAATAAACAGGTTCAAACTTAATTTACTTCATACTACGAATATGTTGCCTAGATCAATCTGTGCCTAAGTTAAATTCTATATTAAACAAAATTCTACGCAAAGAAATGTATACATACATAAGGACATATCCTACATATATTCATCTAAATCGGTTTGTCCTACGTCAAATTGACTAAAATAAATCATGCCCTAATTTTTAAATCCATATTATAGTGCTACACAACTATTTAAATAACATAGATATATATCAGAATGTATTGTACGTAGGTTCATCTAAATCGGTTCGTCCTAGGTCAAACTCCTTAAATTAAATCGTGCCCTAATTTATAAATCAATATCTTACTAAACAACTATTCAAATATTCAAAAAAAATTCTTTTCTTATATATTCTACACAAAATAAATAACACAAACATATAGCGGGATATTGTATTTTCCTGCGATCGAGTGTGCACACCGACAGGGCTTCGCCGCTCTCCTTCTTCTTCCTCACCCCTCCCTCTATTATTTTTCTCGAGTCTCGACGGCTGCGAATGACGGCCGCGGAGTTGGAAATGGGGATTTTATAGGGGAGGGCAAAAAATCGCCCTCTGTAAGGGCGGCAAGGGGGCCGCCTGCAAAATTGCCAGGGCGGCCGCCCTTTTGCAGGCGGCCCCCTGATGAACAGTGAAAAATGCACTTGCCGAGGGCGGCAAGGGACTAAAACGCAAAAAATCCGCGACGCGGCAGACGACGCCCAACGGCCGTCTGCCACGTCGGAAAAATCGCCCTCTGGGAGGGCGATTTTTAGAACTCGCCCTCCCGGAGGGCGAGAGGAGATTATTTCTGCAATATTTTGAAACGGAAAATTATTTTTGCAAATCTTTAAATAAATAAAATTAAAAATGCAAAAAATTCCAGATCGATGCACGAAGAATGGGCCCTCCAGGCCCGATTTCTATCATTTTTCACTTCTCTCTGCCTTCCTGGGCCTCCGCTCTTACTGACAAAACACTGGACCAATACCGGATTTGCTGTTACGCGCGTTTCGGACGGGCAGGCCCATGGTGTTTCGCTAATTACCCTACACGTAATTAACACATGATTAGTGCCATAATTAACGCGTAATTAATGTCGTGATTAGCGGGTGAGTACGCTATGATATCGTAATATTTTTTTCTAGTAATTAGCCCCGTTATTAACATTATCAATTTTTACTAGCAAACGGTTGTGCTACTTCAAATTGAATTTAAAATTTTAAAAACTACATCTAAAATTTGAAACTTTCTAACCCAATTTTTAACATTCGTCTCTAAATTTAAAAATTTCAACGCAAAATTTTAAACTTTCAATTCATATTTGAAAACTTTCAACTCAATTTTTAAATTTTCAACTTAAATTTTAAAACTTTCAAGTCAACTTTTGAAAACTTTCAACCCAGATCTGAAAACTTTCAAGTCAAGATTTAAAAACTTTTCAACTCATATTTAAAAACTTTCAAATCAAAGATTTGAAAACTTTCAACTCAAGATTTGTTCAAGTTTTGAATTTTGATTTGAAAATTTTTCAAATTTGAGTTGAAAGTTTCGAATTTTGAGATAAAAGTTTTGGATTTCAGTTGAAAGTTTTCAATAAAATATTTTGAAATTTGAAGTGAAAGATTTAAATTATAGAATACATTAAAAATAAAAAAACACGCGTGAAAAATTCGAAAAAAAGAGAAAACAAAACACGGCTAGGGGCCAGCTGGCACACGGCTAGCGACGGAGCTGACACGTATGCGTGAGTTAGCAACACCCGACTAATAATTCTCGTGTTTTATAATTTTAGATAGTTTCATAAGAATCATATAATTACAAAATCTAATAATTCAAATTTGTTAGACACGTGTTATCTGTATCTATACAGTTGGAAGCAAGGTTTTTAAAAGCTGACAAGCTTTTCTATTAAAGCTGCGGGTAAAACCTTTTATTAAAAAACATATTAAAAGGGAGCATTGATGTCGAATAAGTGCCAACAATTTAGTAGTATTACACAGCACATGATTATTAGGCCCCGTTATAAACTCCAATAGATTCATATTATTCTTCGGTTTCTGTTAGCACGTTTTTTAAACTACTAAACGGTGCGTTTCGTACGAAAAATTTCTACATAAAAGTTGCTATAAAAATCAAATAAATCCAATTTTTAAGTTTTTAATAATTAAAATTTAATTAATTATGTGCTAATGACTTGTCACATTTGTGTGCGTACTAAATCTTCATCCTTGTTGGATGTTCGAATGGGACCTTAGTATTCTACACCGTACACTTGCTCCATTTATGGTGCTATGCCTAGTACTTAATTTTGAAATGCAGTGATCATTATTTTATGAATTAAAATATAGAAACTTTGTATGTATAAACTTTTTATATAAAAACTTTATACATGTAGGGAAACTTTATATATATATGAAACATGTGCAAATTTTATACATAAAAAATATAAAATATAAAAGTGTAAAAACTTTTTACATAGAAATATTTAAATGAAAAAGGTCAAAAAGGCAAAAGGACATATTTTGGGATGCAAGCCCGCATGCAACCATTTGGATTTGGTAAAAAACCACACGCGTGAAGTGTGAAAAGGAAAGCCGACCTGATTTGAAAACAGATTAGGCAAAAATAGAAAGGCATGACGGGCATTGGCATTTCCAACGCATCTGTCATTTGTTTCAAAGAAAAAAATTAAATGCTCATCACCAAATACGGAGATTATATATAAAAATGAAATTATACCCTCAAATATGTCATGGAAAAACCAAAAGGCTAATGAAAGTTTTACCCAGATAGCCGGTACATAAGCTAAACCAATTTCACAGTATTATAGTAAATTTTTTTTTAAAAAAAGATTAGTTTTCCTTTTCTTTTTATGTTTGAAACAGGGCGGGCATAGTAATACTTTTTTCTAAGAAAACCAAAATAATTTTGGTACCAACGATGGGTATCGGGCGAGTTCATATATAACATCATCTCAATGACTATTTTGCTTGAAAGAACGAGTTTGGAGGATTTATTTGAACAAATGGTGTCAGGTCAAAATTAGAAGGAGCATTCCTTTTATCTCAATTATAGATTATGTCAGACATATTTATAAACGTGTGGTTTTTTAAAAATCTTTATATGTGTAAAATTTTTTAGAGCACTTTTTAAAAATAACTTTTCTACCCAGTACAATAGTTAATTCATTTGTTGGTATCCTTGAAAATCAGATAATCAACCATTCAGTTGAAAATGGCAATTTTATGTAAAAGTAGTTGTTTTTATGGAATGCAATAATAATGGCACCTAAATAAAAGAAACATAGTTAGGGAGATTTGAGAAAAAAGATTGTATCGAAGGAGAAGCGAATGAGATGGGAAAGGAAATGCAGTAAATAAGCAGTTGGTGCTTGGTGGTAAAGAAGAAGAAAGAAGAGGAAGGGGACGCAGAAGCATCGGCGGGGGCGAGAGGCAGAAGCGAAGGAAGAAGAGGAAGAGGCGGCAGCAGCATCGGCGGGAGGCTGGCTCCGGCGCGAGCACAAGCTGGCTACCCCACGCTCCTCCCACCACCTGACCACCTCCACGGCGCTTGCAGCCGCGGGGGTCTCCTACCCACCTCCCCTGCCCCCCACTCCGCCCAGTGCGGCGGCCACGGCGCCCGACATGGGCGCCGGCGGCGCCGCCAAGCAGATCGTCGACTCGCTCCTCGCCCGCTTCCTCCCGCTCGCCCGCCGCCGCATCGAGACCGCGCAGGCACAGGTAACCTCTCCTCTCCTCTCTTCCCTTATCGCCTCCCCTCGCCCGGAATTCCATCTGCATCCCACCAGATTGGGGCCGATTAGGACTCTTCCCTCCCTTACGGATAAACGGGATCGGGACTCACTCACCTTCCTTCTTCCGTTTGCCCTCCTTCCTTCCTAGGGTTCCCTTCCAGATCGCCTGCCGGCTACACACTCTGATTTATTACTTTCCTGTTTAGCTTTCACCCTCTTCATCTCACTGGAGCCCCAATTCACTCCCCGAACTGGATCGATTGCAGGTGCACCACCTCTTCCAACCGCTTAGGCCTAGGGATTCCACCTGTTTCCACCCCCACCCTATGTTCAGTTCAGTGCACACGTCGCAATTGCTCTATGCTGCTGCTCAGTGCTCCAAATCATTGCCATCCCACCATTGTTATGACTACTACTTCCTTCTCTGTGAAAGTGCATCCTCATGCGTGCCCATTTGATTTGCTTGTGCCGCGACATGCCCGCATTGTTGGAAAATGCTCAAAATCTTACTCTACCTTTGATGGTCTCGTTACTTCCCATGTGTGCTCCACCGATAATACTGGGTCATGTTTCCAAGAGCATGATGATGTAATGTTTCTCTCAATCTACTTAGCTGAACTGCAAGGAGGAACCTTTCTACCTAGACATTGTCTTGTTTTCTTGAGGCGTATTTTTTTACTTGCCAGATGAACAACTTCAAAACTGATTACTAGCTTATATCATCAGGGCAAATGTTATTAGTATTACAGAAAATACATCTCACACTAAATTTCTTTAATTTTGAAAATACACAGGATGGGCAATACCTCCGTCCATCTGATCCAAGCTATGAGCAAGTATTGGATTCACTTGCCATGGTTGCTAGGCACACACCTTTGCCTCTTTTGGAAGCTCTTCTTCGGTGGAGGGAAAGGTATGCTTATTCACCTTGACTTTGAAAGCTCTAGCCCTATCCCTTAATGCTTCCCTGGAATCATTATTGAACAATGCAAATATGCAATGAGTTCTCTGCACTCTCTTATTTATTACTGAAGTACTGTTCTTCATTGTCGCACAGCGAATCACCAAAAGGCGCACATGATGCGTCAACGTTCCAAAAGAAGGTTTGTCGTTGATTCTTGCCCTCTCCTTTTCAAGAACCACTTCATTTTCGATTGTGACTTACTATTAAGCAGCACCAGACATGCATTCTTGCACATATAATTTCTCTATTATTTCATAGTTGCAAATAGTCACCAGCAGGGTATTTGATCCCTGATCTCTCAAAACTTCCATAATATTTTCATTTGCGTACTCTTGTCTAAAAATCGTCATGTCCGTTTTCTGACCCCTTACCCAGCTTGCTGTTGAGTGCATATTCTGTTCAGCCTGCATTCGTTTTGCTGAGTATTGCCCACAAGAGGGAATTACAGGTTGTTATAATATTATATTTTGACTTATTTGCACGGCTACTTTCTGATGGGTTGGCTAACTAGCTGTTTTATTTTTTCTAGAGAAACTTTGGATTGGCCTGGAAAATTTTGTATTTGATTGGCTAATTAATGCAGACAGGTGAGACATTACTGCCTTTTCTTACTAGGTTTTCTCACATGATAAATAAGACACATCCACGCCCGTGGTGCATCTTAAATTTGTTTATCTTTGGCTTTGCATTTCATCAAAACAGCACATCATGTGCAATAAATATTTGCTTTCTTGTTTCTTTCAGCATGTGCCAAATTTCGCGAACCTTGTCATTATGTTAGATTTTGTTTCTTGATTGCCATGTAAAAAGGACTTTATATTCTTTAGAAGTTGAGTTTCTTACCAACCTCTTTACTTTCTGCAGGGTTGTCAGCCAAGTAGAGTATCCCTCATTGGTTGATTTGCGAGGTCTCCTCTTAGATCTTGTTGCCCAACTTTTGGGAGCTTTATCACGTATCAGGTATGCTCATGGATAAGGGGTGTGTGAGGGAGGGAGGCCATGTAAAAGCTGTTACAATATTATGTGATCTCTTTTTTTTTTGACTAGAAAACTGCAGGGGAGGCCCCCGCAGTTTAATTATATATATATATATATATATATTATATTAAAGGAAAGGTTTAAATAAAAGACATATGTGACCTCTTTGTCCATATTACTTCAAATTAGGGAGGGAATGAGGCCATGTAAAAGCTGCTGCATTGTTATATGACCTCTTTGTCTATGTTACTTAAAATTCTGATGATTCATACAGGTTTAGTTCTGTGACGGAAAGGTTTTTCATGGAGCTTAATAGTCGGCGTAATGATGGGCCTCTTTCTAGAAGCGATTCACTCAGCATTATTAATGGGATGCGCTACCTTAAATTGGGGGTACGATACAAAGATCGCTTTATTATTTTAATTTTTTGTGTCAGTTCATAGTGAGTTGACAAGTATTTAAAGTGCATGGCAATAACAATCTGATTTATCTTGGTCATGCTATCTTATAAAATTCCAAATGTTCTATCAGGTAGTATGGTACCATTACCATGCTTCAGTTACAAGTCCACTTTTCACTGGCCAAAACATGCTTTGATATTAGCACTTTGATGAATCTTACTCATCCAAAGTTTTTACTTGTGTACCACTGTACATAGAATCCCAAAAGTACCTTTTGATTTGCAAAAATTTAATTTTGTTAAGAAAAAACATATCTACATACACAAGAAAGTTAACTTAACTGATACTCTATTCACTTCAGCATCTTTGAACCAATGTACATAACAATGCCACTCCGTTTGAATTGTAATTACTGCATACTTACGAATTTACCTTTCCAGGTGAAGACAGAGGGTGGACTGAATGCCTCGGTTTCCTTCATTGCAAAAGCAAATCCTCTAAATCGTCCTCCCAACAAAAGAAAGAGTGAACTGCAACATGCTTTGTGCAACATGCTCTCAAGTATACTGGCCCCGCTTGCTGAGGGAGGCAAACATCATTGGCCTCCTCTGGGTGTAGAACCTGCATTGTCACTTTGGTACGATGCTGTTGCTCGAATAAGAGGCCAGCTCATGTATTGGATGGATAAGCAGAGCAAACATATTGCAGTAAGTCGAGTTTGAAATTTAATGTAATGCATTTTTGGCATTTGTGCAACATATTGTATGCCTTGATTTTGTTTGCTATTGAATAACTAGCACATACTTTATTTACTTCTTTATTTGTTAGCGAGCATGAGGTGTTAATGATGCTGGACTGGGAATTCTGAAATTGATCTGTCAAATTGAGTATTCGAATGGAATTTTCTGGTTTTATGGTTTGTAGTTGAATAAGGCAATAAACTTCACTTTCTATCTTATCATCTTGGTGACTGTATTATTCCCTTTTTTAGACATCATTAATTACTGATGCCTTGTGCAATTTTAATATTTAGTACTGAATCTTCATCACAGGTTGGATTTCCACTTGTAACTCTTCTACTTTGCCTCGGTGATTCCCATACGTTCAACACTCACTTTTCTCAACATATGGAGATCTTGTATAAGTACCTCAAGGTGATTTTCTGTGCGCACATTTGATCATATTAAAGGCCTTTCATGTGATAACCTCATATTTTTCACCACCTAATATTTTTTAAATGCTGTACTCCTTGTACTGATTGTAAACCATGATCCTGATTTCTGAAACTTATATTCTTCCTTTGTGCTGCATGAAGCCTAATGATGCTTAATTGTTTATTACGCAGGACAAGAATCACCGATCAATGGCATTAGATTGTCTTCACAGGCTAGTGAAATTTTACTTAAATGTTTATGCAGATTACCAGCCTAGAAATCACGTGTGGGACTGTTTAGACAGTGTGACCTCTCAACTACTGACCGTTTTGAAGAAGGGCTTGCTGACACAAGATGTCCAGCATGATAAACTTGTTGAATTCTGTGTGACCTTAGCTGAGAGCAACTTGGATTTTGCGATGAATCATATGATCCTCGAATTGTTAAAACCAGATAGTTTAAGTGAAGCAAAGGTTGTTGGTCTTAGGGCTTTGCTTGAGATAGTTGTCTCTCCATCTAACAAACAAATTGGGTTGGATGTTTTCCAAGGTAACACGGTTTTATGAATTGTTCCATTCTGTTTAATCTTAAGTATTTTCTGAAAAATATTGTAATCAGTATTTTTACTCTTATAATTTCAGAATATGGTATTGGGCATTATATTCCAAAAGTAAAGTCAGCGATTGAGTCGATTTTACGATCTTGTAACAAGGCATATAGCTTAGCCCTTCTTACATCATCAAAAGCTACTATAGGTATGCTGCTACTTCTCATCATACAAGGAAATATACAAATTATTTGTCAAGTGCTATTATTTTTGTCAATTTATTTTCATTCATCTTTGGAAACTATTGATACTTAAAATTGTATCATGGTGAAGCAAATACTCATTCAGCTTTCTATTTTCCCCTTTATTTCATTATTTATAACATTGGTATTTTCAGATAATGTAACAAAGGATAAATCTCAGGGATCACTCTTCAGATCTGTGCTGAAATGTATACCATACTTAATAGAAGAGGTGGGGCGTAATGATAAAATGACCGAGATTATACCTCAGCATGGTATAAGTATTGACCCTGGTGTTCGTGAAGAAGCAGTGCAAGTGTTGAACAGGATTGTACGATGCTTGCCGAATCGTCGGTTTGCTGTGTTGAAAGGAATGGCCAACTTTATCCTAAAACTTCCTGATGAGTTCCCTCTTTTGATTCAAACATCACTGGGACGATTAGTAGAGCTCATGCGCTTGTGGAGAGTATGCCTATCTGAGGAACTTTTGGCAAAAGACATGCAAAATGTTAAGCGTTCTAGTCTAGGAGGCGATGCACTACAGAGGTCTCCTTTTCATAGATCCAGGGATGTATCTGAATTTCGTGCCTCGGAAATGGATGCAGTTGGTCTTGTCTTTCTCAGCTCTGCCGATGTTCAAATAAGGCTTACTGCTTTGGAGTTATTGCGATGTGTTCGAGCGCTAAAAAATGAACTCAGGGATTACTCGGCAAATGAATGGGGCGACAGTAAACTGAAGCTTGAACCAGAACCTATATTTATTATTGACATCATAGAGGAAAATGGGGTTAGTTTTTTATATGTATTTCTGTTTGTTTGGATTTAAGTTTCTTTGAGCTGGATTTGTTTGAAATGAAGTAATTTTGCTGGGAAGAAAATAGAGTAAATGTTTTCAGCCCTCCAAAATTCCTGTCCCAGTGGGGCCTTAAGAATATCTTTGGCTTCTAATGTTATCATTAAACTGTTTCCCATGCTTGATGACTATCTGTCTACATAAATCCACAGGAAGACATAGTTCAAAGCTGTTATTGGGATCCTGGGCGACCTTATGATCTGAGGCGTGAGATGGATCCTGTTCCCTTGGATGTGACTCTTCAATCCATTTTAGAGAGTACAGACAAAAGCAGATGGGCTCGTTACCTCAGTGAGATTGTCAAATATGCAGCTGAACTTTGCCCGAGCTCTGTGCAGGATGCAAGGCAAGGACTCTGGGGGTTTCCTGGAATCTTTCTGTGTATTATGATTTAGTTTGTGTCAAGCCTCCCTTTTATTCCCCTCCGATAGCAATCCTGACTTTCCGTTGTGGAATGCAAATTAGGCAGTGTCTTCACAGCAGTATGTAAATACTACACAAAATTGGCACTTAAGAGTTTTTTAAGCTGTGTACCCAACATTCCATGAAACTTAACCAGAAGCTCATAATATGAATACAATTATGTGTCATAGGGATGTTATAGATCTCCATATAGATGGACTGATGGAGTTGACTAGCTGAGAGACTAGAGACATTTAACAGAGATGCACACCCTTAATTTGGTTTATTTGTTAACATTAACTCAAAGTATGTGGCTTTCTATGGATTTGGTACATTAAGTCCCCTTCCTCTTCCGGTTGATTGCCTATTTCTCTAAGAGCTGCCTTTTACATGCACACTTGCTATTTCTTTGATGTAAGGTCTCAATTTCTAGACAGTGGTGTTCTCTGCATTCATTTGATAATTTTGGGCATCTTATTATTGACTTTATTTCATGACTCCGCAGATTAGAGGTTGTTAGGAGACTAGAACAGATCACTCCGGTCGAATTAGGTGGAAAGGCACAACAATCACAGGATACTGAAACTAAGCTCGATCAATGGCTGATATATGCAATGTTTGCATGTTCTTGCCCACCTGATAGCAGAGAAGAATTTGCCCTCAGAGCAGCCAGAGAGATCTTCCATATGGTTTTCCCATCACTGCGCCATGGTTCTGAATCATATGCTGTAAGTCACGTGATTATATATTTCCAAATGTTTAACTTGCCTTGCATATGACCATACACAATTGCATATTTATTATAGCTTGTTCCTCATTCTGTCCGTTGACATTCCAAATGTTCTGAATCAAATAAATATTCCAAATGTTTCCTTCTTCTTTTTTTTTATTTCGTTGATTTTTTTCTTTTGCACAAATCTGATTCGTCCAACTGAAACCCTCACTGCTCAATTGATAACAATGGTAAAACCTTTTCTGAATTGGTAATGTTTATTTGAGATGAAAACTAATGTTTTCTAAAGGTTGGCATTTAGATGTAGTAGACTTGCATTACTTATAGCTTTGAGTGCACAGGATATGCAAAGTACAGTTTTTGCCATAAGTCATTTGAACTAACTGATGCCTGGCATGCCTGTGCAATATTGACATGAAGCATCTAATGAAATTATGGAAGTGCCTTAGACTTGCATGCTTAGGAGATAGTGAGCTAGCCAAATTAATGTCATTTTTCTGTGTAGCGATTTTCCTCTAAATATTTAGTTTCAGCATTGGTTAGTTGATTATGGATAAAGCACTCTAATTGTTTTCTCTTTTGGGGTGATTTCTGTATCTGCAGCTTGCTGCTACAGCTGCCCTTGGGCACTCACATCTCGAAGTATGTGAAATCATGTTTGGTGAACTTACATCTTTCCTTGAGGATGTATCATCAGAAACAGAAGCAAAACCAAAATGGAAGGTACAGCAGATTAACTTTGTTCCAATGGCACTATATCAGTTCAGTGAATTAGTTCACACTTCCTCTGCTTGGCCATCTTCATTTAAGGAAGGGCATTTATTGCATAGACCTGTCCATTTTTCTGGAAAAAGTGACTTTTGTTTTTCACCTAAAATACCAAGCCTAATTCAACCAAACTGATCTAATATCCATGGTTTTAAGCTATCATCCAGTTTCACTAGCTTATTTTTGTGTCGACAGATCTTAGATCTTTCTCTATTTCTTAATATACCTTTGAGACTGTGACTTGGTAGCAACTGCTTAACCTGTATATTTGTAATTCACATAGTCTATTTTCCATGGGAGCCTCTTTACACAATTTTCCATGAGAAGGTACTTTGCCACTTTAATAATTCTACAAGTACTCCATCGGTCACAAATACTTGTAGTTTTGGACATACTTCAGGACGAACTTTGGAAACTTTGAATATCATTATCTTTTTAAATTCTTAAATTGGATATAGGAGAACCATATATGTAGATTTGTCTCAGAGAGTACTTTCATGATATGAAATTTATTGAGTTTTATAAACATAACGTACTAGATATCAGTGGTCAAAGTTACACTTGGAAGACTGTTGATGTCCAAAACGACAAGTATATGTGACCAGAGGGAGTAAACCTTTCATTCATCTCTTGAAATCATTTGAAATGGGTAGTGCTAGCAGTGACCAAATGTGTTTTTCCCTGCAGAATCCTAGGTCCCGCCGTGAGGATCTGCGTACGCATGTTGCGAACATACATAGAATGATAGCTGAGAAGATTTGGCCTGGAATGCTTAGTCGAAAACCTGTTCTCCGTTTACATTTTCTGAAGTTCATTGATGAAACATGCCGCCAGATCCTGCCACCATCTGATAACTTTCAAGATTTGCAGCCTCTCCGATATGCACTAGCATCTGTTCTGAGATATCTAGCTCCAGAATTTATTGATGCAAAGTCTGAGAGGTTCGACAACAGATTGCGTAAGAGGCTATTTGACCTCCTCCTTAGCTGGAGTGATGATTCTGGCAGCACTTGGGGACAGGAAGGCAACAGTGATTATCGCCGTGAAATTGAGCGATATAAAGCTAGCCAGCATAATAGGTCAAGGGAATCACTTGACAAACTTGCATTTGACAGGGAAATGGCTGAGCAGTTGGAAGCTATCAATTGGGCTTCGATGAATGCCATTGCTTCTTTACTATATGGTCCATGCTTTGATGATAATGCAAGGAAATTGAGTGGTCGGGTAATATCGTGGATCAATAGTTTGTTCATGGAACTAGCTCCAAGAGCACCTTTTGGGCATTCACCAGTTGATCCCCGAACTCCATCATATTCAAAGCACACTGATGGGGGACGTTTTGGAGGAAGGGACAAACAGAAAACTAGTCACTTGCGTGTTCTGTTAGCAAAAACTGCGTTGAAGAATATTTTGCAGACAAATTTGGATCTGTTTCCTGCTTGCATAGATCAGGTAAGTTTGCTTCTTCTTTCGTGAGTCTACTTTCATAAGTTTTGCTTCTTCTATGAACAGGCCAACTATTTGCGTTGTATTTATATTACATTGAATAGCATTTGTATAATGAATTGCTCATGGTGACTTTCCTTCTCAAAGTAGCTCATTATTAATTTGGTGGTATCTTATTAGTTACTTTCATCCTGCATAACTTAGGATTACACCATTTCCTTTTCCCCCCTCTAATCATCCTTGTTTTTCTTCTTGAAGAAATTCATCTCCTTTTAGCAAAGGTTAGGGATGCTTCATGTCACAATAACAGTTTCTTGAATTAAAAAGTTCTCAAGCTCTTCTCTCTTCTCAGCATCCTTATGTTGACAGTTTAATTTGTGCTTCCCATCACCTGTTAAATTTCGACTATACCTATCATTTGCAGTGCTACTCTCCAGATTCTCCAATATCAGATGGGTATTTCAGTGTCCTTGCTGAAGTATACATGCGTCAGGAAATTCCAAAGTGTGAGATCCAGAGAATTTTGAGCTTGATCCTCTACAAGGTGGTTGATCAAACAAAACTGATCCGTGATAGTGCCCTTCAAATGTTGGAGACACTCTCTCTCCGTGAATGGGCGGAAGATGATGCTGATGGTGTTGGGCATTACCGGGCTTCTGTTGTTGGCAACCTGCCAGATTCCTACCAGCAATTCCAGTATAAGTTGTCCTCAAAGCTTGCCAAGGACCATCCTGAGCTCAGTGAGCATCTATGTGAGGAAATTATGCAGCGCCAGCTTGATGCAGTGGATATTATTGCTCAACATCAGGTCCTCACATGCATGGCTCCTTGGATAGAGAATCTCAACTTTGTTAGACTAAAAGAATCTGGTTGGAGTGAGAGATTGCTGAAAAGTCTTTATTATGTGACGTGGAAGCATGGTGATCAGTTTCCTGATGAGATTGAGAAACTGTGGAGCACCGTTGCAAGCAATACTCGTAATATCATTCCTGTTCTCAACTTCTTGATCACCAGAGGGATTGAGGATTGTGATGCCAATCCATCAGCAGAGATTACTGGTGCATTTGCTACCTACTTTTCAGTTGCCAAGCGTGTTAGTCTGTATCTTGCTCGGATTTGCCCACAACAGACCATCGATCACTTGGTCTGTGAGTTGTCTCAGAGAATGCTTGAGGATGATGAGGAACCAGTCAGGCCTGGAAAGGTTGATACTTCTGCAAATGTTGTGTTAGAGTTTTCTCAAGGACCTAGTACCTCCCAGGTGGCAACAATAGTTGATAGCCAGCCTCACATGTCCCCCCTGCTTGTCCGTGGTTCCCTCGATGGTGCAATCAGGAATGTTAGCGGAAACCTAAGCTGGCGGACATCAGCAGTTACTGGTCGAAGTGTATCTGGCCCACTGAGCCCATTGGCTCCTGAAGTAAGCATTCCGAACCCTACTACAGGCCGGTCAGGCCAGCTCCTTCCAGCATTAATGAACATGTCAGGGCCATTGATAGGTGTCCGAAGTTCAGCTGGAAATCTGAGGAGCCGTCATGTTTCCAGAGACAGTGGTGATTACTACTTAGATACCCCAAACTCAAATGATGATATTTTACATCAAGGTGGCAGTGGTGTTCATGGTATCAATGCCAATGAGCTCCAATCTGCATTGCAGGGGCATCAGCACTTGCTTTCACGTGCTGATATAGCTTTGATTCTCCTTGCTGAAATCGCATATGAAAATGATGAGGACTTCCGCGAAAACTTACCACTATTGTTCCATGTCACCTGTGTTTCCATGGATAGTTCTGAAGACATTGTGCTTGAGCATTGCCAGGATTTGCTTGTGAATCTCCTCTATTCACTCGCTGGACGCCATCTTGAACTGTACGAGGTTGAAAGCAGTGAACGGGAGAATAAGCAGCATGTCGTGAGTTTGATAAAATACATTCAATCTAAAAGAGGTAGCCTGATGTGGGAGAATGAGGATCCTACCCTTGTTCGGACTGAACTACCTAGCGCTTCACTCTTATCAGCACTTGTGCAAAGCATGGTTAGTGCAATTTTCTTCCAGGGGGATCTTCGTGAAACCTGGGGTTCTGAAGCACTTAAGTGGGCTATGGAGTGCACATCTCGTCACCTGGCATGTCGGTCACACCAGATATATCGTGCTTTACGCCCCAGTGTTAAAAGCGATAGCTGCGTATTGCTTATGAGGTGCATCCACAGATGCTTGGGTAACCCTGTTCCAGCTGTTCTGGGTTTTGCAATGGAGATATTGTTGACACTTCAAGTCATGGTTGAGAACATGGAGCCTGAGAAGGTGATACTTTACCCACAGCTCTTCTGGGGCTGTGTTGCACTGATGCATACCGATTATGTGCACATATATTGCCAGGTACTTGAATTGTTCTGTAGGGTAATCGATCGCTTGACATTCCGTGATCGGACAACTGAAAATGTGTTACTATCCAGCATGCCACGTGATGAGTTTGACATCAATGGGTATACAAGCGACCTCCACAGGCTGGAGTCGAGAACCACGTCAGAGAGATTGCTATCTGTGACAGAAACTGGGAAAGTTCCTGATTTCGAAGGGGTGCAGCCATTGGTGCTGAAAGGACTTATGTCCAGTGTTAGCCATGGATCTGCAATCGAGGTGTTATCTAGGACTACCATTCCAACATGTGATTCTATATTTGGGAGTCCTGAGACAAGGCTGTTGATGCACATCACAGGTCTTCTTCCATGGCTTGGGTTGCAGCTCACCAAAGATGCATCTTCCCTCGGGTCATCTTCACCTATACAAGAGCAGAATCAGAAAGCTTACTATGTGGCATCCAACATTTCAGTATGGTGCCGTGTCAAATCTTTAGATGATTTAGCCGAAGTCTTCAGAGCATACTCCTTTGGGGAAATCATCTCCCTAGAAGATCTTTTTGCACGCGCTTCGCCGCCAATCTGTTCTGAGTGGTTTCCTAAGCACTCATCTCTGGCATTTGGGCACCTGCTTAGGCTCCTTGAGAGGGGCCCTCTGGATTATCAGAGAGTGGTGCTTCTGATGCTTAAATCACTGTTGCAGCAAACCCCAGTGGATCCATCTCAGATACCTCAAGTGTACAATGTTGTGTCGCAGCTCGTGGAGAGCGCACTATGTGCAGAGGCACTGAATGTGTTGGAGGCGCTCCTACGGAGCTGCAGCGGTGTAACTGGTGGTCAAGGTGATGATATTGGATTTGGTGAGAATGGTCATGGGATGGGGGAGAAGGTTCACCAAAACATGCTTCTTCCTCAATCATCATTCAAGGCTAGGAGTGGACCTCTTCAATATGCTGCTGCCGGTTCAGGGTTTGGGACTCTAATGGGGCAAGGCGGTGGCAGCGCTGCTGATACTGGAGTGGCCACCCGAGATGTGGCGCTGCAGAATACCCGGTTGCTGCTTGGGCGTGTCCTTGATACATGCGCTCTTGGGCGTAAGAGGGATCATAAGCGCCTTGTGCCGTTTGTGGCGAACATCGGGTAGAAAAATGCAGTGAGTGACCTATGTAAAATGTTTGGTGGCTATATGTGCTAACTGAATGAATGCAGCTAATTTTGTACAGCTAGGAGCGTGATCCAGAAATCGCTGTGCACAGGATGACAAGATAGAAGAAGCAGCACTTCCCGCCGCCGATAGACTACCCTAACCAAACTCAATTTTGACTGTTGTAATATCGGAATGTGTTTATTTATCCTGCAACCGCACAGAGGTAGCAGGTTTGAAGTATGGTTGTAGCTGTAGACTGCAATTCATTGGATGTACATACACATACATACAGCATGAGCGAGTGGCACAAGTTCTTTTCACTTCTTTTTTGCTTGGCTAGTGTGTATATTGAAATGCTTGGTGACATCCCGAAGGGGAAGGGACTCCAGTGTAGTGTTTGATTCATTATTATTGTTACCTGTTGTGTTCATTTATGCACGGAGACAATGCAGTTTGTTTGATGTCGCTACTCGCTACCGTAGTTACGCACGGAGTATGTTTCATGGGTGCTTTGTGGTCGTTTGGGGCAGCTTTTGCAGCTGTAGCCTCTCCTCGGATCAAAACCTCTCTCGAACAGCCTAGTTTTTTCATCCATCGTGAGAAGCTATAGCACATAATTAAAAAATAAACTAGAAGTAAGTTCTTTTAGATTTTTATCAGTTGTTTATTAGAACCTAAAGTTCTTCAAACAGGTCCCGAGTCTTACTGACTATGGATCTTAGTCTATTTGTTTTGGAGGAATTTTATCACATAGCAATAAGGAAAAATAGAAGAATAGGAATTCATGCACATTTCAATTTATAGGAATTTTTCAAGAGGTTTGAGTGGATGAAAAATTTTCTATATTCTCTCTACAAATTGTAGGAAAGAAAAAAAATTACTTTGGTTTTCCATACCTACATTCCTATGAAATGAATGACACTCATAGGAATTAATCCTCAGAAATCTTTTCCTCCAAAACAATTTGGCCCTTAGGCTGTTTGGTTCCCTAGGTTAGGAACTATAGTTCGTGCATGTCATTATTAGTGTATGATAAATTAAGTATTAGTTTTTTAAAAAAACATAGATTAATATAATTTTTTAAAACAACTTTCGTATACAACGTGAAACGTGTGCGTAGAAGACGAGGAAGGTGAGTAGAGAGAACTCAGGCCTTAGTGGTTACTCCTGGACTTTGTAATAGTACTAGTAGCAAGCATATTCACTGAACCAGATTAATGCATGAGTATGGGAGGTAGGGGTGAAAATGAGACAGATATTTCTCGATTATCTGTTTGATTTGAGACTCGCGAGAGGAATATGGGAGAGAAAATGAGATACCCGATACTATCTGAGTTCGAATCCAAACTTGTAAAAAATGGGTTAGAATACTGGAAGACTTTTATTCACTCGTATGTCTCATATTATAAAACATATATGAAAATTTATTATAAATTCACCTACAAATATGATAAAAAATTGGTTAATCACTATTTTACGAGCTCACATGTAATATTATATATTTTCTCTTAATGTATCTATTTTAACACTTTAATTACCTCTTTATATTTAATATCATTATATAAATAAGATATACAAATAGATATCCGTTCCCGAATTCGATTCGAAAAAAATAATATAGGATAAGATATGAGATAAGCGATATGTTATCCGGCACTATTCGTATTCGGTTTTAAATGTAAAGAGAAAATATGGGTTAAAATATGAGATTGACATAATTCGATCGCATCCGTCGGTTTTCACCCCTAATAGAAGGAGAGAGCGGCAGGAGAGAGGGAGGGGGGAGGGGGGGGGGGGTGTGTGTGTGTGAAACTGGGACCCATAGCAGGCAAAGGCAGATCTGGAGTTTCTGGACTATAGCGAGGGAGCACGTTTAGGAGTGGCTGAACAGAACAAATGGGGGGGAGGGGAGAGGAGCGGTGAGAGAGACAGTGAGTGCGCAAGTGTAGTGCAGAGGCAAGACGACCACATAACATAACCGAACACAAAAGACAGCATCTCTCTCTCACGCGCTGCTGCTCTGCTGAATCCATCTCATCCCTCGCCGCCGCCGCCGCCGCTCCCATGGACTCCGCCGTGCGACCGCCGCCCGTCGACGAGGAAGAAGCCCGCCGCCGCCGGAGCACCGATTGCATCTACTTCCTCGCCTCCCCGTTGACCTGCAAGAAGGTCTTGCCTTTCTCTCCCTCCCTTACTTTCCTCCTTTTTCTTTTCATCCATCTTTTCCCCCCATCTCCTCTAGTTCGATTACCTCCCGATCTGCCGCTTCTCTCGTCTGCTACACCCATCCCTCCTTTCGATCTGCCTTCCCTCCACTCGTATCTTTGGATTACTTACTTTTACCTTTTCAAGTCTTCTTCGGAAATTCTCTCTTGTAGACTAGACGCTACAACAGTACACCAGAGATTCGTTTGCCCTTTCAACTAATCAATTAATTAATCAATCTGTATATATAGCGTATGAGATGAGATGACATGTCCTCAGCTCGCAGAAAACTTGTGTTTGTGCTACTGCTAGGTTTTCGGTTCTACTACTACTTTTTAGTACTATACTAGACTGGACTAGAATAGGCTAAGCTCTAAGGCGGGCGGTGCGGTGCATGGCTAGGATACACGCCATAACACCATGCTCATGTGCTGTGGTGGGGGACAACAAAACATTTCGTCGCTCTTCGTCACATCCTTTACTTACCTCACCATCTCAGCTGCTTATTTTCCAGCTATGTGGCCAATATAAGGCGGGGCATTTTACTATTTGCCACTTTTAAGATGTCCTATAAATATATTTCTCTTGTCGGTTTCTCGATCTGCGCCTTGCTTCAATATGCATATATAAAAACTTCCATTTTAGAGTACATTATTGGGTGTGTTGCGAATGCGTGGAGTACGTCATCGGTTCTAAGCTAGTGATTTATTTCCTTTGTCGTGTCTAATGCGTTGCACCTTACTGATTGATTCTTCTTTATTTCAATAATTTGATGACATCATCTTTTTCCTTCACTCAGGGAAGTGAATGTGAGTACCGTCATAGTGATGCTGCCAGGATGAATCCTAGGGATTGCTGGTATTGGTTCAATGGCAACTGTGCTAATCCTAAATGCTCATTCAGGCACCCGGTACTCCCCTTGCTCTATGTTTTTTTCTTCAACCAAAACTACTGCAATTATAATGTGTTTAGTGCCACCGTGAAACAGGCCAACGCTGTAAGCTACTATATAAGTTTCTCCAATTAACTTATTCTCGTGGCAACAATTCTTGTACACAACTGCACATGATAATACCCACTATCAAATATTATGCGCAACCTGGGGCTGATAACTAATAATCTTGCTCACTTTTCAGCCATTGGATGGCCTGGTCGGAGCACCCACAACACCACGAACATCTCAACAATCTGCACCACAGGTTTCTGTGCCTGCTCAAGCCCCTGTGTCTAATCCTGCCAGTGGCACAGCCAAGCAAGGAGTTCCATGTTATTACTTTCAAAAGGGCATGTGCGTAAAAGGGGATAGGTGTGCCTTCTTGCATTTGCCACAGGCTACTGGAAGTCCTGCCCCTCAGCACACAACAAAGGTTTTTGCTCCTGCTTCTGTGCCTCATCCTCAGTTGAAGAACTCGTGGACAAAACCAAACTCTTCTGCTCAGCAGAATGCACCTCCTGCCATATTTGACAGGCCTAAGGACAGTGCTCATAATGGCAAAACTGTTCAGAAGCAAAATTTGACAAACAGGGTTGGTCACTTGTCAGGAATTATTCATGATAACAAAAGTTCTTATATGCCATCGGGTGTAACAAAGAATTACCGCCCTCCGCCCTCAACTGGAGACGATTTAGCTGAAAATGGTATGGAGATGGGTGAATTTGTGAGGGAACCTTCTGCTGGTTCTGATGTTCTCACTGGTGGTGCTGATGACAATGCTGAACAGTCACTCAGGGAAGACCGTGGTACTTACCGTCGTACTAATGGGGAGCAGCACATTGGGATGCTTAGGCAAACTCATGGTAGTTATGGATTTGAAAGGTCACACAGAAGTTCAGCTGAGAAATTGTTGTCGGAGAGTAGGTTTTCTCCGAGAGAACATATGCCTTTGACTGCAGACAGTTCAGATTTGCGGCAAAGGCTATTGAAGCAAAGAAGGCTCAATAATCCCAGATCAGGGCAGGTCTCTGATAGACATAATGTCTATCTTGAGGATGCACACCATGACCATCATCGTCGGCGTGGTGAAGAGCAAGCTACCAATGACGGCGTCTCAAGCTCTCGATTGCGTGGTAGAATAAAACTTCCAGCGGAAACATCGTTTGACAGACTTGGCTTACAGACAGAGAAAGAGAGAGACAGAGGGCCTCGAGCTAGATTGTCACCACCAAGTCAAACAGACCTTAGAGGGAAGCTTCATGATAGGCTAAAGGCTAAACCAAATGAGGATGTATCTGGTAATGTAAAAAGTTCTTTGGCAAAAGCAAATGAAGATGCTGACTCGTTGAACTTTGCTGGCCCGAAGAGCCTTGCAGAGCTGAAAGCAAAGAAGGTTGCAGGCAGTTCAGGTGGATATTCTATGAAGAGTAGTCGTTCTTTAGCAGGGACAGTCCGAATGACATCCGAAATAGTTACCATCAAAGACTCGTCGGACCCTGTTCTGTTTGACTGTCCAAAATCATTAAATGCCATCCTGAAGAGAAAAAGGGAGGTAGATTCTGGAAACGCTACCGATTCTGGCAGCAAACAGGAAGAATACTCTGGGGGAGATGAAGAAGGATCTCAGAATGATTTCCGAAACATCGAGGATGACATGGTTGGAACGAACACAGAGGGCAATGGAGAAGCCGCCTTCCAACCTGAAGACGATGTGGTGTATGGCGATAGCCTGTCTCCTGCGGATGACATTGCTACTGAAGCTGCAGACGATGCGAGCAAGGAGCTGGAGGAGCAGCAAGATGTAGAGACAGCAGAAGGGTACGACTACGAGATGGATGACGTTAATGCGGTGGAGGAGGAAAATGACTACCAGGAGTATGAAGACGAAGACGATGATTTGGAGGACGACGACGATTTCGCGCGCAAAGTGGGCGTGATGATCACTTGAAGCTGCGGTGCAGTAGGTGTGCCACTATATATGGTATGACCGAAGAATTGAAAGATGTGTTTGTTAGTATTCCTCCCAACAAGATGTTGGTCTGTTTTTTCTTGTGGCGCTAGATACTTTTACTTCACTGCGCCAAAGAATTCAGCTAATAAAGTTGGGAGGAAGATAAAATTGGCTCATCGGAGAGCTTGTGTTTCAGCCAAGAGGCGGCTGCTTGTACTCTAATGTGTGCGTGTGCTCTCCTGTCTGCTTGTGTTGTTGTATCATTAATTAAATCAAAATGACCTAACAGGTTACACAATGTACTACTTTTTATATTCATTAGTGCATAAGATGAGCATAAGATGATAAAAGGGCTTGAAGCCTTTTCTTTCTGGTAGAGAATACATTGCTCTTGCCTCAGATTTAACATTTCATTTTTCTTGCTTTTGAATTGTGTATCTCATATTGCAATTTCGATTTGTGTCGCTTTGTTGGGTCGAACACAGCAGACGGTTCATCTGCATATATGCACAAGAAAACTGTCACCCTACAAATCGATGCCTCCGATAGCATGTCAGATACCTCAACATACGCAAACAGACACAAGTCATGGCGTCAATTTTTCCGTCTTACAGTAGGAGATGAGCTCAAAAAGGAGGACTAGAAGAAATTTACCGTCTAAACATATTATCTTCGAATACTCCTACAGCGTATTACATACATATCACTGTATAAAGTCTGCCGTGCGGTGTTTACATCATCTTTGCAGTGGCTTCAACAGGTCTTTGAGAGGTCCTCGGCGCTGAACATTCTTGGGCTGCTGTTTCTCTGTGTTGCAGCTGCAGCTGCTGGTGTTGAGGTTTTCGCCGCAGCCAAGGCACAGACCTTTGCAGGTGGGACTGCACAGGGCATCAAGCGTGATCTCCAGGTGAATGATGTCCCGGATGTGCTTTGAGATATCAATCTCCTTTTCCCCAGCTGGGAAATGCAGCCGGTCTTCCCAATCTATATCTTCATCGTCTTCTTCTCGGCTGCCGGTTAGCAAAGGAGCTTTGGTTTGTTCTTCTTCAAATATCGTGCCAAGATCAACCACATCAGGTTCCTCTACTCTATCTTCGGTCAGCAAGAGGGAAAAATTTGCAAATATACCTTGAGGCGCTGGCTCAGCACACCTGAAAATGAAGCACAATGCGTTTCAGTATAGCACTATCAACCTTGTCCTCAAGTTGTGCCAGAATTAAATTAACCAAAAAATGGCCTGTTTCTACTTTGTGAATAACTCATGTATTGTCAACAACAAAAGTAATATTCACTGAATATACTGGTTGCTTCATATTCAATCCTCCATAAACCATTATGCAATTATCAGATATATATATTATTTCAAGGTTTGCACACAACAGCAGCTCAGTCGGACAATAAATTTGGAAACTTTCCACAATGGTCGTGAGCTAAAAGAGATGCTGTATAACTTACTGTATGAGAGATGAACTTGAGATTATTCTCCTAAAGTTTTCCTCCTACGGAATAGTTATTATTTGTTTGACTAATTG
Organism: Oryza officinalis; assembly: GCA_008326285.1. Lineage (NCBI taxonomy): Eukaryota > Viridiplantae > Streptophyta > Magnoliopsida > Poales > Poaceae > Oryza > Oryza officinalis. The sequence continues at coordinate 59,290,507 of BDMV01000002.1, read as the reverse complement.
AACGAAAAAACTCACCGCTAGCTTAATAAAGTGAAGATTGTTACAAAAGGGGCACTATTTGGCCATTATTTGATTTCATCAAATGGCAGCCATCAAGGTCTCATCAAAGGCAACCATCAAGAGGATTTGAATCCTTTGTAACAGCCATATATTTATAAGCATAAATCAACCTTATTGCTAATTGATATAATACACTAATGTCTAGAATCCTAGGCTTGTAATCTCCCTATATAATGGGAAATTTGAGATCAATGGAAGAATGGAGAATTCACATTTCACTTTTCATTCTTTTCGTTTTACAACAAAGATATGCCAAACCACCATAAATCTAACTAACTAGTAGCTGTATGGAGCAGTAAAGTGTAGTTGACCGGTAGGCAAAGTCCAATCCAGCATGGACATTGAAGTGAAAAATTGCACAAGACTAAGCTAAGGGTGCGTCATGATGTATTTATGAACAGTAGTAGAGGTGATAAGTTATAGAGATTGTTACTGTAGTTGGCAGTAATGAAATATGTTTAGGTCATACCTTGTCTAAAAGGAAAGGAAAAGGAAAAAGAGAGAAGGTTAGCAGGCCTTACCCGTAGCAGCCGAGGGTGATGACAGTGCGGAGGATGCCGTCGAGGCGCAGGCGGCCCCGGCGCCTGGCAACGTCGAGGGAGACGAGCACCGGCGTCTGGTCCTTGGTAGCGGTAGGGTTGGTGGAGGAGAGGATGAGGATTCCCATGGTGGCGGCGCGCGCACGAGAATGAGGGGAGGAGAGGTCGCCAAGGCCGAGGCGCTCCAGGGTGGTGGCGTACTCGAGGTGGTGAACCGAAGCGTCCCGCCGGTACACCACCGCGCCCTCCCACGGAGAACCCTCCTCCTCAGACTCTTCTTCTTCTTCTTCTTCTTCTTCTTCCTCTGGGCGGTAGTCGTAGTCGACGGTGAACAAGTCATCGTCGGCGCATGGGGATGGGGATGGGGAGTGGGAGAGACTAGAGGGTTGTGGTCGGAAGAAGGAGCAGCTGCGGTGGAGTGGGGTCGTCGGCGGGGGAGGGGTGCGGGTGCGGCGGCGGAGGACCAAGGGGAGGCCTGCTCCTGCTCCTGCGACGCCCCCAACCCCAAGCATCATCATCATCCTCTCCTCGCGGCTGAACCTGCTCTTCCTCCGGATTGGAATCCGGATTCCCCCGACCCCCCCGCCTTGGTGCCAAGGCCATGCCATCCTCTCCTGCGTGTTGCAGGGCCCATGGGCTAAATCATTTAAGGCCCAAGGGACGTGCCGTGGACGCAGAAGCCCATCACTGCTCATGGAAATGCCAGTTTCTCCAAAAGCTGGGTTAAAAAGACGCTATGTTCATGACAAGTAAAAAAAAACATCAGTAACAAATAATGTATGTACTAGTAACAGGGGCCTGCAACGCAACCAACGGTACACACTAGTCATATCATAGTCTTGTCTTGTAAAGATGAGAGAGGAGCTACACCATTGGTTTTGGTTACAGGGTGGTGAACTGGTGATGATGCAAAATAGAGTTGAGTACACATCACAAAGATAAAGATGCTATAATCTCTTTTGTCCGCCCTTGCGCTCTTTCCTTCTCTTCAGGTCCATCCAGATCTCCAATGTTGTCATGATACTCCTGCATTGGGCAAGCAACATTACATGAATCCAGGGTGGTTTAACACCTCTTCTACTCAGGGTTACCCATCCATCCATACCTAAAACACCTGATTTCACTTTGGGCCACCAACACATTACACATTATAAACTTACACTTCCACACTCCATCTAGGAACTTTGACACAACAAAAACCTTACTAGACACCATAAGCGGCAAACGCTTCCAATGGCATACCTCAAGTATATCCTTAATGTCATCCTTAGTCAGTTTGTTCTGTCTTAGAAGCAACTCTATTCTTGTTCTCATCGGTGAGTTGCTGAAAATACCGTGGCAGGGTCAAAAATATGAGTATTGCACTGCACCCCCAGCCTCCTAACTCAACAGAGCAAGAAACACTGAAGCTTTACTTACCCAGAGTGCCATATATGCCCCAGAATAAGTGCAATTAACTGAAAAAACAGACACAATTATTATAGACACTTGGTAAAGTAAATAAACTAAAGGATTAACCAAGAAAGCCAGACAAGTAAGAAAATAACAATTTCAAGTTATTACTATGGTACCTGAAGTGTGTAAAGCCCAGCTTCGAGTTTGCGATTGTAGCGCTCATCTTCATCCATCTGAGATAACGAGAATGTAGCTATAAGAATTTTTCGTCTGTTCAAAACTGAGACAAAGGCAACTAGGTAGATAATAGCACCTCTAGATCATCTAAATCAAGACTGTCAAGTCTTTCAGTCTCAGCTTTCACTCTTTCTGAATACCTGCAAATGAATAAGCAAAGCATGGAGGATAAAGCCAATGGTAGAAAAACACAAAGCAATTTTCTTAGTTTTCTTCAAACGAGATATACCTTGTGTAAAACTCCATCAAATGGTCTATCTTTTCACATTCATTCTCAACAAATTTTCCTAGTAACCTGATTCTTCGTGAACCTTTTGTAATGCCACCTAAGAAAAAAAAATGCAAAACACCAAACATGAGGAAATAACTAGATTAATAGGGTGTCTGCAGCATCAACAAACCTATATATAAGTAAAGCAGACAGGAACAGAGTCCTTAAATGCAAAAGGCATCGGCAGTATTATGTTCAGAAAGAACTCCCCACTGAATTGAATAATTCACTACAGAAAGAAAACATATGATTATGCGTAGCATGCAATTGAGTTACAGCATGGTCAAAACAGATGTTGTGTCGGTCTTATTCAATATAGATGCAAACATGATTGTGAATTAACTACTATAGTCTGGTAAAAACCACTGAATATTCAAGTTCAATTGTGATCTTCCCAGAAGTACTGTTAGATCATTTAAATAGCATAACTGCAGCTGTCCAAAGATGCAATTAAGGCTTGAAATTTTTGCATGCTACGCTATACACTTGGGTTCAACCTTAAAAGGCCAATATGATTGAAACGATCTGCTATTCAACTATTTAGAAAAGAGTAGCTACCAATCAAAGGTTGCATCCTCACTTCTCCCTAAGAAACTAGTTTCAACAGTCAATCATGTACTAATGCCTGTTAAGCTGATTTATATGTATAAGAATATTATTGTTGATTCGCAGTTGCAGGTTCATATACAGAAACAATCTGGATGAAGTGTTATAATACTAAGGAGCATCATAAATAAATAAACACCCATATTGGAAAAAACCTGCCTGCTTACCAAACAATGAAGCAATTAGTGAAATGACCCGTTCTTCTAGTGCTTCCTGATAACTCTCTTTTTTGTTTTTCTTGTTCACAGGAATCTGAAAAACCATATCCCGAAATAACTGAGAAACACATAGGTGATTACCTCATAAAGCAGTTACTATAAGTTAAAAATGGAGATGAATAAAGATGTCATGTAGCAAAGGTCTACTACAAGCTGTTTTTCAGTTGAAACAATAAGGTGTATATGCTACTAGTTAACAGTATTTGTGCAATAGAAAAAAAAAAGGAACCTCACATAAATTTGATCAAGTGGACTGAAACTGAAAGGCAAACAGGATGCTCTGTTATAATTTGAAAAAGCAGCAGCATGTGTTTCAAGTTACTTAAATCAGCAATGTATGTGTGTTCCATGTAATGTTGGTTGAAAAGGCTGGTGCAGTTGAACCACTTTCATCCATTTTCAGATTTACTTCCCAATGGAAACTGTAACTGCAGACCATGAGCATATGGGGTTAAAGGTAATAGTGATAAATTTAGTTCTCTTGCATATTACTGCATCACAGCATTGATTGATATTCACAATGGAAACTGTATAGGATTTGATCTGTACAGGAGTATACAACCACTTTCATCCATTTTCAGATTTACTTCACAATGGAAACTGTAACTAAAGACGATGAGCATATGAGGCTTCAGGAAATGGTGATCAATTTAGTTATCTTGCATATTAATGCATCACAGGGCACAGCATTGATTGATACTCAGCATCCAAAATCTTATAAACGAGAAGAGAATAGCAGACACTTGCCTTACCCATGAACGCTGCAAAAGCAGTCTTCAGCCCGAGCACATCAACAAAGCGCTCGCAAGCAGGTGGGAACCTAGTCATGGCAAAATCGAGGGTCCGGATGGCAGAGCTGTATGCCAGCTTCTTCTGCTTCATGATGATGATCATGAGCTCGACGCCCTCCGCCTTGACAAATCTCTCCTTGTTCTCCATGGGCATGAGCACACAGCAGAGGCAATCGAAGAGGTTTTCGAGCATCTCCTCCTCATCAGAGGTCTTTGGATCCCTGGACTTGTACATGGCAACTGCCTGCAGCAGGCCGTCGACTCCATTGATGTTGCCCAGGCGCTTCTGGTTGGCAGGGCTGTCCTGTAGGAGGATGGCGAGGATCTCGGAGGCGTACTGCTTGTTGGCATCGAACTCGCGGGCCTTGAGGCGGGCGAGGAGCCAGCGGAGAAGCTTTGTGCGGTCGCAGACAATGTCGGCGAGTTGGGGGCGGAGCTCGAGGAGGTTTTCGACGACAGAGAGGGTGTGGTGGACAGCCTCGGCTTCGTCGGGGTCGGCCTCAGAGAAGCGGGAGAGATTGTGGACGAGGAGGTCGAGGGCGTTGGCTTCGACGAGGGCGTCAGCGAGGGAGTGGAGGCCGGCGAGGTCGTCGGGGTCGTTGGAGTCGGTGAGGTCGGCGAGGAGGGAGGCAGCGGCAGCGGCGAGGTCGGCGTTGTCGTGGGTGAGGAGGGAGGAGAGGGAGGAAGCGAGGCCGAGCGGGACGAGGTCAGGGAAGAGGTCCGGGGCGCCGGCGAGGAGGCGGAGGCGGTCGGTCTCGGCGTGGAGGGCGATCTCGGAGTCGGCGAAGCGGGCGGGGTCGTCGGGGTGCTTCATGCGGGCCTCGAGGTTGTCGCGCAGCCGGCGCTCGAAGGCGAGCAGGAGGCGCTTGGCGGCGCGGAGGTCGAGCACCTCCACGTCGTCGGCGGCCTCCAGAGAGGAGAGGTCCACCGCCCCCGCCGCGCCGTCCTCGTCGGCCTCCGGCCGCTTGCGCTTGTGCGCGGCATCCATCGAAAGGAATCGATGGCTCTTCCTCGCCTCGGAGGGGGAGGGAGAGAGGCTAAACCCTAACCCTAGCCAGCGACAGCGAGCGAGCGCGGCGCGGAAGCTGCTGCGGAAGAAGAATAGTATTAGAGCTCTAAGATTCGTGCAGTGCCGGATGACTAGATGAGATGAGGGCACTCACTGTGGCTTGGCTTGGTTCTAGCAGCTACTGATGAGTGATGACATGTTAAAAAACAGCAGCAGCTTACTCACTATGCTCAGGAGTGAGGACTGAGAAGCAGCCTCCTAATTTCTGGGCTGGACTATCATCAACCAACATGTTGCAATGCAGCTACAAATGAGATCTACAAATAGATAAATGCTTCCATCAATTGATAACCAGATGATCGAGATGAGGCATTCATACATGACAAGCAGAGAAGAGGTCAGAGGAGATACTAGCACATCACATAGCTCCACAATAATACTCTACCAAGAATAATAATAAGACGAAGAAGAGTAAGACGTTACATCCATGAAGATGAACAGAGAGACCAGCCACAGCCACAGGCCAAGAAAAAGCTATTACTACTGCCTTAGGAGGGTACAGTAAGTTAAGAAGTTGTTTTCTGACCAAAGGATGACTCTACAACCAGAACGAGTAGCATTCAGGTAGGCTTTGTCATGCCTTGGGGGTTCGTTCTACCCACTAGAACCCAGCAGCAAGTTTTTATATTAGCAGGATCAGATGAGCAGCACGCGGATGATGGTCGCTTTCATTTCTTGTGCGCCCTGTAGTCTGGGGAGTTTGGTGGCAATGGTGAAAGCGGGTGCCTCGATGATGAATCTGCACCATTGAAATCGATAGTCCGACCCACTGGGCTCGTCTCCTTCAAACTTGATGATTTGCGCTTATGCTGCAACACATATACATGATGACATCAAACTTCTTTCCAACCAACATTTTCAACAAGAGAATTTTTCCTTGCCAGTTTATACCTTGGTGGTGGACGCACTGGAGGAGTGCTTTCTCTCTGACCGGTGCTGTCGCTCTTTCTCCAACAGAGCCAACAGTTTTTTGTTCTCTTCGTCAAGAATCTTGTTTTCCTCGAATAACAGCTTGACCTTCAATTGAACACAAGAAAATTTTCTAGCCATCAGCCACGCTACACAGGTTTCTTAATGATGCAGAAATGAATGCAAGGACACGAGTGTTTCACTATCTTACCTCCTCCTCTGCTTTATTAAGATTTATCCTTAGGTTTTCCTTGTCCTTGTGCAGAGCTTCAACTTCAGTGGTCAATGCAGAAAGCTGCATATAGAATTAGAATCAGAATAGATTAAGCAGGGGGCAGAGGGTGCTATAGCATTTGTTACTAACATCTCAACACACGAGCTTAGATCGATCAAATAGTTAAAGCAGAATATTCAACTGTGTTGATCAATTTTTTTTTTGGGGGGAGGTTGGGGGTTTGGGGGGGGGGGGGGGGGTCAATCTGGGACGAAGACGTCTCCATTAATAGAAACGGGAGGGTTTACTACATACTAACAGAGAACAAAATTAAAAAGAAAATGCAGGCCTCATCTCTACTGGTGCCATCCCACCAGCTTGAGGCTATCCTGAAGAGAACGGCAGCAACATTTTGCCACATTAAATTAGAGCATAACATGTACTAAAGAGTTGTCAAGCCAACAAGACCACATCACATCTAGTGGAGTGAGTACATACTATGGTCAAAAAAAAAAAAGAGAAAGGATGAATGAATTAAAGAAGAAGAGGGTAGGAGAGTGCTGACGGTGGTGTCGTCGTTGAGGCGTGCGCGCATTTCGTCGTTCTCCTTAGCGAGGTCGTCGCAGGACTCCATGGCGCGTTCAAGGTCCCGCTCGTAGAGGGTGCACTCCCGCTCGAGCTTGGCGGAGTGGGAGGAGAGGTCGTTGTAGGCGGTGACCATGGTCTCCTTCTCCTCGATGCAGCGGCGCAGGCCCGCGGCGTTCATGGCGGACTCCGCCTGTGCATCAATCAGATCCAGCAGAGCAGTTGCAGTCAGGGGGAAAGGGAAAGCAGAATAAATTGGTATTGGTACTAACTAGATTAGATTAGAAGATACTACATACTACATACCTTGAGCAGTTCGATGCGGCGTGCGGCTGCGCGGAGGTCCTCCTCGAGGGCGAAGACGTGGTCCTGGAGGCGGCGGCGGTGGTCCTCGGAGGCGAGCAGCTTGAGGCGGAGGGAGCGGTCGGAGACCGGAAGGCCGAGCGAGTCATGGATGGAGTCGCGGATGTAGTCGTCGGCGCCGCCGGGGAGCGGGGTAGCAGAAGAATCCTCCTCTCGCAGTCGCTCCATGGATGATCCCTTCTCTCCTTCTCCTCCTCTTCTTCCGGCGGTGGCGAGGAGAGGCGGATGAGGGTTGGGTTGTTGATCGATCGATCGATCGATCTGGAATTTCTTGGAAAAGAATGTGGGATCCGGATGGATTTTGAACTGAACCCGCTGGATAAGGCCGGGGTGACCGTTGCTTTATTATTGGGCCGGGCCTTCTCTTTCTATCTTTTCCTATTCCGGCCCACTGTAAACCATTTACTGGCCTCATTTTAATTCTACAATTGCCTTCATATGCTCGCACATTGTGATTGGATTTCAACTGCATATCGCACTACTGCAGTCAAAACAAAAACAAAAATTAACGTTTAGGATAAGATTCGATCGAATTTGTAAAATTCCAACCATCACTATATCCAGATAAATTTATAAATTGTAAGTTTATGATACTATGGTGAATCTACATATAGTACCATTTTTTGTTTTTAAATTAAAAATTCGACAAATTAGACAAATTATTGATGGTCATAATTTTAAAAGCTTAATAAAATCTTGTCCTAAATGACAAATATTTATAATCACAGGGTCTTTTTTTTAATTAGTGACATGAACCGACCATTATACATCCCAAATCGAGGCATGACCAACTGACAAGTATAACCTTCTACCTACCTCTGCTTGTAAACAGAAAAATAATGTCGGCGGCAACAAAATTACAGAGCCCCAGAGGTTGGTCTGATTACCAGCATGCACGCAGTATTTTATTAGATAAAAAAATCAATCTGTTTAAGATATCGATATTTCGTGCTTCGTTCGGACATGTGTCAACTCACCAATAAGAAGAGTAAATGAGCCCCCTCATTAGAAAAAAAAATTACAGTCTTTTCGTTTATATTTATACTTGTCAGCCAAAATTTAAATTTTCAACTTTAAATTTAAAGTTGATTTTGAGGTTTTTTCATCGTAGTTTATTTTTCAACCTTTGCTTTTAAATCGTTAAGAACACATATATAAAAGTTTTATTTATATATTATTTTTCATTTGCAAATATACCGTTTCACTTTTTTTTCCAATATACCAGAGGCCGTTATAGTCCAGAAGAATTACTGTTATATAATACTGTAGTACTGGCCGGTTTTCTCCATTGCAGGCATCAGCTTAGATGCAAGTAAACCTCTCTATGTTATTGTCTTGGGAGATGAGATGTGGAGGCCCCTGTGAATATGTGGGCAATGAATCAATTGAGCATTTTGTTTTCTTGGAGAGCAGAGCTGGTTAGTGGTGGTGGATAAAATGAAATGCAGGGAAGGAATACTGATGAAGAATCTCACAGTGCGATGATGATGATGGAAAGAAATGCCTTGCTTGCCTGGACTCTTCCTGGTCTCGTCCTTCATACCATAACTTGTTCACTTTAATTTGTTCTCCATGAATCGCTCAAGCAATCCATGCTGCTGCAGTAGGTGTTGTGGGTACATATAAGAAATGATGCCTGCCTGCTTCTTGGAAGTCATCCTTCTTTTCTCTCCTTCCTTCATTCCTTCCTTCCTTCCTCTTGATCATCTTAGTATAAATTGAGGAGGCTTGTTGGATCCATACAGCAACATAGATAGTAGTATCATATAACCAGCAAGCAAATAAGAAAGCTAGGTAGGGCGTACCTCCCTCCTCAAGTAGAGAAGAGCTACAGCTGCAGAGGGGGGCATAATGGCCGTAGGTTTGGGGAGATCGGACAGCATTGCCGACATGATGCCGGAGGCGCTGCGGCAGAGCCGGTACCAGATGAAGAGGTGCTTCCAGAGGTACGTGTCCCAGGGCAGGAGGCTCATGAAGAGGCAGCAGCTCTTGGACGAGCTCGACAAATCCGTCGATGACAAGGCCGACAAGGACTACCTCCTCCAGGGCTTCCTTGGCTACGTCATCTCCTGCACACAGGTAGGAGCATTTCTCTCTTAGGAGTACTTACTTTGCTCTTGCATGCACAGCATCATGTCCCCTCTGTCTGTCAATCCAACATCATCCATGGGCCATGCAGGAGGCTGCAGTGCTCCCCCCGTTCGTCGCATTCGCCGTCAGGATGAACCCTGGCATCTGGGAGTTCGTCAAGGTCCATTCCGCAAACCTGTCCGTCGAGCAGATGACGCCGTCTGACTACCTCAAGAACAAAGAGGCCCTGGTTGATGACAAATGGTAAATCAATTAAATATTCACTTTGGCTCTTACTATTAGTGCTAAATCAGCATTCTGTGCTTTATAATCTCATAATCTGGTTGGTTATATCTAAATTAATTGGATGGGTCAGGGGGGCTTACGACGACGACTCCCAGCTGGAAGTCGATTTCAGCGCCCTGGACCTGTCGACGCCTCACCTCACGCTGCCCTCCTCCATCGGCAAAGGCGCACACTTGGTCTCCAGATTCATGTCTTCCAAGCTGACCGACAACAAGAAGCCATTGCTGGACTACCTGCTGGCACTCAGCCACGGCGGTGACAAGCTGATGATCAACGACACCCTTGACACCGTCGATAAGCTTCAGACAGCATTGCTTCTCGCCGAGGTTTCTGTGGCCGGCCTGCATCCCGACACACCCTACTCCGAATTTGAGCAAAAGTACATACTGTATTACCATACCTGGTCAACTACCTCAAGCATGCAACATGAATACATGATCCAATATACATATGTAATGCGTCATGCAGGTTTCAGGAGTGGGGACTGGAGAAAGGCTGGGGTGACACTGCTGAAACATGCAAAGAAACACTAAGCAGTCTCTCGGAGGTGCTCCAAGCACCGGATCCCATCAACATGGAAAAGTTCTTCAGCAGGGTGCCCTCCGTGTTCACCGTAGTCATCTTCTCCATCCATGGTTACTTTGGCCAGGAGAAGGTCCTCGGTATGCCAGACACCGGTGGTCAGGTTGTCTACATCCTGGACCAAGTTAGAGCTCTTGAAGACGAACTGCTGCAAAGAATCAAGCAGCAGGGCCTGAATGCCACACCTAAGATTCTCGTGGTAATTTAAGCTTTCAACTAACAATTGCATGCATACCTAGGCCTTCCATATTATCATATATGAGACTACGTAATCACTTATTGAGAATTCAGATAGATACTGACACATGAATGAATGCACATGTTGCAGCTGACAAGGCTCATACCAGAAGCAAAGGGCACCAAATGCAATGTAGAGTTGGAACCGATTGAAAACACAAAGCACTCCAACATCCTCCGTGTGCCATTCAAGACCGAGGATGGCAAAGTTCTTCCGCAGTGGGTCTCCCGGTTTGACATCTATCCTTACCTGGAGAGATATGCCCAGGTTTGCCAGCCAGTTACATGTCGATTTCATTTCCTACTGCACGTATTTTAATTTTACCTGCAGCATTCATCAACAATAAACTTCCTTGAATTATTGTACACGTCGATATCAGGATTCTTCAGTCAAGATTCTCGAAATATTGGAGGGGAAACCAGACTTGGTCATTGGCAATTACACCGACGGCAATCTAGTAGCATCCCTCCTGTCAAGCAAACTAGGAGTCACTCAGGTGAAAATGAACCAGTACAGCAGTAAGATCATGCTGTTTTTAAAATAATGGCCAACTTTTGCATATTCATGAAATATAATAATGACTAAATATGCCAACACATCGCTAAAAGAAACTTACCATCACCAACCAACAGGGAACAATAGCGCATGCTCTAGAGAAGACGAAGTACGAGGACTCAGACATCAAGTGGAGAGAATTGGACCACAAGTACCATTTCTCATGCCAGTTTACTGCTGACATGATTGCCATGAACACTAGTGACTTCATCATCGCTAGTACCTACCAAGAAATAGCTGGAAGGTCAGTTACTCCACAAACCAAAATCTTTTTACCCTGTGGCTTAGAACTACCACTATGCAGCTGATAGCCTGACATTGGAGCGACAAAAATATAAAATGCAGCAAAGAGAAGCCTGGCCAGTATGAGAGTCACTATGCATTCACCATGCCAGGGCTCTGCCGCTATGCCACAGGCATCAACGTATTTGATCCCAAGTTCAACATTGCTGCACCAGGTGCAGATCAATCTGTTTACTTTCCCTTTACACAAAAGCAGAAGCGCCTGACGGACTTACATCCCCAAATTGAGGAGTTACTCTATAGCAAAGAGGACAATAATGAGCATATGTAAGTACATCCCTTGGGAAGCGTAACCAGTATGCAGGATCTTTTTTTTTTTACAGCATTGCTTTATTAACAACTCGCATCACATGTGGTATGATTAAATCAGAGGGCACCTAGCAGACAGGAGCAAGCCAATCATCTTTTCAATGGCAAGACTTGACAAGATAAAGAATATCACAGGGCTGGTCGAATGGTACGGTCAGAACAAGAGGCTCAGGGACCTTGTCAACCTTGTCATTGTTGGGGGCCTCCTGGACCCTTCACAGTCAAAGGACCGTGAGGAGATAGAGGAGATAAACAAGATGCACAGCCTGATAAACAAGTACCAGCTCGTGGGACAGATTCGTTGGATAAAAGGACAGACTGACCGAGTGCGCAATGGGGAACTTTACCGTTGCATCGCGGACACCAAGGGAGCCTTTGTTCAGGTACACCGTCAACTTAAAAGGATACTACTGTTTTCTTGGTTTTAAACATAAAACTGCAACACTAACCTTATGACTGGACGCTGTGGCTGTCAGCCTGCACTTTATGAAGCATTCGGACTAACAGTCATCGAGGCAATGAACTGTGGGCTGCCCACCTTTGCAACAAATCAAGGAGGACCTGCAGAGATCATCGTCAATGAGGTTTCGGGTTTCCATATCAATCCGCTCAATGGCAAGGAGGCAAGCGACAAGATTGCTGACTTCTTTCAGAAATGCAAAGAAGACCTCATCTACTGGAGCAAGATGTCCACCGCTGGACTCCAACGCATCTATGAGTGGTACCAATAGCCATTCCACTTATCACTCTCTTCTCTTCTGAACCTAAATATATATAGCCATCACCCAAGAAAAGGAACAGTAATATTTGTGCTGTTTGCGTCTATGGCTTGAACACTTTAGATCCAGTTGTACCATGCTAAAATCGCAGGTGGAAACCTTATGTTTTTTCTTAATAAGCTAAGGGCCATGCTTGTCTATGGTTGTAGTTACACGTGGCAGATCTATGCAACTAAAGTTCTGAACATGGCATCAATATATGGCTTCTGGAGGACTTTAGACAAGGAAGAAAGACAAGCTAAACAGCGCTACCTACACATGTTCTATAATCTTCAGTTTAGGAAGTTGGTGAGTTTAGGACTAGTGCAAGACAAACAATATGCTGAGAATCTACGAATATATTTTGTTCATTTCTTTCAATTTTTCAGGCAAAGAATGTGCCAACACTGGGTGAACAACCAGCACAACCTACAGAGAGCACAGAGCCTAATAGGATCATACCAAGACCCAAAGAAAGGCAAGTGTGCCCATTCTTACGAAATTTACTGAAGAAAGAGACAGGAAACAACTGACTGAAACATTTGTCGTTTGAGCACTGCAGAAGGACGCAAATAAGGATCCAGAGGTGAGAATTCTCAGCACTGATGAAGCTGCAAAAATAGCAAACAGAGAGCATCACTCCAGATTGATATATTAATCCATGAATATACTGTGTGTCGTGCAGGATTGCGACCAACTTACTTGGACCACTGCTCCCAGCCTCCAATTTCTCAACAGATGGAGCTTGAAGTAGAGACCAATCGTCAGAACCTTCTGAAGTTGTTGGAGTGAGAAATGTATTGTATAACATTGATTATGAAGATTTAATAAATGATTACTGTGGGAATAATAAAAAGATTAAACAATGTTTTATTAAAACTCTGCTGATGTAATAAAACTGCTACGCTGACACTCATGCAAAAGATTAACATACTTGGTAGCACTGACTACTTATAAATAGTATGTCTGGAGCACATATAAAACTCAGCACTCTAAACTCCTACATGTACGGGACACAAGTACTAATTTCTACCAAGAAAAACCTAAGTTGAAATGCTCAAGCCCAGTCGCGAACTCCTCAAATCATAACTACAGACATGACAGTACAACATAATACATGATAACAACAGAATAATATACATACATATAGGGTAAATTCGGCAAACATGACCAGCATAGTACAATGGAGAAGATAGCAGCTGGCAGATTATTATGGGATTTTTTGACACATAATTACAACCATCATAGGCAGGTTGCCAAGAAACGAAGAGCTTTAGCTATGTAGGCCCAAGCTTCAGCAATAGAACATGACCCTCTTCACACTATCCTTCAGAGCAGGAAGTGGCTTAACAGCTGCACCACCAGGGGCCCGAGTACCGCGTGATGTTGATGAGCCAGAAAGTGGCCCACGTACACCAGGCCCACTAACGACAGAGCTGCTGTCAGATGTATCTGGTTCCATATAGAAACGAGCACGGAAGGCAGCCAGATGAGCATAATAAGCAGGTGGAACTGCAATGGAAGGATTAGAATGATATTAGACAGGAGATGAGTCGCTGGAATTTTGAAAAAAAAAACTATCCCCAGAAGAAGATAACTAACCAATTGATACAGAGCGGGTGCACCTTGCATAGCTGCAGAAAAAATGATGGAAGTTAGAAACTAACTTTCTATTTAAAATTCACCAGGTTGTCAGAAAAAAAGGGCATGCTTACGTGTAGCAAAGGTTGTTGGTAAGAGTCTGCAATGCATCAGCTGTGAAGTTGTTTTCATCCCACAAGACATGATAATGAGCCGGACGACTAGTACCCTGGAGAGCAGGATGGTGTACCTTGTTTGTTAAGACTCGTAGGAATACAAAACAAAACCAGAATCCAAGCAATTCCTGGGATTACCTTAATGCCAGCATGGCTACACAGGTAGAAGTCAAACTCAGTTGGATGACAGATCTTTGAATCTACAACTGTACCTTCAAGTATAGAGCATGGAGAAAAAGTAATTTCCGATTAACCAACAGAAGAAAAGATCATTGGTGAAAATATAAAGCAATATGTTGTTGGAATTATTCATAAGATCTACCAGGGAGTATGTTCCCGCTCCTGTCAACTGCGTTCTGATCGTTGTGATTATGTGCAAATAATCTTGTGTGGTGACGTTTCTGAACCACAATGAAAGTCACCTTTGGTTGGTAATTTGCCTCCAGCGAGGCACATGCCTGAGTAAAACAAGGACATCAGAATTTAATGGTTACATGGAATATGAAAAAAGAGGGAAAGATACAGGAATACAGGATCTGGCAAACTTTTACTTTTCGGATTGCATTCAATTCATAAAGCAGAACTTGGTAAAATTGGCCTTCACTAACACCATCCCTGACAAAAGAAAACAAGATCAGGCTTTAGTGGAATTATGATTGTTTCCTGTCCAGTGGAAGAGATGTCTCTAGCAAATTCAACATGTTGCTATGTTTCAAAAGATCCAACAAAAATCATGGATATAGCACATAAAATGTTTCCAAATCTATAGATCATAGAAAGCTCTTAGTGAAAGCAGGTATAGCAAGTCTAATTGTTCCTCCTAAAGGGTAGATACCTGTAAAATATTATTCGCTGGGGCTTCTCACCAGTTGATCTTTTGAAGGATATAAGCAGCTCACTGCATTTTTTGGCAATATAAATATAAAATGGGATTTAGTACCATGTTATTTTTAAAATGAAGAACTACCTGTGAAGTTCTTAAGGAAAGAACTACTAAAAATATACTGAGTAGCATACCGGATCATGCCACCACTAACTGTTCCTCTCTGTGGATCCTGCCAGATTTTATATAGATCTTCTATCAGCTCTTGTCGGTGCGCTTGAGCAGAAACCAACCCAGCATACTTTGTCACCTCTGGCCAATCTTGGGAGGCTACAACCTGCAAAACGATATATAGTTAGTGTTGGCAGAGTAAATAATAACCCTCCAGGGAAAAAAAAGATTCAGGAACAGGTCACAGACATTAATATTCTACTTACAGCAGCAATTGAGGGACTGCTGTCCTCTCCAGGATGAGGATGGGTAACATCAGCACCAAATATAATCGTAGGTCTGTCAGTTACTAGAGGAATACGCCTTGACACAGCGTCCACCAGCACAGTGTTCCTGCCCCCAACCTTGCAAAATTAAATGATGACAAATTCAATAACACAGAAGAAATACAAATTGCAGCGAAAAGATGTAATTGGATTGCTTTAACCTTGACATTTATCTTCAGAGCAAGATTTGCAAGAATTTGTTTGTTCATTTTGAACACCTGCTTCGTGCAACAGCATTGTGAAACTATTCCAAGATCTATTTCACACACGCGCTTCAAATCACCTTACAGAGAGAAAAAAATTTTTTGATAAAGAATCACATGCACAATAATGGTGAGAATCCAACAACTCTTTGTTATCAGATGCAAACTACAAGGATTCTGATTATCAGATAGACATACCATAAAGCGAGCCATTGTTATCAGGTAGTATCCCAATAAGCAAATCAAGTTCCCTGCGCTGCGGTCCAAGAAAGTTCATTGCATCATGATACCTAGCTTTTAGAGCACGCTCCACTTGATCTGGACGTGCATTTAGTGGTGGAAGAATAGGTTCCAGAGCGAAATCCTATTACAATGATGCATAACACTGTTATTCTTGTAAATGGCCAATATGAAGTACAAATCTTAGAATCATGTTGAAAATTTTATATATGGATCTTGGTATGCTTTGCTCATGCCCAAATGAGAGTTTTGCAGGAAGCATTTCAAGGATACTTGCCATTCCTGAGGCTTGACACATCAGAGCAAGTTCATGGCAGAACCCACGAACAACACTTTCCTGCACATTACGGGCAAAATTGACACACATCCAGCTTCTGACTTTACCACCATTTACCATTTTCTGCATAGAAAAATGAAAAGGGACATTAAGTATGTGGTCAGAATAAACAAATATACTAATTTGTTTGATTCATGAATCTAAAGAGAGTACTTAAAGTCAGTTTATAGTGTTATCCAGTTCTATGAACCTAAATAAAGAACTAACAAGAATATTGCATGGGAGTTATTTGCATGAATGTGTGGTGCATGTTGTCCAACACTTTACTCGTACCCTTTTGCTCCAGTGTCCTTAGGATATGAAATTGCTTAGTGTTTGCAGCCACATTAATTTGCATGGCACGTCATAGTTGCCATGCATGCTATGGTTACGACTAAGTAAATAGCTTCTCAGATAAATAAGAAGAATATCCAATATTAGCCCCTTTTCTACTCTAGCCTTTGTGCCAATAAATGGATGGTTGCTGGACAACAGAATGTTCATGTGGTTACCTTGTTCATCATATTCCATTGACCAACTCTTGGTAAGCAATCCTTCTCTCGACCAGTCTCATTGTACTTAAGCTGCATCACAAGAAAATATAACAAAAACATATTTGTAAGGCTACAAGTATATAGGAGAAAATGTTAATTGCATCCCTTTTTTTGCTGTACCCGCAATACAGTTAGAAAGGACAAGAAGGGTATAACAAGAAAGTACATCAAAATCGACAAAGCCATGGTCAACCTACCCGTGGAGCTGGTAAAATTCGTGCCTCTACTGATGCCAGACGGTCGCTTATCTTAATGCCAAACTCTTTTGCGTAAGGATCATCCTGATAAGCGTTATGTTTAACCATCTGTATACCGTCCCAAACCAGAGAGATTGAGAGTTATGTTAAACATTAATCATGCACAGAATATTGCACCAATAAGACGTGATAACAAATTTCATGCCTTAATAATATCACGCTCCCGATCACGTGGGTGTTGGCATGTCTCCTCCAAAAGAGCTCTTATTTGATTCTGATTTAATCTCTTGGAGTATCTCTGTCCTTCCACTATTTTGCAGACCTGGTTAAATTCATTCGCAATCACCATGCATCCAAAATTGAACAGTACCATTGTTTGGTATTATATTTTCAAATGAACATGGAAAATGAAAAGTTGGGCCAGTGTTGTAGAAATTCATTACAACAAAAGGCAACAAAGGTTCACCACTACGTTACCTCCATAGGCAGGTAATTTAATCGCTGAACTGTAAGGCATGGAAGGTAGGTGTGTTGGATGGCAAAGCCATATGTCTCTTGAAAGTATTGTACAACTGACTTCACTGTGCCTCCTTCATCAACAGGAAAACTGCCGCAAGGAGAACAACATATCTTTTTCAGAGCATACGAAAGTAGCATCACAGGGCCTTTTCTATGAATACCTTAGAGATTACTTGGTAAAACGCACAGATTAGAAATCACACGTTAGCTCACGAGTTGGCTGAATTGTCAAACCAGATATCCGGTACTTCCGCCTCATGTTGCCACGGTGGGTAACTTCCACCTTTACTCCTCTCAAGGCTTTCTTGATCTAGGGTGTCAATACATAGAGATTAAATTGTTAAAGTATACATACATTCTGAAAGGAAAACTTTTGAGAAGTCAATGTCAACCAGGAAAAGTAAATAAAGTGTAAAAATTCCCAACCAGGAAAAGTAAATAAAGTGTAAAAATTCCCAAATTAAAGTTCTTGACGTCTTGTAACCTCTACTGCATTTCTTGTTTTAAAAGAACTTAAAAAATTCCTTGAGTAATGAGTTTATTCAACGGTTTAAATGTTTATCTATTAGTTCTGCCAGGAAAAATAGGGAGTTCATGTATTCCAGCAAAGCCCAAAGGGGCAATATATAGAGTAGAGTACTATTACATGGGACAGACAAGTAACACTCTTACACTGCTAACCGATTAATGATGCAGGCCCAATACAATTACTGTGTGGTGTACTGGTATCACAAGTATCTCTATCTTTCCTTTTGGAAGGCAAGGTGATTTTATGTCTTACAATCCTCATGTACATTTTCAGAAATAGATATTATCTTATTGTCAAGTACGGATGATATGAGAGCAAAAAATCACAATGCTCCGATCATCACAGTAAATACAATAAGAGTGCTACTTTTTTAGGAATATATACCCTCGTCATTTTTTATGAAATCTCTCAATGCGTGAGCAAATTAGCCAGCTCATTAAATAGCATAAAGATAAATGAGTTGCATCTATAAGGAGAAACAAACCTCCCACTAAGATAAACAGGAAAGTGGGACAAGACATACAAGTTTTGGGGGGGAAATAGAACATAGTCAGTTCAAGAGATCTACATATCTTTCTTTTAAAAAAAAGAATATGCAGAATTTCATTTGAGAATTGACCCTTGCTAACAGATGAGACAGTCACACGAAAGGTAAGTTTAGTAAGAGCACCTTAACACGTTCAGCATCAGAAAGCGGCCTTGAATGGATGTCAGAATTCAATAATTGGGCAACAAAATCAATAACAGGTAATGGCTCAATGAAAGCAGTAGCTGACATATCTGGAAAAGCACAAAAAGGGAAAAAAAGAGAAAGGTATAAATGCTCAATATGGCACAAGAATCATCAAGGACATTAAATGCATTTATCCAAAATGAAACATATAAATTTGATATAAGTTAATCACATAACAATTCCAGTTGAAAATAGGAATGTAATTGCACTTGTGAAACAAAAATAGCACTCAAATCTAAAAAGTACTGAGACCTATCCACTATCTCTTTCTTCTTGCTCACTTGTTCATGCAATAGAACAAAAGAATATGACTTATGTTTCAGCAAAGTGGCTAAATTAGCTATGCATGCACACCTGAGAGAGAGAGATTTACCAATATTCAGTGATAAGCCCATCTGAGTAGGCCGAATGCTCTGGTAAAATCCACGCCAGCTTTCCAATCCCTCACCAAGGGGTTGCCTCCTGCCCAAGTCAGGTGAAAAGAAGGAACGTCCAAATGGCGCATATCTGTGAACCACCAAAATGAGAAAATACCAAACCTCTGTTTCTTAAAGGTCTTATGTTAGTTATAATAAATGGCATCAGAACCTCGTAGGTACCTTGCTGATGGTAGCTCTCGCAGCACAATATCAAGAACTTGCAGTGCCTCCTGTGGAGCTTCTGCGTGCCTCCCAGCTAAAAACAACTCAAGCCGGTGAAGGTCGGCCCGTGCAGCGAACTTGATTACTACTCGGAAAGTCCTCTGTCGCCTAAATGAAAAGAAAACAACTAAGTCAGCAAGGTTGGCCACATAATACTGTTGCTTTTTTACAAGTGCGGGGAGGTGAGGAGAAGTGAGCGGGCGACCTCTCAGAACCAGAACCATCGTCGTCGTCAAGTAAAGTGATCTGAAACTCTTGTGAAGTAAACGGCAATGGGCCAGCCGTGTATAAGCTCTTTCTACCATCATATGCAGGCAGCCTCCCACCCAGATAAGATGCCTTGTACAGATTTACCAGCTCCTTGATCACAGCTCGGTTAACAATGCGTGATGTAACTTCTGGAGTGATGGAGACCTGTGGAAAATCAGACAGATTAGTAGAGCCAAAATTCCAGGGGCAAAAGACAAAATGAGTGGGTTTGAGAAGAGAAGAGAAGAGAACACACATCGTAGTGATGAAGAGCCTTGTTGGGCAGGTGAGCGAAGAAATGATTGGCTTTGACCATGCACCTGGTGCCAATGGTACCCTTCCCCGGGCGCAAAGGAAACCTAATTGACTTGCTTGAGGATGGAATATGGGGCGGCGTGGTAGTGGTAGTGGCATCCACAGGTTGGTCCTGAGGCGGAGTGGGTTTGTGGGTGTGGGTGGGTGAGGGTTGAGCGAGCTCACTCGGACGGGGAGCTTCCATTATTGCTTGGCGCAGCTCGGGAGGTAGAGGGTTTGATGAGGCGGTGGCAGATGAAGAGGAAGCCACAGTGACAGTGGTAGCAAGAGGAGGAGTAGACCTTGGCTGTTGCTGCTGCTGCGGCGGCGGCGGCGAGGCACCTGTAGCACGGCCTCCTCGTCCTTGCTGCTGCTGCTGCTGCTGAGGCTGAGCATATCGGGCGGCACGGCCTCTCCCTCTCCCTCTTCCACCAGGATCTGGAGCCTCAGTATGGTGGCGTTGCGTTGGCCTCCGTGAGGCCATGGCATGCAGATGCAGGGAGTGGTGGCTGCACAAGACCACCACCCGTAGCTTAGGCTGCTTAGCATAGAAACAAAAATGGCAAGCGAAGCGAGTCTCACTAGGGGAGATTAGACTAGTGAGTGAAGTTGAGGAGGATGTAGTAGGTAGGAATGGATTGGCATACCTTGTCTTGTCTTGGACGGGGCGGGGGCGGAGGAGGAGGAGAGAGATCGATCGATCGATGGAGAGTTGCAGCTGGCAGCGAGTGAGGCCGACGGAGGAACAAGACGAGTGGAGCACAGAGGCGCGAGGCAGAGGCAGAGGCAGAGGCAGGGGCAGAGCACCCTATGCTGCTCTGCTCATCAGCCCGAGCTGAGCTGGTCCCACCCCCTCCTTCCCTTGCCTATCGTCGACATGCCACGTCATTCACCCTCTCTCTCTCTGTGTTGATGCATTTCACGTGTATAATCTCATCTACTCTACTTATCCACTACAGTATTGAAAACTCTCTCATCAGATCAGACTTGAGCAATGAGAGATGCTGCTGCTTTTACATACTCCTATATACCATCACCCATTCATTCATTCTTATAAACATTCATCTTGATTATACTCCGTTCTCTGTACAGCACTGCAGCTTCCTCCAGAATAATATGAATAGATGATACTCATCAATGGTCTGCAGAAAACTTCACCTTGAGGTGGTGTTTGAATTTCTTGAGGATGAAGATAAATATTTAAGTGTTTCACGTAAAACGAGGTAACATTAACATGTGATTAATTGAGTTTTAATTATTATAAACTTGAAAAATAGATTTATCTGATATTTTAGAACAACTTTTATATAAAAAATTTTCACACGAAACACACCGTCTAGCAGTTTGAAAAACGTGTCACGAATATCTTTTATCTTTATCCGCCGGTAGTTTCGAACGGAGCCAGTATAATTATTTGTTCACTGGCCCCAGATATAGAAAAAGACACTAGTAGTATGTACTACTAGCTGTAGGAAGAGTGTTCAATAACAATCAGATACTACAAATTAACGGTAATACTATCTTTTCTTATCTGTAATGTCTTCTGTTTTCCAACACACTTTCCAGTTGTGTGTGCCCACTGTCTACTGTTTCATCCTCAAGCACCAAATCAATCAATTAACAGACGCTACTGATTACACAAGCACCAGAGTTTGTCCATAACATGCTCAGAGACTCAGGAGTATTACATTATGTTAAAGAGATGCAGATCCCTACTAATCCAATGGACCTGGGCTAGCCAGTTAGGATTAGCTACTCCTCGTTTTCGTTAGCACGCTTTTCAAACTGCAAAACGGTGTGTTTCGTGCGAAAACTTTCTATAAAGAAGTTACTCAAAAAATCCAACAAATTTATTCATCAAAATTTTATATATTGATACTTAATTAATCATATACTAATCACATTTTTCGTTTTTTGTGTGGCTCCAAACATCTGAAACAAAGTAAATTGATAATGTTACAGCATAAAGGAAAGGAAACCCCTTTTACCCATACCCAGTGAGCCGGAACATGATGAGATGTTGATTCAGTTTACATGCCAAATCTCTTCTACAAAAAAATACTATATGCTGCAAATTGTGCAGCAAGGGGAAAAAATTCTTTTTAGGCTGCCCAAATCAATACATTCAAATACATTCCTGTAAACAAAAATCAAACTATGGTGCAATCAAATGAGGTTGACCGTCATCTAAGAAATGGAGTACCTCCGTAAGGAGAAGCCAAATTAAAGCTACAGTTCCAACTTCTGGGTGCCCAACTGACTGAGCATGATGGCCATGTCCATCCCTGAGGTCATTGTTGCCATAGCCATCTCGTACGGGCATTTCCTAGAGAAGCCAACCTTGCCAGCCTTTTTTACCTTCCTCATGCAGTTTTTGAATTTCTCATGGCATTTCACACTCATCAGACCTGTAAACAAGAAATAGAAAAAACTAACATGAGTTGGTTCAGTAAGAGATGATCGGGGAAATAAAGAAACAACTGCAGTGTTTGTCTCTCACCCTTGGATATGTTTCATGCATGGCCCAGTGAAAAATGATTAGGCAATCCAAGCAAGCATCGTAATGGTTGTGAA
This sequence comes from Oryza officinalis, assembly GCA_008326285.1. Taxonomy (NCBI): domain Eukaryota; kingdom Viridiplantae; phylum Streptophyta; class Magnoliopsida; order Poales; family Poaceae; genus Oryza; species Oryza officinalis. The sequence goes on along the minus strand of BDMV01000002.1, from coordinate 59,268,003 downwards.
GAAGAGGGTGAAGATGATTGTTTTGCGTAAGTATCTCTGCTAGTGTTTTTTTTTTTAAAAAACTCCTATATAGTACATATCTCTGCTAGTAGATCAAGTTTGATTGTCCAGTGATTTGAATTTATGTGAGTTGATGTGCAGCAATTTGCAATTGTTTCGTGTGCAATCATTCAAGTCTAAGACAGTGAATTGAGTAGAGTAAATGTGTACGCTTATTGTAGGAGTAATTGGTACAGAGATGCAGAGAGGAAGAAGGTGTGTGAGGAAGAGAGGGATCCCGTACCTTTCTTGTCGACGCAGTGGTCGTGGTCGCGGCAGCAAGCGTCGAGGTCATCACAGGGCTCTTCTCCATCGCAGCCGCTCCAACCAACGCCGCAGTACTTGCCATACCGAATCCCTACGGCTGCGGAAACAAGAGGATGGTCAGTCAGATGAGATGGAGAGATGCCAGGATCGATTCGAGGGGCGCTCACGACGCACAGTCGCAGTTGAGGGCGGCGCACGAGCGGCTGCACGGCGGCGGAGGCGGAGAGGTGGCCGAGGCTAGGACGCCGGAGGCGAGGAAGACGACGGCGAGGAGCGGCGATCTCGGCGGCATCGTCGTCAAGATTGGAATTGGATTGGATCGGATGGTGAATTTTTGTGGTTGGTTGGTGGGCCATACCTGTCAGTCTCAGTAACCTAAACCCACTCCACCCCCGTCACGACTCGACTCGACTCGACTCCCACTCGTCAACCACCCAAACCCCCCCGACTACCCCCACTACCAAGTACCAAATGGCGGCGGCGGCGGCGGCGTCCTCTCCGGCCAACGCTCCCTGCTTCCCCTCCACCCGCGGCGCGCGGCCTGTGCTTGTATCCCTCCGCGTCTCTAGGAGAGTCAAAGTCGCCGCCGCCGACCCCGCTCCGGCCTTCAACTCCGTCACGGCCTTCGCGCCCGCCACCGTCGCCAACCTCGGCCCGGGCTTCGATTTCCTCGGCTGCGCCGTCGCCGACGCCTCCCTCTCCCTCGGCGACACCGTCACCGCCACCCTCGACCCCTCCCTGCCCCCCGGCACCGTCGCCATCGCATCCGTCACCTCCCCCTCCCGCCCCACCCTCGCCGACCGCCTCTCCCGCGACCCCCTCCACAACTGCGCGGGAGTCGCTGCCATCGCTGCCCTTCGCGCCCTCGGCGTCCAGTCCCACGCCGTCTCCATCCACCTCACCAAGGGCCTCCCCCTCGGCTCCGGCCTCGGCTCCTCCGCCGCCTCCGCCGCCGCTGCTGCCAAGGCCGTTGACGCCCTCTTCGGCTCCCTCCTGCGCCAAGACGACCTCGTCCTCGCGGGCCTCGAGTCCGAGAAAGCCGTCAGCGGCTTCCACGCCGACAACATCGCCCCGGCCATCCTCGGCGGCTTCGTCCTCGTCCGCAGCTACGACCCCTTCCACCTCATCCCGCTCTCCTCCCCACCTGCCCTCCGCCTCCACTTCGTCCTCGTCACGCCCGACTTCGAGGCGCCCACCAGCAAGATGCGCGCCGCGCTGCCCAAACAGGTCGCCGTCCACCAGCACGTGCGCAACTCCAGCCAAGCGGCCGCGCTTGTCGCCGCTGTGCTGCAAGGGGACGCCGGGGTCATCGGCTCCGCCATGTCCTCCGACGGCATTGTGGAGCCAACCAGGGCACCGCTGATTCCTGGCATGGCTGCGGTCAAGGCCGCGGCGTTGGAAGCTGGGGCGTTGGGCTGCACTATCAGTGGAGCAGGGCCAACTGCTGTGGCTGTCATTGAGGGGGAGGAGAAGGGCGAGGAGGTTGGCCGGAGGATGGTGGAGGCATTCGCCAATGCTGGCAATCTCAAAGCAACAGCTACTGTTGCTCAGCTCGATAGAGTTGGTGCCAGGGTTATCTCTACCTCCACTTTGGAGTAGGAAGGTACATTTTTTATGCGGTCCTTACAGTGCCTCAGATATCTGCTAGTATGATCACAACATGTATGCATTTCCTCAAATCGCTTCAATCCGAAGTAAAAAAAATCACTAATATTCTTTGACAATGGAAAATGCTGGGAGAGTGAGGGGTTTTGGACATCAATTTACTGTTAATATTACATTCAGTTTCTCCACTGATACATTGGCATAAATAAGTTAACTTTTTTTAAGGCAACTGCCATAGATAGTACAGCAAGTTTTTGGACAGCAGTTTCGGAGTAACATTTGTAGCTCGGGATGAGTTGTAATTGTCTTATTCACTCTGAATGAAAAGATTCAAACTTTAATAGCCCTAAATATCAAGACTTTTCAGCATTCATGTTGTTTATCTTAGAAGGCATTTCGATACATACATGTTAGCCATGTTTGAGGTTATGTTGAGTTGTTGCAAGTTCTGTTTAGTCCACAGGCAACATTTTTGGGTTTTTGGATGAAATGAATCAGAACAAGTTTTCTGTTAACATGTATGGATGTAAAAGTAGGCATCATGAATTAATCACATGACTAATTAATTTTGCACCAAGACTTTGGTGGTTATGCTCTCTATATTTGATATATGACCGTTTGCTGTCGATCTCTGTTTTCCAAAATGTGCTGGCAAAACCTGAATAACTGCTGCTTTCCTTTGTTCATGTTAATCAAAAACTCATTCCAATCACAAAAGGAGAGATGCTTTCTTACTTGTCAAAAACTCCTTCCAGTCGCAGATTTGCTGTGGGTGAAACCTCTTACTACTAGTGTGGTATTAGTTGAAATTTTCCCTTTGTTCATTTCTCTGCTTAATGAATCCAGTTGTTGGGTATCTGTATTGTCTTAAGACGTTGCTTGCATTATGGTGAATATTATAGGCATGCCGACTTTTAAATGGATTTTGTGTTAATGAGATAAAAAAAAACACAGAGGGTAGTCATGCTTATGCCATATGTCTTATGTGTTGCAGATCTGGGACGACTGCTCCTGTAGGTCAATTTGGGAATGGCTCACATGGACACTAGTGGGAGGATGACAAGAATTAATGTCAGTCGTTGGGTTGTGGATTGTGTGATGTAGAAAACTGATTCGTGCTGGGAATTGAATTGCAATAATAAGCTAGTGGTTGCAGCATCACCTGGCGTGGCATGGCGTAGCTAGGAGATGCAGAAACACCATTTTGACATGTGTCGGTGTTGACATGCAATGAATAAAATGAATGAAGCTGATTTGAGGTTTGTATTGCAATCCACTAGTATGTTGTGGAAGGCAGTATTATATTGCATTGCAGGTAGGTTGTGGTATTGGATGAGGGAGGATGAAGAAATGTGAGATTCATCGCCAATTGAGGGAAGGAAGGGAAGGAGGAGGCATGCGCGCACGTCCAACGCTAGGGGAGGCGCGCACCACTCGCTAAGGTTGGTTGGTACCAATTCAACGAGCGAGCGTGCGCCCCTGTTTCCCGGCACCTCCTTGTCTGCATGCGTTCATCTGCACATTGGTCGATCATCCTACTCCTCCGCCTGACGGAAACGGAGGGAGGAGAGGAGACGATGATGCGGCGGCGGCCGGGCTGAAACAAAGGTCAAAGGATCGTTCGTTGCATGGGCAACTTCTCCTGCGGCGCCTCCTCCACGTCCACCCCGACCACCTACGCCGCCGCCTCACCCTCCTTGGTCGACTACTGCTATCATCAACGGTATCCTAGCAGCAGTTGCAGCAGTAGTACAAGCACAAGTAGCATCATGCCAATCCGCAGCCACCAGCAGCTGCTGTCCTCCCCGACGGCCGTCCTGGGCCACGTCACCCCGCCGCTGCGGGAGCTCTACTCCGTCGGGCGCAAGCTCGGGCAGGGGCAGTTCGGCACCACCTACCTCTGCACCCACCTCTCGACGGGCGCCGACTTCGCCTGCAAGTCCATCGCCAAGCGCAAGCTGCTGACCCCGGAGGACGTGGACGATGTCCGGCGCGAGATCCAGATCATGCACCACCTCGCCGGGCACGCCAGCGTGGTCACCATCCAGGGCGCCTACGAGGACACCCTGTACGTCCACATCGTGATGGAGCTGTGCGAGGGCGGCGAGCTGTTCGACCGCATCGTGGACCGCGGCTACTTCTCGGAGCGCAAGGCCGCGGAGATCACGCGCGTGATCGTGGGGGTGGTGGAGGCATGCCACTCGCTGGGCGTGATGCACCGCGACCTCAAGCCGGAGAACTTCCTCCTCAAGGACCGCGCCCGCGAGGCATCCCTCAAGGCCATCGACTTCGGCCTCTCCGTCTTCTTCAAGCCCGGCCAGGTGTTCACCGACGTGGTGGGGAGCCCCTACTACGTGGCACCCGAGGTGCTGTGCAAGCACTACGGCCCGGAGGCCGACGTGTGGACGGCCGGGGTCATCGTCTACATCCTGCTCAGCGGGGTGCCCCCGTTCTGGGCCGAGACGCAGCAGGGCATCTTCGACGCCGTCCTCCGGGGCGCCCTCGACTTCGACTCCGACCCATGGCCCACCATCTCCGACAGCGCCAAGGACCTCATCCGCCGGATGCTGCGCTCGCCGCCCAAGGACCGCCTCACGGCGCACCAGGTGCTGTGCCACCCGTGGGTGTGCGAGGACGGCGTCGCGCCCGACCGCCCGCTGGCGCCCGCCGTGCTGTCCCGCCTCAAGCAGTTCTCCGCCATGAACAGGCTCAAGAAGATGGCGCTGCGGGTCATCGCGCGGAGCCTCTCGGAGGAGGAGCTGGCGGGCCTCAAGGAGATGTTCAAGGCCATGGACACCGACGCCAGCGGCGCCATCACCTTCGATGAGCTCAAGGAAGGACTGCGCAGATACGGCTCCAACCTCAGGGAGGCAGAGATCAGGGATCTCATGGACGCCGTCAGTATACTTTACTACTCTCTTCTCTCTCTTTTTCATAGCTATTAGGAGTACTAATTACCTAATCCTCACCATCAATCAATCAATCTCGATGATCCAGGCCGACGTTGACAAAAGCGGCACCATCGACTACGACGAGTTCATCGCCGCCACCGTCCACCTCAACAAGCTGGAGCGCGAGGAGCACCTGCTCGCCGCCTTCGCCTACTTCGACCGCGACGGCAGCGGCTACATCACCGTCGACGAGCTCGAGCATGCCTGCAGGGATCACAACATGGCCGACGTTGGCATCGACGACATCATCCGCGAAGTCGACCAAGACAATGTACTCATTACAGCTTCTTCGATTCGATTCGATTCAACCATTGCTTGCCTGCTCATTTACTCATAAAATAAAATTAAATGTCGCATGCAGGACGGGCGCATCGACTACGGCGAGTTCGTGGCCATGATGAAGAAGGGCGCTATCGATATCATCGGCAACGGAAGGCTCACCATTGGAAGGCCAACTACGGCTACTTCCGACGATCCTTCTCCAACAATCTCTTCTTCCTCTAGATGATGAACGCCAAACAAACAATGCAATTACTTCAATTCACAGCTCCGACTGACGAATCGCATGGCATGCTAGCTAGTAGCAATATACTCTATACTCTCGCGTGAGATTCTTTACTCTTTTTACCATGCATACAGCTGATTATTTCTTGGGATATAAAGAATAAAATTAAGGGCATATATATTTCCAGAGATCGATCAATCTATGCATGTATATGCTTTGTTGTGGATATATATGTGGACGGGTGCCTGATCCAAAAGAGTGCATATAAAACAAAATTTCCTGTGTATGTCATTTTTTGATCATTTAGGACTTATGACAAACTTTCTAATGCAGGAGATGGGGGCAAAAACGGGTGAGTATTCGAGTATTGCTGCTGAAAGATGAGTGTAAGGCTACATGTAACATTAATTTTGAATGGTTACATAAATAATACTCCTTTTTTTTAGGGGACATCAATAATACTCCCTTCAATCACAAAAGAATGTTGGTTTAGAATCAGTGCAATCAACAAAAGTTTAATTTTGCCTGTAACTATTTTATTACAATATAGGTTTTTGCCATACATATGGCATGGCCAAGTTTGTTATAACAAAAGCTTTCATAATATTATACTTGTGTAACTATATCTTTTTTATTTAGAATATAAAAGAATAAAGTGATCAAGGTTATGTCTTATTGACTTTCAAAAGTCCAAAACGATATGTTTTTAGGCTGGAGGGAGTATTCGATATCAAAAAAAATTGTTTTCCAATCTTACTTTTATTGGTCTTAGGTATAGGACTAATTCCTCACAAAAATAAAATTCCATCATTGGCTATAGAACTAGTACATACTTATATTTTGGGATGCTAAAGAGCCGTCTCGTGAAATTTAATTAACACGATAATTGACTGAATTAATTATTTAGAATTGTACTATTTATATAGTATGCCAAGTGTTAAGTGTTAACTAGCTAGTTCAGCTTTTATCTGTCCCCTTGCTTAAATATGAATTGTTCCTAAGAACTTTTTTTAGGGTAATTGTTCCCACACACCAGGTTCAATCCATGCAGGTGGACTTTCAACAGGAATTTAGTGAGATAACGGATGTGTTGCTGGCATAGCGAAAAAAACTGGACCGGATTGACGGTTCAATCGAAAAAACTGGAAGCAGAGCTCGATACGGTTCGGTTGAATAAAAAGATCGGGCATGCAATTGAACCGCTTTGAAACGCTCAAACCGACTGGTTTTGAGGTAAACCGGGCAATAAACTGTCTTCGGTGGGCCACCTAATGGGCCACCGATGGCCCAATTAGTTCCCACCCTCACACCTGTTTAGCCCAATCTGTGTTGACGCGAACTATGTCGACAAACACACTAGCCTGAGAGATTTGCTTAGCTCCAGTGCAGGTCCTAAATTTTAATGAGATGTGGGCGTGCCAGTCAGTTTGATCTGCAGCTAACAAGATATATAAATTAATGATCAAACAGTGGATCGGCTAACAAGCCGATGTCGATAGAGTTTTGAGCAATCGGCTATATGTTTGATGTAGATTCTGACACTTGAATAAATAATGATATAAAGACAATCGGCTACTGATAATATAATCCAACAGAAATCAATCGGCCAATAATGGTATGATAGAATAAATGATGATCCGATAATTAAAGCATACATCGGCTAGAAATCTGATGTTATTAAATTCAAATGATTTAGTGATCAATGAAACCTTTGCTGCAATCGGCTAAAATCAACTTGTATATAATCGTTATAAGCCGATGCAACACTCAAACAATATTTAGATAACTCATCGGCTAAAACTCCGATGAAACAATAATTGATGCCTACTGACTTAAATAAATTTAATTTACAACCACAACCTCATAGGTCGGACCTAACCGATGCAGCATAAGATTGATAATTGACTGATAGATTTAAACCAACCGATATGACACCGATCAAAGTGATCATGTATTAATTTTAACCAAGACAGTACAACCATCAAAAATAAATTTAACACATCAGATAAGATTGGCTAACCCTGCGATAAAACATTAGCATAAATCTATTGGCTTAACAAGACTTGGATTATTAATAACAATTTAGTAGGTCAAACCTAACCGACGCAACACGTAATTATATATGTGTTGGCGTAGAATTTCGACCCGCCTCGCAACAAAACGGGTTCCACGTTTCCACGGCGGCCTGGGAGATCTGCTTAGCTCCAGTGCAGGTCCAATGGCTTGCCTAGGTGCGTGTAGGGCGTGCCAGTTGATTTGATCTGCAATCAACAAGACCAAACAAGTAAACCACATTAGAAACGATGGCTGATCGGCCGATAGGCCAATGTTGCATCGTGGGAGCCTAGCCGATAGGGCAAAGCTATATCGGCCTACTTGAGGTTATAATATAATAGGATTGGTAAACAGATCTACTCCCATCGGCCCATGTTAATGTGTTTGTGGCAATTTGACAGGATTGGCCGATGGGAGATACACGAAAATAAATACACTAGCTAATACTCTAGTGCAAACTTATACAAGCCAATCGGCTAATATAGATACATTAACCACAGAGAAATCCTAAGAATACCCTGTAATAAATATATTTATATTTAATGATTTGCTTGTACAAGTGGCAAATACATGCAAAAACATGAAATAATCACATGCATTAGGTAAGACCGTCTGAAACCCTGACGCTATCCTTAGTTACGATCGAAAACAGGCTTTGAGTTAAACCTCGAAACACGACTAAGGTCGATAGCAACTCAGAGTGTAGATCGAGAATTAACACAAAGAAAATCAAGCTGTCGATCGCTTTTGGGGATGGTAGATGCCTTAGATAATCTAGACGAGCAAACTAATTCGACCACCGCCGACAATAAACCCTAAAACGAATTAATCGCTGGCGAGACAGAATTAGAACGCCACATCAAGATTAGCCAAAACATGATAGATGACGATCACATCGCCAGGGCTTAATGTGTCTGAATCGACACGCTAGCCCCGACGATGTAGATCGTCAGGTACGAGTTCTTACCTCTGCTCCGGGGAAGCAAGAACTCGTCAGAAGCTAACCTCTTGTGAGGGTTGGCTTTACGCCGAAAGTAGATTGATTTGTTGTTGAATTGATTGAGAGTGTTTCTATGTACAGACTACCGGGATATTTATACCCGAGATTACAACATGGTCCGTGTAGGACACGATCTTATCTCTAACTAACAAATAAGTCTTTGCGTCAGACTCTTGCCAAAGATTAGATCTAAACTTACTTAATTTACAAGATACAATTGACTAAAACCGAGCCTTATCTCTATTTGGCAATCTCCTTGAAGCTTATCTTGAGCCCAAGCCAAGCCCATGCTAACTCTACCAGCTTCCTGCCTCTATCGGCCAACAGCCATATTAAATCCGTATCGGCCGATACACCCTTTCTGCTAGTGCCTCTTCCAGTCCGATACGCTTGCTGAGTTCGATACAAGACTTGGTCCGACTCCAACTTAGCCCCTCTTCTCTGCGTCGGTTTTCTCTTTCCTCTCCGAGTAGATTACAAAAATCTGCTGTTAACACATGCCCCCCAATTCCGCTTCATTATATAATGTGGTGGAATTAGCTCCGAGGAACATATCGACTTCTTCGTTAGGGTTTGTCTGAAAACCACGCAGATCCAGATTTGCAGTCTTTCGCCGTCGATTTCCTTACGCCGTTCTTCATTAGCCACTTGTGCCTCTTGACTCCGGCGACTCCTTGACGTCTCTTTGGCATCGACCCCCTCTCCGACGACCTCTTCAACCGCATCAATGGCCTCCTTGCCGTTCTACGCTTCTGAGATCCCCGTGGTGAGTCAATCCTTTCTAAGTTCACATTTTCGTTTTCCCGCCAAGTTTTTCAAACTAGGGTTTCTGCTCTTGCCCCCCCGGGTCTTATGTTTCATCACTGTTCATATACCGTAGGTCTTCAAGAACCAGATCTTAATTCCCACCAATGACAAGTCACACTGGTTCCTTCTGGGCCCCATGGGCAATCCTGACCCAACTTGGCTGATTAACACGGAGACAAACAGAATCCCCTTCAAGGAAGTGAAACCCAATGCCGCTTCATGGAAGCATACTTTTAGATCTTGGCCGTCAAAGCTTAATGGCTACAGAACTTGGTACAAAAGGGTTGCTGCAGCCAAGCAAGTTCATTGGAATGAAATAGGAATTGGCCAGTGCATCACTCTATCTTTGGCCGATACCAAGAAAAACGAACCTCTTATGTCAGCAGCCACCTATTTTTGGTCCAGCACCTTGAACGCTTTTCTATTCCGGCAAGGTTCGATGACCCCAACATTGATAGATGTCAAGATGCTGACAGGTTTAGAAATACACTCTGAGATCAATCCCTTCAACCTCCTCATCAACAGCACCCACAAGCTGAAGACCAAGAAGATTGGAGGTTGGTCTGGATACATATATGAACATATGGAACAAGAATCTGTCTCAGAGAGAGAGCACGTGGCTTTTCTGACTCTATGGTTAGAAAGATTCGTCTTCTGCGGATCAACCTGTGGCCCTACTTTGAATTGTCAACATTTAGCTCAGGCCCTGGTTGGAAAGAAGCAAATTCCCCTTGGCCGATATCTCCTTGGAGCTGTCTATCGGCTGCTTTATTCTACCACTCAAGATTTAATGCTAAAACAGACAGTAGCACATGGAGGTCCATGGTGATTTATCCAGCTCTGGTTAACAATCCACACCAACACCATGGTCGATCGGCCTCCATTATCAGACTCAATCTTCTCATCGGACTATACTGACAATGAAGATCCTTCATCAAGGAGATGCATGTACTTTGGAGAAGCAGCTTCAATTTATCCTGGAGCAGAGCAATCGGTCGAAGAAATATCCACCTGATTCGTTCGATTCTATACTGGCCCTATCAGCCAGGATGGACGTATACGTCTATCCTTCAGACTCTGAGTTTGAGCTCCCTGCCGATCTGACCCTGAGCCATCTGAATGATGACATGGTTTCAAGGGAGATCTTCATGATCGGCATCACTCCTTGCCTGCTCCCAGTAGGCGTATTCCAAGGCAGGAGCACCAGCTTATCATACGAGTTTTACAACCCCATGGTGGCTGCCAGACAATGTGGGCTTGGACAACTTCCTATCAGCTTACACTTCCATTGGCTCCTAGAGAGCAGGGGCACGGTCTCATCGGCCCTGATTATGAGTATAGATGGCAACGGGTAAAATCCGCGCGGATACAGGTCTCCCAAACCCGCACCCACGAGATCAATTTCATGCCCGCGCCCGCGCCCGCCACCCGCGACGGGCAAAACCTTGCGCCCGCACCCGCTATCCGTGGGCAAAATATGCCCACGGGCATACCCGCAGACCCGATAAAACTTTAAATAAATCACATTTGTACAGCATCATGAAAGGTAACACATTCACAAATCTCACTTTAGTTCACACATACACAAATAATCTCAGCTGAGTTCACAAATCACACTCATACAATACAGTTCAGTAGTTCACAGTACCACACACACTCAACAATACAGTACAACTGTACAAGTTCAAGTTCCAAGTGATGAAAACAAACAAGAAATGAACGAAGTTGATTAGTCGGAATCCGCTCTAGTGATGCAAGATTCATCTTTTAGCTCTTCTTCATTGTCTTCAAGGCATGACCAAAAGCTATTGAACCTTCCATCACCCTCATCTACATTAAAATTGAAATATTAGTAGCTGCGGTATGCAATATTGATAAAAATAATTCATTATGAATGCACATTCTATACCTTTGAGATTGTGGCGAAGCCAACTTTGGCTGCACATTAATGCTTCCAACATTTTAGGTGTAAGACGACTGCGATGCTCACTTAAAACCCTCCCACTAGTACTGAAAGCTGATTCAGAAGCTACTGTGGTGATTGGAATAGCCAAAATGTCACGAGCAATTAACCTCAAAGTAGGATAACGAGCTCCCTCCAACTTCCACCAACCAAGGATATCAAAATAATAAGTCTCATCATGAGGAAGAGTTTCCTCTTCCAAGTAGCGATCAACCTCATTGTTACTTCTAACAAAAGTGCTAGTCTTCTTATTTGCAGCAAGGGTTTTAAAAATGGACAACACAGCAGTTGCACTAACTGTAGAAGGGGCACCACCAGAGGATGTAGCCACAGAGTCGTTCTCTTTCACATGATAATGTTTCATCAAACCAGTAAGCAATTCCTGGGCCTCTGTAACATAGTTTCTAGCAGCCTCTTCTCCAAACAGGGCAATATAGCAAGCATGTAACATTGTCATCTTAAGACGTGGATCAAGAATAACAGCAACAGCCATAAGACCATGGATGTCTGCCCAATACTTATCATACTTTTCTATCATGGCAGCAGACATGTTCCTAATAATTTCGTTTTCATCATGACCCCAAGAGTTGAGTTTAAGTTTAATCTCACATACTTTTGGGAAGAACAGGTTAGCTGTAACATATTTTGTCCCAGAAAATAGCTCAGTAAGCTCATAGAATAGCTCTAATTTCTCACAAACATTAGTAGCAAATGTCCAATCATCCGCTAGTGGACAATCAAAGTTCCTATCAAGCTCACCCAAATGTTCAAAAACCTTCCTATAAGGTATAGCAATGCTAAGCATGATATATGTTGAGTTCCATCTAGTTTTGCAGTCTAAATGCAACTTTTTGTCCAGTTCAACATTTTCATCTAGTGCAGTTTTCTCAAACTTTTCATACCTTCTAGGTGTAGCAATCCAATAAGCAACACTTTCTCGGATGTGTGCAACAGTAGTTCCAATTACTCCCATGCCATCTTTCACAATGAGATTGAGAATATGTGCACAACACCGCATGTGTAGCCATTTGCCTTTCAGTAGCAAATTAGCTGCCCCAAGCCTTGTCTCCATTAAGCCAATCATGTTATCATTGGCACTGCAATTGTCAAGAGTCACCATTGAAACCCTCCGATCAAGATCCCAATTCTGGAGGCATTTATGCAATGCATCACAAATAGTCTCTCCTGTGTGGGGACATGGCACTGTTGGCGCAGAATTTGGACCCGTCCAACAACAAAACGGGTTCCGCGTTACCACGGCGGCCTGGGAGATCTGCTTAGCTCCAGTGCAGGTCCAAATTGGCTTGCCTAGTCGTGCGCGGAGCGTGCCAGTTGATTTGATCTGCAATCAACAAGAAACAAGTAAACCATATCAGAAAACAATGGTCGATCGGCCGATAGGCCGATGTCACATTGTAATAGCCCAGCCGATAGGGCAAAGCTGTATCGGTTTACTCAAGATAACAAGTAAATTGAAACAGATCTAATCTCATCGGCCTATTTTAACATGTCTAAGGCAAATTACTAGAAGCAGCCGATGAGAATTTCATGAAGATAAACACACTAGCTATTACCCTAGTGCAAACCTATACAAGCCAATCGGCCAATATAAATACACCAATCACAGAGACATCCTGAAGACACCCTGCAACCGATACGTTTATATTCGTCGATCCACATGTATAAGTGGCAAACACGTGCAAAAACATAAATAATCGCATGCATTAGATAAGATCGGCTGAAACCCCGGCGCTATCCTTAATTACAACCGAAAGCAGGCTCTGTGTTAGATCTCGAAACAGGACTAAGGTCGATAGCAACTCAAAGTGTGAATCAAGACTTAGCACAAAGAAAATCAAGCCGTCGATTGCTTTTGGGGATGGTAAATGCCTTAGATAACCTAAATAAGTAAACCAATTCGATCATCGTCGGCTACAAACCCTAAAATGAGTTAACCGCTGGCGAGATGGAATTAGCAAACCACATCCAGGTTAGCTAAAACACGATAAACGACGATCACATCATCAGGGCTTAACGTGCCTAAAGCGACACGCTAGCCCCGACGATGCAAATCGTCGGGTACGAGTTCTTACCTTGCTCTAAGGAAGCAAGAACTCGTCAGGAGTCGACCTCTTGCGAGGGTTGGCGATGCGCCGAAAGTAGATTGATTTGATTGTGTGATTGATTGAGCGAGCTTCTATGTACAAACTATCAGGATATTTATACCCGAGGTTACAACAGAACCCTTGTAGGGCACGATCTTATCTACAACTAACAAACATGTCCTTGTGGCAGACTTAAGCCACAGATTAGATCCAAACTACTTAATTTACGAGATACAATTGCCTAAAACCGAGCTTTATCTCTATTTGGCAACTTCCTTGAAGCTTATTCCAAGCCCAGACCAAGCCCACATTGACGCTGTCAACTCACAACCCGTATCGGCCCACGACCAAACCAAATCTGTATCGGCCGATACGCTCTCTATAGCAACACCTCCCCAGTCCGATACGGTTACCGGGTCCGATACGAAGCCTGGTCCGACTCCAACTCAATCCTTCCTCTCTGCTTCGGTTTCCTCTTTTCTCTCCAAGTCGATTACCAAAATCCGTCGTTAACACATGCCCCCCAATTCCGCTTCATTATAAAATGTGGCGGAATTAGCTCCGAGGAACTCATCGACTTCTTTGCTAGGTCTAATCTGAAAACCGCACAGATCCAAATTCGAATCCTTTCGCCGCCGATTCAACAAACTCTTCGTGTTCTTCAACTCCGGCGACCCTTCGGCGTCTCGTCAACATCGACCCCCTTCACAGCAACCCCTCCGACAACAACGATGGCCTCTGCCCCGTTCTACGCCTTTGAGATCCCTGCGGTAAGTCAATTCCTTCAAAATCCACATTATCGCCTTTTTTCCGCCGATTTCTCCAAGTTAGGGTTTTTACTCTCTGCCCCCCGGGTCTCATATCTTCATCGTCATTCTCATGATTTAGGTCTTCAAAAACCAAATCTTAATCCCCACCGACGACAAATCTCACCGCTTCCTGCTAGGCCCCATGGGCGACTATGACCCGACTTGGCTGATCAACGCCGAGACCGACAGAATCCCCTTAAGGCAAGCCAAGCCCACTGTTTCTGCATGGAAACATACCTTCAGGTCGTGGCCGTCGAAGCTGAACGGATACAGGACCTGGCATAAAAGGATCACTGCCACCAAGCAAGTCCACTGGGACGAGATTGGGATCGGCCAATGCATAACTCTGTCCCTGGCCGATACCAAGAAGAATGAGCCACTCATGTCGGTTGTTAGCTACTTCTGGTCCAGTACCTTGAATGCCTTCATGTTCATGCAGGGTCCGATGACCCCCACCCTTGTAGATGTCAAGATACTGACAGGACTAGAAATCGACTCTGAGATCAATCCCTTCAGCCTCCTGATAAACAACAGCCACAAGTTAAAGACCAAGAAAATTGGAGGCTGGTCTGGATACATTTCTGAACACATGGAACAAGGATCGGTCTCAGAACGAGAACATGTAGCCTTCCTGACATTGTGGTTGGAAAGATTTGTTTTTTGTGGATCGACCTGCGGCCCCACTACAAACTGTCAACACTTGGCTCAGGCTTTGGTCGACAAGAGACAAATCCCCTTGGGCCGATACCTCTTGGGAGCTGTATATCGGCTACTCCATATCGCCACGCAAGATTTGATGTTTAAACAGACCGTGGCATATGGAGGACCATGGTGGTTCATTCAGCTCTGGCTAACCATTCACACTAACACCATGGTTGATCGGCCACCTCTATCGGATTCACGTTTCTCATCGAAATATGCCGATCACGAAAAGGAATCGGCCAGCGTTGTGTGCCATTGCCTCGGCTGTTCGTCGATTTTCCTCTTGATTAACTTGATTAAAGTCTTATTAGAAGCCTCTGCCTGTCCATTAGCTTGCGCGTAGTAAGGAGAAGAATTTAATAATTTAATACCCATGCTATCGGCGAACTGGACGAACTCATCGGACACGAAGATTGATCCTTGATCGGTGGTTATCGTCTGCGGTAACCCAAACCGATATATAATATATTCCTTGACAAACTGAATTGCATCTTTGGAATCAACCTTCTTAAGGGGAACAGCCTCAACCCACTTTGTGAAGTAATCGGTAGCCACCAAGATATATTTGTGTCCCTTGCTCGATGGCGGGTTAATCTGGCCGATCATATCTATTCCCCATCCTCGAAACGGCCACGGCTTTATGATGGGATGCATAGCCGATGCCGGTGCTCTTTGAATTGCTCCAAACTTCTGACAATCCTGACATCCTTTGTAATACTTAAAACAATCCTCTAGCATGGTTGGCCAAAAATACCCAATGCGTTTCAACAGCCATCTCATTTTATGGGCCGATTGATGTATTCCACAAATCCCTTCATGGACCTCGCTCATAACGACTTTGGCCTCCTCAGGACCTAGGCACTTGAGCAAGACACCATCAATCGTCCGATGGTATAAATCATCATCTAACAGGACATACTGCAATACTTTGTATTTCATCTTTCGTGACGCCGATTGGGAAGGATTCTTCAAATAACCAATGATAGCAAATCTCCAATCGTCGGCGTCCACGGTGACGATTTGAACTCGTGCATCCTTGGCCATCGGCCTGTATCCCGATGCCCCCTGAGCCAGGTCATTGGCTTCGAAGTTTTGCTTCCTGGGTATAAGCCTCATCGCTACGATCTTGAATGCCTGAAGCAACACCTTGCACTCTTCATTGTAGACTTTGAGGATGTCATGTTTGCATTCATACTCTCCAGAAAGTTGATTGATTACCAGTTGTGAGTCACCAATGATCTCTACGGAATCGGCCTCGACTTCCTGTAATAACTGCAAGCCTTTAAGCACCGCTTCGTACTCTGCTTGATTGTTAGTATAATAAGGCTTGATAGTAAAAGCAAACTCAAAGCCTGCCCCCCGAGGGGATATGAAAACTAGGCCGATACCGCATCCATGTCTGCAGACGAATCCATCAAAATACAATGTCCATGGCACCATATCTGCATATGCAACTGATTCGTCTCTATGTTGAACAATGAAATCGGCCACGGCTTGTCCTTTGACTGCTTTGGCCGATTCATATCTGAGGTCAAACTCTGTTAAGGCAAAAATCCACTTCCCAATTCGTCTTTTTAACACAGGGGCCGATAACATGTATTTCATCACATCGGCCTTACTTACCACAATGCACTTGTTGGAAAGTAAATAATGCCTCAATTTAGTACATGAAAAATATAAGCACAAACATAATTTCTCCACCGGTGTGTACCTTGTTTCAGCGTCTAACATCTTCCTACTGAGATAAAAAAATAGCTCTTTCCTTACCATCAATATTCTGAACCAAGACTGAACCGATGGATTTCTCATCGGCCGATAGGTACAGTCTGAACGGAACCCCTTTCTGTGGAGGGATTATAACTGGCGGAGAAGTTAAATACTCCTTGATATCGTCCAGCGCCTTCTGCTGCCTATCACCCCACACGAAATCTTCATCCTCTTTTATCTTCAATAACGGGGTAAACGGCTCTATTCCTCCTGATAGGTTCGATATAAAGCGCCGAACAAAATTGATTTTGCTGAGCAGAGATTGTAACTTGGTCTTGTTCGTCGGAGGTTTGATTTTCTTTATAGCATCGATATTCTTCTATGTGATCTCGATTCCTCTTTCGTGGACCAAGAAACCCAGGAACTGACCGGCCGATACGCCAAAGGCACACTTGTTAGGGTTCATTTTTAAGCCATATTTCCTCGCTCTTTCAAGTACCTTGCGTAAATCGGCCAAGTGCATATCATATTCCCGTGACTTCACGACGACATCATCAATGTAAACTTCAATCAAAGAGCCGATGAGATCATGAAAAATATAATTCATGGCCCTCTGATACGTAGCTCCAGCATTCTTCAAACCGAATGTCATGACAACCCATTCATATAGGCCGATTGCCCCTGGGCATCGGAAGGCTGTTTTGTGAATATCTTTTTCGGCCATGAAAATTTGGTTGTAGCCTGCGTTCCCATCCATGAAGCTTATAACCTTGTGTCCAGGCGCGACATCGACCAGCAAATCGGCCAGAGGCATAGGGTACTCGTCTTTCGGTGTTGCTTTGTTCAAGTCTCTGAAGTCAATACATACCCTAAGCTTGCCATTTTTCTTCACTACTGAAACTATGTTGGAGACCCACTCTGCGTATCGGCAAGGTCTGATGAAGTTGGCATCGTAAAGTCGTGTGATCTCTGCCTTGATAGCTTCATGCATATCGGCCTTGAATCTCCTAGGAGCTTGTTTAAACGGCCGATAGCCTGGTTTGATTGGTAGCCGATGTTCTACAATCTATCGGCTTAATCCTGACATTTCATGATATTCCCATGCAAAACAATCCATGAATTCTTTTAACAGATTTATAAGATTACTCTTGTATTCCTTTGGCAGGTTAGCACTTATGTACGTCGGCCTAGGCTTATCACCTATCCCTATATCAATCTCTTCAAGTTCATCGGCCGACGTAAAACCGTGTCCCAGCTTGCCGTCTAGCTCGTCCACCGCATCATCTATGTAGGGACTAGCTCGTTCATCTTCAACGGCGGACGGCGTTTCTCTGCTAAAGTAACTGCTTGTCTTGATCTTCGATCGTCTCGATGTCGCAGTCAGTTACCTTGAGGAAATCGGCGTCCCAGACTCGTCCGGACAAGCAGTCGATTCCCTCCATCTCCCATACTGCGAGATCGGCATTGGCCACGTGTACTGTCCGATCGGCCTGCACGATCTCAACTTGGTCCCCTTGCCATTGCATGAGGCATTGGTGCATTGTCAAAGGGACGCAACAGTTTGCGTGGATCCAATCCCATCCCAACAACAAGCTGTAGGAGCCCTTTTCGTCGAAGACGAAGAAGGTGGTGGGTATTGTTTTGCTGCCCACGGTGAGTTCCACGTTTAGGACCCCCTTCGCTTCGGACGCGTTGCCACCGAAATCCCTTAATACCATGTTGGCCTTGATAAGGTCTTCAGGTACCTTCCCAAGCTTCCTGAAGGTTGTGTATGGCATTAAGTTGACCACTGCGCCGCCATCGACCAGCATCTTCGTCATCGGCCGCCCATTGATGAATCCCTTGATGTATAGCGGCCGCAAGTGTCTGTAGCTGGTGTCAACTGGCTTGTCGAAGATGGCTTGATCTGGTGACAACTGTAGCCTAGCCGAAGATTGTTCATCGTTGGCCACTGCTTCATCGGCTGCCTGCACGCTGTACTCTGCTGGCAGTATAAAAACCATGTTAACAGGCGCCGATGTCGCTCGTTTACCTTTTGAAGCCGTAGAGGCCCGGGCTGTATTGGAGGTGCCCTCATCGGCCGTGACCACCGTGGATTTTATCCTCCACTCTTTCTTGGTCTTGGCCGGCCGATGGGTTATTGCCACCTGTTGCTCTTGGATTTGTTCTTTCCTCCTTAGCCTCTGAACCCGTCGTTTTTGTGTCTTAGTGAATACATCGGTTCGGCACCATTGAGGGTTCTGGACCTGTTCCTCGGCTTCGGTCTGTTGGTCTTGGTGCATCGGCCCTAACCTCCCATGAACAGATTTTCTTTGCTTGGCCGGCCGATGCGCTTGCATGCTTGAGCTGCCCTGATAAGAATCTTCTGCACCATTGCATGCAGGGCACTCCTGGATAGATGGCAACCTCATTCCCTCATTCCAGCAGAACCGGAAAAACTCGCACTCCCAATGCGGGTCGTAGGAGTTGTCTTGATCGGCGTAGTCTTGAGCTTGTTCTTCCTGCCGCCGCTGGTATTTTCTAATCAGGCCCTCAGAGGTCTGATAAGGTCGCTTGCCGGTCCGATGGGCACTGCCATCGGTCCTGTCCGCCCGTACCATGTTGACTGGGAACGGGTGTCCTTCGATTTTCATCGGCCGCTTGGCATCATCGATTTTAATCCTGCCTTGCTCGATGGCCGATTGAATCTGTTGCCTGAAGATCTTGCATTCATTTGTATGGTGTGAATAGGAGTTGTGCCATTTGCAATATCTCCGTTTCTTGATCTCTTTGGCCGATGGCAATATATGACCTACTGGCAGCTGGATTTGCTTTTCTTGCAGCAGCAGGTCAAATATCTTATCGGCCTTGTTGATGTCGAAGTCATATTTATCTTCCTTGTCGCCCTTCTTGGCCCATTGGCAAGTTGTCGGCTTTCTCATCCGGGCCCATTCGGCCAGGTCGACATCAACATCTTCCTCGTCGTCGTCATCGGAGGCATACTGATAAACTGTATTGATTTTCTTGACAAACTTCCTTGCCTCCTGGAATCGTTGTTCGTGGGCCGATATGCGTTGTGCTAGCTAAGCTAGGCTGTCAAATTCTTGCGAGGAGAACCTCTCGCGTATCGGCCCTAGCAATCCCTGAAATGCCAAGTCGACCAACTGGGAATCGGTCAAATATCTTATCGGCCTTGTTAATGTCAAAATCATATTTATCTTCTTTGTCGCCCTTCTTGGCCCATTGGTAAGTCGTTGACTTCCTCATCCGGGCCCACTCAGCTAGGTCGACATCAACGTCTTCCTCATCGTCATCGTTGGAGGCATACTGATAAACTGTGTTAATCTTCTTCGCGAATTTCTTTGCCTCCTGGAATCGTTGCTCGTGGGCCGATACTCGTTGTGCCAACTGAGCTAGGCTGTCAAATTCCTACGAGGAGAACCTCTCGCGTATCGGCCCTCGCAATCCCTGAAATGCCAAGTCGGCCAACTGGGAATCGGTCAAACTGAGGCTGTAACACCTGTTCCGTATGTCTCTAAATCTCTGGATATACTCTGGGACCGATTCATCCACTCGTTGCCTGATGGCAGTTAGATCGGATAGTTTCATCTCTTGTACGCCATTGTAGAAATACCTGTGAAACTGTTTCTCCAGATCTATCCATCCTCTGATGGAATTGCAGGGTAAAGATGAAAACCACGTGAATGCAGACCCTGATAAGGACAGAGGGAAAAACCTCACCCTCAACGCCTCGATAGCCGATGCCTCCCCGCACTGTGCTAGGAATCGGCTGACATGCTCGTACGTCGAGACATTGTCCTGTCCCGAAAACTTGGAGAAGTCCGAGATCTTGTATCGGCCTGGCAGTGGCACTCTGTCAAATTCCTCAGGATACGGATGCCGATACACTGTAGAGTTCTCCTTGGGCTTCAAGCTGAATTGATCTCGCATCACTTCGGCTATCATATCGGCCCAGTATCCTGCGGGCCGATGTGGGAGGTCTTGCTGATATAATTGCTGCAAGCCCTCTGCTTGATACTGCCTGGGGGAGTACGGCTGGTAGTGGTGATCAAGATTTTGCGCGCCGTACTGCCCTGCAGTGTGCTGCTGGTAGCCTTGTGGCACATTGTATGCAGCTTGAGGCGGAGGATTGCTGAACACCGGGGCTTGTGGCTGTCCGGCCGATGGTTGGTGAAGCGGAACTTGCTGCATCGGCTCGATCACTGGTTGCTTCCCCTTGGTCCATTGAGCATATTACTCCTCCGTAATGTGCTGAGGGCGCTCCCCCCTGTCTGATTTGTGAGGACCAGTGGCAGTGTTGTTGTTGGCTGCGCCGATGGGGGTGGCATCGGCGCTATCGGCTGAGCTGTGCTTAGGTCGTTCCTCAGGGTCCGATAGGCAGGGAACTTATTTTCTGGTAAGAAAATCGGTCCCTGAGGTTGTACTGGTGAATCGACCCATCTAGGATCGATTTGACCGTATTGGTCAATGTGTTCACCAGGATCCCCGATTGATTGACTAGCGCAGAATGAACTGTGGAGTCAATCCTATCTTGCAACGTCGGCGCTGCAGTATCTTCAGTCTTGATGGTGTGGTCGTGCGCCGCCGCCGACGTGCCGGCTCCATCTCCAGGACTCGGCATAACTACCTTGGATTTTTGGATCAAGGTACCTTGCCGAGTCCTAGAATATGTTTGTAGGTACATATCTGGAACTGCTCGACCAGATTTTCCATCTCAGCCTTCTGCTCTGCATTGAGCTGGTCGGCGGTCACAGGGACGATGTTCTCCTCGGAAATCTCGACCTGCTTCGACATCTTGAGAAGATTTGTTGTTGTTGCAGAGTTTGCGTTCTTGGTCCCACCGGGCGTGCCAAAAGCGTGTTGGCGAAACAAAGCTTTTGGGCGAACGGTGGAGCGTGGTCTCTCTGGAAGTGAAGTTGAAAATCGAGGTCCCACTGGGCGTGCCAAAAGCGTGTTGGCATAGAATTTGGACCCGTCCAACAACAAAACGGGTTCCGCGTTACCACGGCGGCGTGGGAGATCTGCTTAGCTCCAGTGCAGGTCCAAATTGGCTTGCCTAGTCGTGCGCGGAGCGTGCCAGTTGATTTGATCTGCAATCAACAAGAAACAAGTAAACCATATCAGAAAACAATGGTCGATCGGCCAACAGGCCGATGTCACATTGTAATAGCCCAGCTGATAGGGCAAAGCTGTATCGGCTTACTCAAGATAACAAGTAAATTGAAACAGATCTAATCTCATCGGCCTATTTTAACATGTCTAAGGCAAATTACTAGAAGCAGCCGATGAGAATTTCATGAAGATAAACACACTAGCTATTACCCTAGTGCAAACCTATACAAGCCAATCGGCCAATATAAATACACCAATCACAGAGACATCCTGAAGACACCCTGCAACCGATACGTTTATATTCGTCGATCCACATGTATATGTGGCAAACACATGCAAAAACATAAATAATCGCATGCATTAGATAAGACCGGCTGAAACCCCGGCGCTATCCTTAATTACAACCGAAAGCAGGCTCTGTGTTAGATCTCGAAACAGGACTAAGGTCGATAGCAACTCAAAGTGTGAATCAAGACTTAGCACAAAGAAAATCAAGCCGTCGATTGCTTTTGGGGATGGTAAATGCCTTAGATAACCTAAACAAGTAAACCAATTCGATCATCGTCGGCTACAAACCCTAAAATGAGTTAACCGCTGGCGAGATGGAATTAGCAAACCACATCCAGGTTAGCTAAAACACGATAAACGACGATCACATCATCAGGGCTTAACGTGCCTAAAGCGACACGCTAGCCCCGACGATGCAAATCGTCGGGTACGAGTTCTTACCTTGCTCTAAGGAAGCAAGAACTCGTCAGGAGTCGACCTCTTGCGAGGGTTGGCGATGCGCCGAAAGTAGATTGATTTGATTGTGTGATTGATTGAGCGAGCTTCTATGTACAAACTATCGGGATATTTATACCCGAGGTTACAACAAAACCCTTGTAGGGCACGATCTTATCTACAACTAACAAACAAGTCCTTGCTGCAGACTTAAGCCACAGATTAGATCTAAACTACTTAAATTACGAGATACCCACGTTGACGCTGTCAACTCACAACCCGTATCGGCCCACGACCAAACCAAATCTGTATCAGCCGATACGCTCTCTATAGCAACACCTCCCCAGTCCGATACGGTTACCGGGTCCGATACGAAGCCTGGTCCGACTTCAACTCAATCCTTCCTCTCTGCTTCGGTTTCCTCTTTTCTCTCCAAGTCGATTACCAAAATCCGTCGTTAACAGACACATAAATAAAGCTACATCAAACAATGGAAAATTCAGCTAATCAGTTCATAATTAACATATATATATATATACAATCTGGACAGCAAGCAAAATTAAGATATTCACCTTAATATGCAGCTTCTAAGTGTCCATGAGTCATCAATAAAATGTCCCGTCACTGCCATATAGCCCCTTTTTTGATTTTCAGCTGTCCAAAGGTCAGTTGTGATAGCAACACGACAATTTGTCCTTTGCAAAAATATCCTAGCTTTCCTTTTCTCTCCCTCATAGAAACTCACAATGTCCCTTCTAATAGTGTTTCTAGTTGCCATTTTGAACAAAGGTTGCAATGCACTAACAAATTTACGGAAGCCATGGTGATCAACAATGGATAGCGGGTACTCATGCAGTATAATCATGCAATAAAGAGCTTTTCTAGCTATGTCTTGATCAAACACATAGTTTGTAGAATCAAATGTGTTTTGATTATCATTTTATGTGATGAAACATTGGTGGCTTGCGACATTTTATGTGTGTAATATTGGTTTATTGAGATGGTATTTCATGTGATTATATATGATTGATTTTGTGAAGAGTTGTGCGGATTTGACCTGGCGGTCAGACCGACCAAGCACGGCCGGTCAGACCGGAGGTATGCGTGCGGTCAGACCGGCCGGCCCGCGGTCTGACCGGGAGGTTACCTGTTCGCTTTCGGTTCCGGTTTATCTTTTCGGTTACGGATTGTTTCTTCGTGGATTTGACTTCTAGATGGTTTCTATGCGTATGGTTACTGTTGTTATACTAATGTGAGTCAAGTTTGGACGAACTTGTGCTTGGAATATGGTTTCTTTATCGTATGTGTGCAGGTATTGCTTAAGGCCTCGGGATAGTGTTGCCGGTGATGGATCGGAGCCGACTTGGGAGAAGTGGACGTCCAGGGATCAAGAGATCACGTGGGATACTAAAAGGCTAGAGGATAATGCACGTGGAAGATAGAGAATTCATATGGTATACGACAGGAATCGTGTACGTATGGAAAGAGGAGTTGAATTTGGAAGGGAGTCCGAATTCGGGAAGATGGATGAAGATAAGGAAAGAGATGAGTTTGAAGCTTGCAAGAGAGGGTTTCCCACGTGGTTGGGAGTCCTAATTCATGAGAGATTCGTGGTTTTTGTACAGCCTACTTCGTGTATAAATAGAGAGGGAGGGTGTGCCTCCTAGGAGAATTGATTGTGTGGTTCATAAGTTGAGAGAATAGCTAGGGTTTCAAGTAAGGTCGAGATTTTGATGAGGAGTGCTGTTGTTGCACTTCGTAAACACTTTTAGATGCAATAAAGTCGAGAGTTACAATTTATATCTTCGAGTTTGTCATCTACTGGTGTTTTCTGGATCCCGACGGTCTGACCGAAGGAGTTCGTGCGGTCTGACTGGCGGGAGTGTGGCGGCGGTCTAACCGGAGGCAAGGCGGCGGTCTGACCGGCCAGGAGGGGCGGTCTGACCGGCGGCTACACAGCGGTGTGACCGGCAGTACTTCGACAACGGTAGTACGATCTTGTTCTTGAGATTGATTTTGTTTTTTTTTGGATTGGTTTCGTTGGATTCTAGAGGTAATTTGTGATTTGGTTAAAGTTTTGGTTTTTGGTCTTCCCTACCATTCACCCCCCCTCTGGTAGGTTGGATTACTCTGTTTCGATCCTACATAGTTTTCTACAGCTACTGCCCCCTTTTCAGTTGTTCCAAACCTCAAATTAGTTTGAACTTTTGTTCCTGCCTTCTTGTTATTGTAGGGACAAGTTCGCAAATGAGTTTTCAAGTGAGTCTTACCATTTCTTGATGTGGCCGAAAGCTTCTTGTTGCAGTGGTTACACTTGGCCTTCCAAACTCCATCAACACGCACTTTTTCAAAATCATTCCAAACTACAGAGGTCAACTTTCTCTTTGAAGGCCGCCCATCATAATCATCAGAGCACTCCTCCCCCTCAGATACAAGCACAACAACCACAGCTTTGTCACCCTCAATACCAGCTGCAACACTTGCATGGGAGGTTTGCACTTGAGAGCTACCAGGGGTCGCCATTGTAGCTGCACATCATAAGCACAAGATCTGGAATATGAAGAAAACTACTAAAAACACAAGATCTGGTGGGAATAGATGCAGTAGTTAACTTGCCTGTTGCTACGGTGGTCGGACAGGGCGAGCGTCGTCCACCGCGTGTGTGCTGCTGCTGCCGGAGTGCCGGGCCGGACTCTCGCCACTGTGGACGCGAAGGCCGCGTGTCTCGAGGAGGGCAGGGCCATCGGAGTTGCTCCACGGGGCCGGCGGCGGCGTTCTGCTGTGGGGGTCGCCGGAGCGAGTGGGGTCCGGGGGAGGGCGGGGCCAGTGGGGGTCGTGCGTGCGCTGCCCGCCTGTCCCGGTGGCCGGGTCGACGCTCCTAGGCAGCGCGCAGCGGGCGGCAGAGGAGTGGGCGGCCGGCGGCGGCTAGGCGATGCGCCCCTGCGGTGGGCGGCTGGGGCTCGGGCAGCTGGGGGTGGGAGACTGGGAGTTGGATTGGATAAGGATTGAGGAGAGTAGAAACCCTAATCTGAGTTTATATACCTCCACTGTAAGGGTCCCACATGTCAGTGCGGGTTTGGCGGGTTTGCGGGTGTGGGCATGATATTTTTGTGCCCGTATAAAATTGCCCGTTGGGCACAGTTTTGTACCCGCGCCCGTGCCCGCAGGCACAAATCCATGCCCGTATCCTCGCCCGCCGGGTCGGGTGCCAGCGGGTACGCGGATTTTTCGTGCCCGTTGCCATCTTTAATTATGAGTAAAGCCCTAGAGATCAAAGCACCAAACTTGGGTGACTGCGACCGATTATGGTTGAGCCCTTTTATCCACATCAGCTTCCAATCATGGTGGCAGGAATGGGCTTCTCATCTCTTCCATCAATCGGCCAAGTTCTATTTAACAAAGCTCCTTGACAATATCAGTCCCCAGGTTCCTGACGCCCCAATGCCATCAATCAGCAACAGCGGGCAGAAAATCTCTTACGCTCTAGCCCTGGCTCCATCAGGAAGAACTGTCCTGGAGTTAGTTATCGGTCTTACTGCCCCAAAGGTATCATCATTGCTCCAAGGGCCGATAACCAAAGAAACTCCTAAAAGGAAGGTGCCAGCAAAAGAGAAAACTCAGAAAACCAGCAAGAAACCCAGGACTGACGATCAAGCCGATCTTGATGAACTAGACCCCTCCATGGAAGAATTCCTCGATGACCAAGTAATGGAGGAGGAGGTCGACACAGCAGCTGCCGATCTGCCTGAAGAAGAAGATCCATCGGCCAACACCGCTAAAGAGCCATCGGCTAGATCAACCACGACGATTCCACCAGCCGACGACCAAGCCGACGCCGCTCAACCAAGGAGAACCAGACATGCAGTCCGCAAGGTTAATATAATCCCTTTCTCAAATTTATGCAGTCCCCTTCTGCTGGTGTGTTATAACTTAATTTCCTCCCCAGGTCGTCGCATCGTCTCTACTTAAAGCAAGGACTCAATCAGCCCCTTTACCAAGAACTAAGAAGGCAACCTTGCAAAAGCGCGAACAAGCCAAGGCCCGATTGAGAACACCTTCTCCTTCTCCACCACCCTCTCCGATTGCTTCAGTAAGAGTTAATCTTTTACCTCAATCCTCTGATAACATGGATCTGATTACCGTTTTCTTGCCTTTCTTCAGCCGCGAGCTCCATCACCTGCACCACATCGGCCAACTCCTTCGCCCACCGTCTTAGAACAACAACAAGAGGCCGATGCAAGCACAGCCGATGACCTATCAAAGGTAAATCAGATCACTTCAAATCCCTTGCCGATTTTTGTTTGACTAGGTTAATCATGCCCTATCTCGATGTTTGCAGAACTTAGCCGATATGTTTTCTTTTGATATCGGCCAATTTCTTGATGACGAGGACAAAGAGCAACCCAGCACAGCCAAGGTGCCAATCTCTGAAAACTTGAAGACCAGCTGTCCGATATTGCTAATCGGCTGGAATCATCATTGGAATCCTAGGTGGAGAACTGCAATCCCATCAGGAGTAGGGTACAAGAAATTCAAGATCAACTGCCTGAAGACCTGATGGAGATCCTGACGCCGGCCATCTTCTTGGAACAATACCACTTCAAACTTCACAAGGCTAAAGAGAGAATCGCGGAGAGGCGGGAACGTGAAAGCTTGGAATCGGCCTTAACTGCCAGCAAAGCTCAAGTCAATTCTGACAAGACTAGGTTAGATGAGCTGACTGTCGAGCCGATCGTCTTAAACAATAGGCTTGAGGAACTCCGCCGCCTCGAAGCAGACTTAGTATTGAAACTAGAAGCAACCCGCAAGGAGATCCAAGAAGTTGAAGCCGGGATAGCTGCATCACCCAAGGCCATAGAAGATCAAACAGCTAAGCTGAAGGCATCAGCCAAATACCTTGCGACCCTGAGCAAGTCCTTGAAGCCAATTCCAGGGTCGACGGCCAATGACGCTCAAGTAATAGAAAACATCGATCAAATCCGTCATATGGCCATTGCAGCTATCGAAAACTTCATAGGCTGATGTAATATACTTTTCATATTCTTCCCATGCTTCCTGTAAAAGAAAACCTCTTGTTCTAACTAATAAGTATTTTGAAGTCCATAAATTTGAATCGATCTGATAAACTTGCAGAACCTCAAAGAATGCTTATATATATGCCCCCCAAATTTTGGAAGATGAGGGCTCATGCTGTAAAATTTGAACTCAGGGCGATAATGTATATCGGCCATCTCAAGGCGATGCATTGTACATCGGCTGTGATCATAAATCAGCTGGTAGGCTGATCATGAATCGATCCATACGCTAGGGTAATATCTCTTTAAATACTTGTCATTAAGGGCTCTGCCATAAATTTCTCCATTCAATCCTTTTAGTGGATAAGCATTGCGAGGAACACACCGATGAATCTGAAAAGGACCTTCCCAATTAGGTGACCACTTGCCGAATTTGTTATCTCTAGAGCCGATCGACAATATTAATTTCCAAACAAGATCCCCTTCCTCAAATGACTTGGCTACAACCTTTTTGTTATAATGACGAGCAACTCGATCTTTATCACGCTTTATTTTTTCCAAAGCTCGCAATCGAACGTGTGCCAAATCATCTAACTCATCGACCATAAGACTGTGGTACTCATCGGCTGTCAAGTCGTCTTGCAATGCAATCCTTCTTGAGCCGATGTTGATCTCCCACGGCAGTACGGCTTCATGTCCATAAACCAACTGATACAGCAGCACTTGGGTTGCACCATGACAAGCCATCCGATACGCCCAAAGGGAATCGACCAGCGTGGTATGCCACTGTCTTGGCTGTTCGTCAATTTTCCTCTTGATCAACTTGATTAAAGTCTTATTAGAAGCTTCTGCCTGCCCATTAGCTTGCGCATAGTATGGAGAAGAATTCAATAGCTTAATGCCTGTGTTGTCGGCAAACTCAACAAACTCATCGGACACGAAAATTGATCCTTGATCGGTCGTCAATGTTTGTGGAAGTCCAAATCTGTATATGATATGATCTTTAACAAACTAGATGGCATCCTTGGAATTGACCTTCTCAAGGGGGATGTCTTCAACCCACTTTGTGAACTAGTCTGTAGCCACTAGAATATACTTGTGTCCTTTGCTTGATGGTGGGTTAATCTGTCCGATCATATCTATACCCCATCCATGAAACGGCCATGGCTTTATGATTGGATGCATAGCCGATGCCGGTGCTCTCTGAATTGCTCCAAACTTTTGACATTCTTGACACCCTTTATAGTATTTGAAACAATCCTCTAGCATTGTCGGTCAAAATTATCCAACGCGCTTTAAGAGCCATCTCATTTTATGGGCCGATTGATGTGTTCCACAAATTCCTTCATGGACCTCGCTCATAACAACTTTGGCTTCCTCTAAACTCAGGCACTTGAGCAAGATACCATCAATCGTCCAATAGTATAGATCATCATCTAGCAAGACATAATGTAAAACTTTGTATTTCATTTTTCGTGATGCTGATTGAGAAGGATTTCTCAAATATTCGATGATAGCACACCTCCAATCATCGGCATCCACGATTGCAATTTGAATCTGAACATCTTTAACCATCGGCCTGTATCCTGATGCCCCCTGAGCTAAATCATTGGCCTCGAAGTTCTGCTTCCTGGGTATATGCCTCATCGTCACAATCTTGAAAGCTTGTAGCAACTCCTTGCACTCCGCATTGTAGACTCTGAGAATATCATTCTTGCATTCCTAGTCCCCAGAAAGTTGATTGATGACCAACTGTGAATCGCCAATAATTTCCACGAAATCGGCCTCGACCTCTTGTAATAACTACAAACCTTTAAGAACAGCTTCATATTCTGCTTGATTGTTAGTATAATAAGGCTTAATGGTGAACGCCAATTCGAAGCTTGCCCCCCGAGGGGATATGATGACTAGGCCGATACCGCATCCATGTCTACAAACGGACCCATCAAAATACAACGTCCATGGCACAATGTCTGAGTATGTAATTGAATCATCTCTATGTTGAACAATAAAATCGGCCAGGGCCTGTCCCTTGCTCGCTTTGGCCGATTCATACCTTAGATCAAACTCTGTTAAGGTAAAAATCCACTTCCCAATTCTTCCTTTCAACACGGGGGCCGATAGCATGTATTTCATCACATCGGCCTTACTTATCACAATGCACTCATTGGAAAGTAAATAATGCCTCAATTTAGTACATGAAAAATATAAGCATAGACATAACTTCTCCACTGGTGTGTACCTTGTTTCGGCATCCAACAACCTTCTGCTGAGATAGAAAATGGCCCTCTCTTTGCCGTCAATGTCTTGAACCAAAACTGAACTGATAGACTTCTCATCGGCCGATAAGTACAGCCTGAAAGGAATACCTTTTCGTGGAGGAATTAGAACAGGTGGGGAACTCAAGTACTCTTTGATATCGTCCAACGCCTTCTGCTGCTTGTCACCCCCACGTGAATTCTTGATCGTCCTTCGTCCTCAATAATAGAGTGAACGGCTCTATTCTGCCTGACAGATTTGATATAAAGCGCCGAACAAAGTTGATCTTGCCAAGCAGAGATTGTAACTTGGTTTTGTTAGTTGGAGGCATGATCTTTTTTATAGCGTCAATATTCTTTTGTGTAATTTGAATTCCTCTTTCGTGGACCAAGAAACCCAAAAATTGACCGGTCAATACGTCAAAGGCACACTTATTAGGGTTCATCTTTAGACCATATTTCCTCGCTCTTTCTAGTACCTTGCATAAATTGGTCAGGTCCATATCGTACTCCTTTGACTTTACGACGACATCATCGATGTAAACTTCAATCAGGGAGCCAATAAGATCATGAAAAATATAATTCATAGCCCTCTGATAAGTAGCTCCAGCGTTCTTCAAGTCGAATGTCATAACGACCCACTCGTATAGGCCGATTGCCCCCGGACACCTGAAGGTTGTCTTGTGGATAGCTTGCCGTTTTTCTTCAGTACTGGAACTATGTTGAAAAAGCACTCCGCGTATCGGCAGGGTCTGATAAAGTTAGCGTCGTAAAGTCTTGTGATTTCTGCTTTGATAGCTTCATGCATATCGGCCTTAAATCTCCTAGGAGCTTGTTTAAACGGCCGATAGCCTGGTTTAATAGGTAACCGATGTTCTACAATCAATCGGCTTAATCCAGGCATCTCATGATATTCCCATGCAAAACAATCCATGAATTCTTTCAGAAGATTTATCAAATTATTCTTATAATCTCTTGACAGGTTAGTACTTACATACGTTGGCCTAGGCTTATCGCCTATTCCTATATCAACCTCTTCAAGTTCATCGGCCGATGTAAAGCCTTGTCCCAGTTTTTCATCTAACTCATTCACCGTGTCATCTGTATAGGGACTAGCTTGTTCATCTTTGGCAGTGGATGATACATCTTTGTTAAAACAACTGCTTGTCTTGATTTTCGATCGTCTCGATGTCGTAGTCAGTTACTTTGAGGAAATCGGCCTCCCAAACTCGCCCGGACAGGCAGTCAATTCCTTCCATCTCCCAAATTGCGAGATCGGCATTGGCCACATGCACTGACTTATCGGCCTTCACGATCTCGACCTGGTCCCCTTGCCATTGAATGAGGCACTGATTCATCGTTGAAGGAACGCAACAATTTGCGTGGATCCAATCTCGTCCCAACAACAGGCTGTAGGAACCCTTTCCATCGAATACAAAAAAGGTGGTAGGTATTGTCTTGTTGCCCATTGTGAGCTCCACATTCAACACCCCTTTTGCCTCAGATGCGTTGCCACCAAAGTCCTTTAACACCATATTGGTCTTGATGAGATCTTCAGGTACTTTTCCAAACTTCCTGAAAGTTGTATATGGCATCAAATTTACTGCCGCGCCGCCGTCGACCAACATCTTTGTCATCGGTCGTCCATTGACGAACCACTTGATGTATAACGGCCGGAAGTGCCTGTGGCCGGTATCGGCTGGCTTGTCGAACATGGCTTGGTTTGGTGACAACTGTAGCCTAGCCGAAGATTGTTCTATTTCGGCGTCGGCTACTGCTTTATCGGCCATCTGTACGCTGTATTTTGCTGGCAACACGAAAACCATGTTAACAGAAGCCGATGCTATGCTTTTACCTTTCGCAGACGCAGGAGCTTGTGTTGATTTCGAGGTGCCCTCATCGGCCTTGATCAATGCAGATTTTATTCTCCACTCTTTTTTAGTCTTGGTGGGCCGATGGGCGGTTGTTGCCTGCTGCGATCTGCTCCTTCTGCCTCAGCCGTTGTACCCGTTGTTTCTGAGTCTTGCTAAACGTGTCGCTTGGGCACCACTGAGGGTTTTGGGGTTGCTCATCGTTTTCGTCCTGACGATCGTGATGCATCGGCCCTAACCTTTCATGTACAGATTTTCTTTGCTTGATCGGCCGATGCGCTTGTCTACTCGAGCAACCCTGGTGAGAGTCTGCTATGTCGTTACATGCAGGACACTCTTGAATTGTTGGCAACCTCATTTCTTCGTTCCAACAGAACCGGAAAAACTCACACTCCCAATGAGGATCATAGGATCTGTCTTGGTCAGAGTACTCTTGTGCTTGCTCCTCCCGCCTCCGCTGGTACTTCTTGATCAAGCCTTCTGAAGTCTGATGAGGTCGCTTGTTGGTCCGATAGGCATCGCTATCGGCCCTGTCTGCCCGCACCATGTTCACTGGGAACGGGTGCCCTTCTATCTTCATCGGCCGTTTGGCTTCATCAATCTTGATCCTGCCTTGTTCGATGGCCGATTGAATCAGTTGTCTGAAAATCTTGCATTCATTGGTATGGTGTGAATATGTGTTGTGCCATTTACAATATCTTCTCTTCTTGATCTCTTCGGCCGATGACAGTATATGACCTACTGGCAGCTGAATCTGCTTCTCTTGCAAGAGTAGATCAAATATTTTATCGGCCTTGTTGATGTCGAAGTCGAACTTATCCTCTTTGTCGCCCTTCTTGGCCCATTGGCACGTTGTCGGCTTCTTCATCCGGGCCCACTCAGCCAGATCAACGTCGGCATCATCCTCATCGTCTTCATCGGAGGCATATTGATAGACAGTGTTGATTTTCTTCGCAAACTTCTTTGCCTCCTGGAATCTTTGTTCATGGGCCGATACCCTCTGTGCTAGCTGAGCTAGGCTATCAAACTCTTGCGACGAGAACCTTTCTCGTATCGGCCCTAATAATCCTTGGAACACCAAATCGGCCAGTTGAGAATCGGTCAAACTGAGGCTGTAACACCTATTCCTTATGTCCCTGAATCTTTGGATGTATTCCGGGACCGATTCGTCAACCCTTTGCCTGATGACGGCGAGATCGGACAGCTTCATCTCTTGTACACCGTTGTAAAAGTATCTGTGAAACTGTTTCTCTAGATTGATCCATCCTCTGATGGAATTGCAGGGTAGAGAAGAAAACCATGTGAACACTGACGCTGACAAGGACAAGGGGAAAAATTTCACCCTCAACGCCTCCACAGCCGATGCCTCACCACACTGAGCTAAGAATCGGCTAACATGCTCATAAGTGCTCGTGTACAGATTTTCTCTGCTTGCTTGGCCGATGCACTTGCTTGCTCGAGCTGCCCTTATGGGAGTCTTCCACATCGTTGCACGCAGGGCACTCTTGGATGGATGGCAAACTCATCCCTTTGTTCCAGCAGAAACAAAAAAACTCGCACTCCCAATGAGGGTCATAGGAGTTGTCTTGATCGGCTTGGTCCTGTGCTTGTTCTTCCCGCCTTCGCTGGTATTTTCTAATCAGACCCTCGGAGGTCTGATGAGGTCGCTTGCCGGTCCGATGGCCACCGCCGTCGGCCCTGTCCACCCGCACCATGTTGACTGGGAACGGGTGTCCTTCTATCTTCATCGGCCTCTTGGCATCATCGATCTTAATTCTGCCTTGCTCGATGGCCGATTGGATCTGTTGTCGGAAGATCTTGCATTCATTAGTGTGATGGGAATATGTGTTATGCCATTTGCAATACCTTCTCTTTTTGATTTCTTCAACCGATGGCAGTACATGACCCACTGGCAGCTGGATCTGCTTCTCTTGTAGGAGTAGGTCAAATATCTTGTTGGCCTTATTGATGTCGAAGTCGTATTTGTCCTCCTTGTCGCCCTTCTTAGCCCATTGGCATGCAGTCAGCTTCTTCATCCGGGCCCACTCGGCAAGGTCGACATCGGCGTCTTCTTCATCATCGTCGTTGGAGGCATATTGATATACTGTATTAATCTTCTTTGTGAACTTTTTTGCCTCCTGGAATCGTTGCTCGTGGGCCGATACTCGTTGGAGTAGCTGTGCTAGACTGTCGAATTCCTGAGAGGAGAACCTCTCTCGTATCGGCCCCAGTAATCCTTGGAACGCCAAATCAACGAGCTGTGAATCGGTCAGGCTGAGGCTGTAACACCTGTTCCTTATGTCCCTAAATCTTTGAATATACTCAGGGACCGATTCATCCACTCGTTGTCTGATGGCAGTAAGATCAGACAGTTTCATTTCTTGCACGCCATTATAGAAATATCTGTGAAACTGCTTTTCAAGATCTATCCATCCTCTGATGGAATTGCAGGGTAAAGATAAAAACCATATAAATGCTGACCCTGACAAGGACAGAGGGAAAAACCTCACCCTCAACGCCTCAATGGCCGATGCCTCCCAGCACTGTGCTAGGAATCGGTTCACATGCTCGTATGTCGAGACGTTGTCCTGCCCCGGAAACTTGGAGAAGTCCGGGATCTTGTATCGGCTTGGCAGTGGCACTCTGTCAAATTCCTCGGGGTACGGGTGCCGATACACTGTAGAACTTTCCTTGGGTTTCAGGCCGAACTGATCTCGCATCACCTCGGCTATCATGTCGGCCCAGTACCCTGCGGGCCGATGAGGGAGGTCCTGCTGGTAGGATTGTTGGAGGCCCTCTGCTTGATAGTGCCTGGGGGAGTACGGTTGGTAGTGATGATCCAGGTTCTGCGCGTCGTACTGCCCCGCAGTGTACTGCTGGTAGCCTTGCAGCACGTTGTACGCAGCTGGTTGCGGAGGGTTGCCGGTCATGGGGATGTGAGGTTGTCTGGCCGATGGCGGGTTGACAGGAATTTGCTGCATCGGCTCGATCACTGGTTGCTTCCCCTTGGTCCATTGTGCATATTGCTCCTCCGTGATGTGCTGAGGGCTTCCTCCCGCCTGCCTGGTGAGGACCAGCGGCAGGGTTGTTGTTGGTTGCGCCGATGGGGGTGGCATCGGCGCCGTCGGCTAAGCCGTGCTCAGGTCATTCCTCAAGGTCCGCTAGGCAGGGAACTTATTTTCTGGCAGGTAAATTGGGCCTTGAGGCTTGTACAGGTGGATTGACCCATCTAGGATCAACTTGACCGTATTGGTCAATGTGTTCACCAGGATCCCCGACTGGTTGACTAGTGCAGAGTGAACTGCGGAGTCAATTCTGTCTTGCAACGTCGGCGCCGCGGTATCCTCGGTCTTGACGGTGTGGTCGTGTGCCACCACCGACGTGCTAGCTCCATCTCCAGGACTCGGCATTATCACCTTAGACTTCTGAATCAGGGTGCCTTGCCGAATCCTAGAATATGTCTGCAGGTACATATTCTGGAACTGCTCGACCAGCTTCTCCATCTCGGCTTTCTACTCTGCGTTGAGCTGGTCGACGGTCACGAAGACGACGTTCTCCTTGGAGATCTCGGCCTGCTTCGACATCTTGCAGTGGTTTCCTTGTTGTTGTGAAGCTTGCGTTCTTGGGTCCCACCGGGCGTGCCAAAAGCGTGTTGGCGCAGAATTTAGACCCGCCCAACAAGAAAACGGGTTCCGCGTTTCCACGGCGACCTGGGAGATCTGCTTAGTTCCAGTGCAGGTCCAATGGCTTGCCTAGGTGTGTGTAGGGCGTGCCAGTTGATTTGATCTGCAGTCAACAAGATTAAACAAGTAAACCATGTGAGAACCGATGACCAATCGGCCGATAGGCCGATGTTGCATCGTGGAGGCCTGGCCGATAGGGCAAACCTATATCGGCTTACTTGATGTAATAATACAATAGAACTGATAAAGTAGATCTAATCTCATCGGCCCATGTTAACATGTTTATAGCAAATTACTGGAATCGGCTGATGAGGGTAGAATGAAGATAAACACACTAGCTAATACTCTAGTGCGAACTTATACAAGCCAATCGGCCAATATAAATATAGCAACCACAGAGAGATCCTGAGAATACCCTGTAATCAATATATTTATATTCACCAATCCGCTTGCATAAGTGGCAAACACATGCAAGAACATAAAATAATCACATGCATTAGGAAAGACTGGCTGAAACCCCGGCGCTATCCTTAATTACGATCAAAAACAGGCTTTAGATTAGACCTCGAAACACAACTAAGGTCGATGGCAACTCAAAGTGTAGATCGAGAGTTAACATAAAGAGAATCAAGTCGTCGATCGCTTTTGGGGATGGTAAATGCCTTAGATAATCTAAACGAGCAAACCAATTCGATCATCGTCGGCAGTAAACCCTAAAACGAGTTAGCCGCTGGCGAGACAGAATTAGAAAACCACATCAAGATTAACTAACACACGGTAAACGACGATCACATCGCCAGGGCTTAACGTGCCTAAAGCGACACGCTAGCTCCGACGATGTAGATCGTTGGGGACGAGTTCTTACCTCTGCTCTGGGGAAGCAAGAACTCGTCGGGAGTCAACCTCTTGCGAGGGTTGGCGATGCGCCGAAAGTAGATTGAACTGGTTGTTGTATGATTGATTCGAGAGAGCCCTTCAATGTACAAACTACCGGGATATTTATACCCGAGATTACAACAGGGTCCTTGTATGACACGTGTCTTATCTCTAACTTAACAAACAAGCCTTTGCGGTAGACTCTTGCCACAGATCAGATTTAAACCTACTTGATTTACAACATACAGTTACCTAAAACCGAGCTTTATCTCTATCTGGCAACTTCCTTGAAGCTTATCTCGAGCCCAGACCAAGCCCACGCTGACACTGTCAACTTGCAACCCGTATCGGCCGACGACCACATCGAATCCGTATCGGCCGATACGCTCTTCCTGGTAGCGCCTCTCCCAGTCCGATACGGTTACCGGGTCCGATACGAGACCTGGTCTGACTCCAACTCAATCCTTCCTCTCTGCTTCGGTTTTCTCTTTCCTCTCCGAGCCGATTACCAAAATCCGCTGTTAACACGGCAATAAACCCTAAAACGAATTAATCGCTGGCAAGACAAAATTAGAACGCCACATCAAGATTAGCCAAAACATGGTAGACGACTGTTGACGCCAAATCCGTACCGCCGATGTGGATCCGGCGCCCGGACACACGAATGCCTGGGAGACCTACTTAGCTCCAGTGCAGGTCCTAAAATTGATGAAGCGCGGGCGTGCCAGTCAGTTTGATCCTGCCACTAACAAGAGATGCAAAATAGCAGAACAAAAGGTCTATCGGCCGATAGGCCGATAGGGCAAAAACGTATCGGTCGATAGGTCGATAGCCAAAACAACCGATCAGCCGATGATAACATGATGATATAGCAATGTGATATAGCATAATCCAAATATAAAGTAAACATTGATCTGCAGATTAAAGCACACATCAGCCAAAGGTCCGATGGCATAAACTCTCAATAAGCAGATAAACAATAAATACTCTGTTGTCACCGGCCAGATCCAATCTATATGTAAAACTCTTAGGCCGATGCAACGTCCAGATAACTCACCAGCTGAAACCCCGATGAAACCCTTATTGGCAGCCAACAAGCAGGCTAGAGATTACGGTTCTAATCACGACTTAGTAGGTCAAACCAAACTGATGCAGCACTAAGTATGAAAAGAAACGCAAGACCTAGACAATCAAGCCCTTGACTGATTTTCAGAGTGGTGAATACCTTAGCCAATCTAATCTAGCAAGGCGATTTAGTCGATACCGGCATAAACCCTAAAGCGAATTTCGGCCGATAAGCCTAAATTGAGAAGCCGAACCAGATTGACTAAGATACATGATAGTAGGTGCTTACGTTGACGAGATCAGAACGTCGAAGCCGTAGCCCTGACAGCGCAGGCAGCCATAACGAGACTTACCCCTCGCGGGAAGGGCATGAACTCGTCGAAGAAGACGAAAAGTAAAGGTTGGCGATGCGCCGAAGTTGTATTGATCGTGTGATAAAATTATATGAACCTCGGGCTTACATATTTATACCCATAGGCTAACAAAGATCCTAACAGAATACGACTTAAACTTTCCTAAAGATAAAAGGAAACAGATAAAGTCCTTATTGGACACTAAACACACTTTCCTAAAGATAAAAAAAAACTAACAAACTCTTCCTAATTAAGAGATACAAGTTGCACCCTTCTTGAACTCGGTCTTCTCTGGATAAGATCTTTCCGAATCTAACAAGAATCCGACTGCTGAAAATATGGATAACTCCTATCGGTCGCTTGTAGACCTCCGAAGCCGATACAGACTTTGAGGCCGATATGTACTCTGAGCCGATACACAAACTAGGCCGATGATGACTTTGGGGCTTACCAAATTCTGGCGTTAACAACGACGATCACATTGCTAGGGCTTAACGTGTCTGAATCGACACGCTAGCCTCGACGATGTAGATCGTCGGGTACGAGTTCTTACCTCTGCTCCGGGGAAGCAAGAACTCGTCGGAAGCTAACCTCTTGCGAGGGTTGGCGATACGCCGAAAGTAGATTGATTTGTTGTTGAATTGATTGAGAGTGTTTCTATGTACAGACTACCGGGATATTTATACCCGAGATTACAACATGGTCCGTGTAGGACACGATCTTATCTCTAACTAACAAACAAGTCTTTGCGTCAGACTCTTGCCAAAGATTAGATCTAAACTTACTTAATTTACAAGATACAATTGCCTAAAACCGAGCCTTATCTCTATTTGGCAATCTCCTTGAAGCTTATCTTGAGCCCAAGCCAAGCCCATGCTAACTCTACCAGCTTCCTGCCTCTATCGGCCAACAGCCATATTAAATCAGTATCGGCCGATACACCCTTTCTGCTAGTGCCTCTTCTAGTCCGATACGATTGCTGAGTCCGATACAAGACTTGGTCCGACTCCAACTTAGCCCCTCTTCTCTGCGTCGGTTTTCTCTTTCCTCTCCGAGTAGATTACAAAAATCTGCTGTTAACAATATGATAATCTAATAATTAATGAGCCAATAAATCTGTCTAATGTGATGGATATAACAAATCTATCTAAAGCGACATTATGTTTAAAGAAATATCAACTTGATCAGAATATCGGACCTAACCGAGAAAGTCCTAACTAAGCCGATGTGACTATAAACAGTAATGGAACTAAAAATACAGATGATATACTAGATAGGCAACACTTGCATCGGCCTGATTAGAATATCGGATTCAACCGAGAAAGTCCTAGCCACGCCAGCGCAAGCGAAGATGATGGAACTCACTTCTTGCCGGAGATCGAATTCAATTGATGCAGCCCATGCGCGAAAACAAGAACTCGTCGAAATAAAACCTCATAAGAGGGTGACGATGCACCGAAAGTAAATGTATATTAATCTGTGGAGATAAGTTACAGGGACCTTGGGTGTACATATTTATACCCATTGGCCAATAAGAGTCCTAATTAAACACGACACAAACTTTCCTAAAGATAAAAGGAAAATACATAAGTCCTCATCGGACATGACACAAACTTTTCTAAATACAAAACTTACCTAATTAATAGATAAACTTAAGCCGCCAAGCAAAAGTCTTCACGATTCCTCCTTGAACTCGATCTTTCCTGGATAAATTTCCATCGCTATTTGATCTCTTTTCTGAATCCACTAAAGAATCTTACCAAATTTTGACGTTAACAGAACCGTGGTTCCGATTGGACCGTTGGACCGATGAACCAAGAGGTTGACCGGGTCACCCACTGGTCTGGGTTTTTTTCACTATGGCCGCTGATTTTTGTCTTTTAGAGAATGTGTTAGAGGAAGCAGTCATGAAGGTGTGTAGTGGTGAGCGAACGTATACCACCTGCTATGTAATCGAAAAAAAAAAGATCTTGAGGACTTGGCAATTAAACATCGGTGAATAATAGTTTAACATAAAAATTATTATAAAAAAATATTCAGAACTTTTTGACCAAATCATGCTTGCTGATCATGAATGATTCTAATGTGCACTGAAAGGTTATGTTTTGGTAAACTTGTGGAGTTAGAAAGGAAGGAACAAGTGACTGATCGTGGTGTCTAAAGGACAGGTATTTAGATTAATGGATAATAGTTCTATGAGAAGAAAATTAAGGAGGGATGACTATTAATTGTTGATCGAAAAAAATATCACGGAATAACAACGTGGCTCTGCTGACCTTTTGTTTTGAGTATAAATTATTTTTTTTTATAAAAGGGAGATATATAGTTGGTGCATTTTCATACCCCTCTAGTTTCAAATACTCTAGGTACTTTTTTTAAAAAAAATGATGGCTCGTCCTTTTTCAAACAAAAAGTACACAATATCAGCAATGTTTGCTGTGCCATAAATACATCCTAACGATTTTCATTAATAAAAAACTAATCATTTAAAATCATAAACTAATTATTTAAAATTATTAATAATCAAAGTTATAGCATTGATGGTCAACAGTGACGAGTAAACGAGGACGAAGGGAATACACATTCAAGCAATCGTTCACAGCACATGCGCACGACTTAATCGAATGAACAGCCGAGTGAGTAACGAAGCGTGAGGAAGATATACCTATTACATTATTAATAAGATGAGAGTGAAAAAAAAGAGATAACACATTTGTCGTCAGGTTTGATTATGATGGTGCATTCAGATTATAACGGTGTGAATTGATATATATAGAATATAATTGTATTTATAGAAATTAAAACAACTTGTATATAAAGTCCAATTATACCATTCTCGAGAACGCTTAGCATCAGGTGCATGATCAAGGCCGAAAAATGGCACTCTCTCACCCATTTTACACCCGACCATTGCGCTCTCATGGATGGATAAGAAAATATCCAACACCTTCCCAACCAACCATTTTATACCCATGACCATCGCCCCCCCCCCCTCTCTCTCTCTCTCACGCACGACCGAGCGGCTCTACTCCTTACATGGCTTCCGTTCACCAGCAACGACGATGCAACGAGAGCCCGGGACCGACGACAACAAGGTGACAAAGGCTTTGGGAGCAACAGCTACCCACCTAGGTGGAGTAGAAGGGCAACATCTCTACGGGGATATGCAATGGAGACTGAAGGGGCCTGGTTGCCACCGGAGAAGAGGAAGAAACCAGATATATACCCGTTGGATTTTCATACAAATTATTAAGCGGTAATTGAATGGACGGTGCAGGTGCAAGAGTGAGTAGCCAAGGATGAAGCAGATCTACCCATAAAGAGGGCAAAAATAAACCACCAAATTTGCTAATTAGACCTACGAAACTATCATGTTAATGAGAGAAAAAAATTACATATCATTTATTGGTGGTGGCTTTTGATTATAATGGTGTAGATTAATTGTAGTATAGTTGTGTATATATATAATACAATTGTATTTATATATGGAACTAAGCAAGCTGTATATAAAATCCAATTCGACTGTCAAAATCTAGCTCCAAAATCCGCTAGTTATAGGCTTTAGGTGAGGATTAAGTTAATTCCTAGCTGGAGTACGGCATATATGTATGTGTTTGGTTAATTGGGAGGTTTCACTGGTAAGTATATATAGTTGAAGCAAGGACGAGCTGGTTAGCTAATACTGCTCCAGGACAGATGAAGAAAATTGCGTCGGCATGGGCAATGGCTGGCTGGCCTCTGCTGAAGCTAGCTGCACGGCCGTAGTAGGTAACCACTAACCAACACGTAAATTGTGAGCTAAACGATTGATCATCATGGACAGCTAGGCACGTCCTAGTATTTGTGGTAGCTACTAGCTAGCGCCGAGTCATTTCCATGTGGCAATATCGCAATCACCTCAAACAAATATGTCTCCACCTCTATATATATATCCCATAAATATATATTCAGCTCTGATAAGACAAACGTGATCGATCAACAAATTGGCTGCTGCTACATGCGTCGTGCGCGCCTGCTCAAGGATTGAAGAATTGAGTCGAAGCATATCAGATCAGATCAGGAAGATGAGAGGCGCGGTGGTGGCGGCCGCCGCCGCCGCGGTCGGCAACATGCTTCAGGGATGGGACAACGCCACCATCGCCGGTGCTCTCCTCTACATCAGGAGGGACTTGCCGGCGCTCCAAGCCCACCCCGCCCTCCAGGGCCTCGTCGTCGCCACCTCCCTCATCGGCGCCACCATCGTCACCACCTTCTCCGGCCCGCTCTCCGACTCCCGAGGCCGCCGCCCCATGCTCATCGCCTCCGCGCTGCTCTACTCCCTCGCCGGCCTCCTCATGCTCTGGTCTCCCAACGTCCACATCCTCCTACTCGCGCGCCTTGTCGACGGCTTCGCCATCGGCCTCGCCGTCACGCTCGTCCCCGTCTACATCTCCGAGACGGCGCCACCGGACACCCGCGGCCTGCTTAACACGCTGCCACAGCTCACCGGCTCCACGGGCATGTTCCTCTCCTACTGCATGGTCTTCCTCATGACGCTCGCGCCCATCCCCAACTGGCGCATCATGCTCGGCGTCCTCCTCCTGCCCGCGCTCCTCTACCTTCTCGTCACCATCTTCTACCTGCCGGAGTCGCCGCGCTGGCTCGTCAGCAAGGGAAGGATGAAGGAGGCCAGGACCGTGCTCCAGATGATCAGGGGCCGGCAGGACGTGTCCGCCGAGATGGCGCTCCTTGTCGAGGGGCTCACCACCGGCCGCGACACGGCCATCGAGGAGTACGTCGTCGGCCCACCGGAGGACGGCCACGGCGAGGCCAAGGTCACGCTGTACGGGCCGGAGCGCGGGATGTCGGGGTTGGAGCCAGGCAGCATGTTCGGCAGCGCCGTCACGATGGCATCACGACAGGGCAGCGTGCTCGACCACCTCAAGGACCCCGTCGTCGCCCTCCTCGACAGTCTCCATGACATGAAGCCCCCCGCCGGTGGCACTACGGACGTCCCCAACCTCGGCAGCATGATCGGCGTCCACGACAGGCCGCCCATCGACTGGGACGAGGAGAACTCCGGGGACGACGACGGCAGCCGGTCTGAGGATAGCGACATGGACGCGCCGCTGCTGGGTGTGCGGAGGCACAGCAGCCTAACCATCGCGATCGCGGGAGAGCCGACGAGCACGCTAGGCATCGGCGGCGGG
Organism: Oryza officinalis; assembly: GCA_008326285.1. Lineage (NCBI taxonomy): Eukaryota > Viridiplantae > Streptophyta > Magnoliopsida > Poales > Poaceae > Oryza > Oryza officinalis. The sequence continues at coordinate 59,225,343 of BDMV01000002.1, read as the reverse complement.
TGGCAGCTGGCGTGGAAGTGGACGGAGGGCGTCGCGCCGGACGGGACGAGGCAGAGCACGGTGAAGAGGATGTACCTGCACGAGGAGCAAACCGAGGCCGCGGATGGGGTGCACGCGGCGGCGCTGGTGAGCCAGTCGGCGTTGTGCACCAGGCAGGACGACCTGCTGCTCGCCGGTCCGGCGAAGGCAGAGGTGGAGGCCGGGTGGCGGGAGCTGCTGGAGCCCGGCGTCTGGCACGCGCTGGTGTGCGGCGTGGCGATCCAGATCCTGCAGCAGTTCTCGGGCATCAGCGGCGTGCTCTTCTACGCGCCGCAGATACTGGAGCAGGCCGGGGTGGGCGTGCTGCTCTCCAGGCTCGGCCTGCGCGCCGACTCCGCCTCCATCCTCATCAGCGGCCTCACCACGCTGCTCATGCTGCCCAGCATCGGCGTGGCCATGCGCCTCATGGACGTGTCGGGGCGGCGGAGCCTGCTCCTGTGGACGATCCCGGTGCTGGTGGCGTCGCTGGCGGTGCTGGTGGCGGCGAGCGTGGCGCCGATGGCGGCGGCGGCGCACGCGGCGGTGTGCACGGGGAGCGTGGTGGTGTACCTGTGCTGCTTCGTGATGGGGTTCGGGCCCATCCCCAACATCCTGTGCGCCGAGATCTTCCCGACGCGCGTGCGTGGCCTCTGCATCGCCATCTGCTCGCTCGCCTTCTGGCTCGCCGACATCGCCGTCACCTACAGCCTCCCCGTCATGCTCAGCTCCCTCGGCCTCGCCGGGGTCTTCGCCATCTACGCCGCCGTCTGCTGCGTCGCGCTCGCCTTCGTTGCGCTGCGGGTGCCCGAGACCAAGGGCCTCCCGCTCGAGGTCATCATCGACTTCTTCAACGTAGGAGCCAAAGGGACCCTGCCAAACCTCCACGACGATGACGACGACTATTGAACACCAAACAATTATTTGGCGGGAATGCATCCATTGAATCAACAATAACATTTGTCATATGTATTTTTTTGTTTTGCACATTTTTCTTTCTTTCTTAAAGAAAAATGTTTGTTGTTACTACTATATATGCCCACTATAATTCTTTTCTGTCACTACTTTCCTCAACCACCATCCAATTTTGCCCAATCTTGTGCCATTCATTCGAGTCACAGCGTTATGTTAGTTCAATATGTTCTCCCTTAATTTTGCCTCAAACGGTTGTGGCTTGTGCAACAGCATTGGGAGGATGATTGTAATGTAACCCACTTTGTCCAATAAAATAAATAAATATAACTAACAAGTGGTTTTTAATTTTCTTGGCATTGATACAATCTTCAAGATACATGCAATTCACACTAAATTTTAAGATGATTGGGAGGATGATTGATCTATGGTTAAAAATTACCTTCCTTCTTTTCTTCTCTTATGAAATCATATCACCTTAGTTTTTACTTGGCAAATTTTGCTATGGGACATCGCGATTTCGTGGTTTTAGCTATGGGACACTGCACGAAGTCGCTTTTAGGGGAAGACACTCTATACTCTTGGTTATATGCCAACGGACACCACACGCCCATTTATTTAGTGTTTTAGTGCTAACTAGGCAAGAGCGGGCCCACTTATTCACGCGTCGTGACCAAAATGCCCATTCCCATCTCTCTCATTCAATCTATCCCCTCAAGTCGGCTCCTTCCTCCCCTCACCCACCAATCAACGCCGCTCTCCCTCTCCTCATCCCCTCGTCTTCCTCTCCTCCGTCGCCACATCCTCCCCGCCAACATGCTCTCCTCCCTCCCGACACCACGGCACCACCCGCACCCACGTCGGATGCGATGCTTCCTCCCCTTCCACCACCGCAAGACAAGCGCCGCCGCGAGCCTTAGTGTCCAGAGCAAGAGCCCAACCCGCCGCAGTCGCCCAAGCCCCTCTCTGTGGAGGAAACCATCGTCATTGGCACTGCGACGGCTGTAGCGGTCGCCAAGGAGCAGAAAGAGGAGCAACGACGAAAGCAGAGCGGCGAGGAGGGCCTCCACCTGCTGACGCTGCTGCTTCTGTGCGCGGATTTGGTGAACGCGAACAACCTCGACGAGGCGCACCAGGCTAGGCGCGTCCATGGAGGCGCTGGAGGCGATGGGGAAGCGATTGTCGGACTTCGTCGACACGTTGAGGTTGCTGTTCGAGTTCTGCTCGGTGGCTGACAAGGCCAGAATCTTGACTCAGAGAAGCTAGGCATCATGCGGTGGGAAGCAGAGGCCCTCAGCACCAACGATGCGCGCACGATGCTTCGCCCCGCCCCTTAGTGCATGTCGAGGAGCCGGGTCACGCTGCCACCCGCGTGTGTTAAGGAGAGCCAGGTCGCGCCGCGGCCCAAGCGTGCTGAAGGGAGCCAGCGGAGGTGGAGAAGGCGAGGAAGGAGGGTCGGGGCGGTCGCCGGCGGTGAGCGGAGGTGAGGACGAAGTGTGAGAGGGACTGAGATGTGGGGGAAGATATGACAAGTGGGCTCAGGAGCATTTTTGACCTTTCACGCTATTTATCTCTCCTGTTCAAATGGAAATTAATATTTTAATGTTTGCGGTGTACATCAGCAAATAAACACATTTTAAGAGTGCTTTCCCACAAAGATCGATTTTTGACGTGTCCTACAGCTAAAATCACAAAGTCGTAGTGTCCTACAGCAAAATTTGCCTTTTTTTTTTACTTTGGATGGTTAATCTATATTATTTTCTTTCTCACATTGTGCCACGTCACCTTAATTTTGCTTTTGAATTATTAATCTATATATAATTTAAATTGTTATAAACCACATCAAATAAATTGTTTGTAGCTTTTTTCATTAGTCGATCAAAGATGAAAATTATATAAAGTTATATTGTTTAACTATTTTACATGTTATTTCTATTATTATCATATAAAATTTTCATAGCAACACACGGGGTTTTATCTAGATATTCAAAATCTTTAGCCGAAAAAAGCATCTGACACTACAATTATAAACCTGCGGAGAATATATGTTGATATGATAAGAGTTTATAGTGTTGTTTCAATTAAAAAAAAGTAAATACTATAATATCGCGGATTGTCGGGCTGCTGCTTTAAGTTGTGTTCCATTCTTTATTGGTCTCTTTTGTCCTCGATCGATCGTTTCGTTGGGACCGGTTGATAGCGTAGAGAGTCCAGTCCAGTAATGGAGATGGCACTTGCAACGGCTGAAACTAAACCGGTGATTATATATTCTCTGCTGCTGGGCTGCTAGCCAGCGAGAGGTCAAACGTATCATCTATACTACTATCATGTAGTACTACTTTATTCAATTCCTCCAACAATGGCTTAGGTTTAGATGTAGTAAAGGCCAATGAATGGAGTGCTCTTTTAGGTTTAGAGAGGGTGCATCAATCGCGATGGAAAAGCATCGGCCAGGAGATAAAGAGGAACACCGGCGACCAATCTAACCCCTCTACTAAGCTAGCTACCTGACCGCCTCCTGCAGGCCTTGCCACTACCTACATATGAAATTCAATTTATATATGCATATATATGGTTCTCCAAATTAAGCAAAAAGTATAGTATTATATTATTTCAGTGGACTAAAACACTACGACAAAATTAAGAAGTAAGTAGTGTTCTTGTTACACCTTCTTCTAACACACATGAAGTTCATTATTATTTTTTTGCTACCATGCATATATATATATATGCACGATGTGAAATAATCATATATAGTGAAGATCTTGCACTAAAAGTGGGAAATTGGGGAAAAAAAAACTTCAACTAAACCAATGCACCGATAGTAACTGATTATCAGCTAAATCAAGTAGTAACGTTGATTGAAATTAAGTTTATCTCTATCGAATAGATGGGTAGGAGTACATAGAATAATGATGGTTGAGGGCTGGCGATCGACCGAGAAGAAAATAAATAAATTAAGAAGAAGCAATGCATGCGCATTGATATTAATTTGACAGTATATATACATACATATTTTTGAGATTAATCATCTAATATAATCTAATGTAATCGATCATTATAATAGACGCAGGAAATAATTAATAGATGTGAATGTTGATGGCTGCTAAAAACACCGATCCGATGAAGATGGCTCATATCGGAGTAGGAGGTGTAAGCTATGTATGTGTGTCGTCGTCGTCGGCGGCGGCGGCGGCGGCGGCGGCGCTGCTAGTGGAGAAATGGGCGGCCTCCAGCGTGGCCAGGTCGCCGACCTCCCCGCACCTCCGGCAGCGGCCAGGGAGGAATAATGTAGTAGGCGGCGTCCCGACGGTGGCACGGCAGGAGGGGCAGGTGGCGTGGGCCCCCAGCCACGTGTCGATGCAGGCCACGTGGAAGCCGTGGCCGCAGTGTGGCAGCACGCGGAGGTCCTCCCCCGCGGCGAACTCTGCCAGGCAGATGGCGCACTCCGCCGCCTGCTGCTGCTGCTGCTGCTGCTTGCCGGTGGCGAAGGAGACGATGGGGAGCGCGTCGATGGCTTTCTTCTTCAGGCCTTTGGGGGCAGGGGCGGGGGCCGATGTAGCGGCTGGAGTAGTGGTGGTGGTGGTGCTGGTAGCGGCGGCGCGGCGAGGGCGGCGGCAGGCACAGCGGGCCACGAGGGCGAGGCCGGCGACGCAGATGAGGGCGCAGAGGAGGGAGGCCAGGATGACCACCATGTCCGAGTCGATGGAGATGGCCGCCGGCGGTGGCGGGGAGGAAGGGAGATCGGTGCCAGCGGTGGAGTGGAGGAGAACTCGCATTCTGCTCAACTCAACTTGGATCGGATATGGAGTGACAAATCAATCTATCGGGAATTCGGGATGGATGGAGTGAATAAGATGAGTTTGCTCTGCTGCTCTGCTTCTCCTCCTCCCCTCTAGTACGTGGAGGAGAGTAGGAGTATATATAAGCCAGACAAAGGCAGCGCCTACGTGGACACGTCACACGTGGCAGCGCGGCCAGCTCACCCGACCTCTCTCTCTCCCTCGCTTTGAAACTTACTGTAAGCAGCATCAAGTGTAGTATATGTAGTATGTTCAGTGTACACATAGATTATTCCCTACATAAAGAAAGGATTATGGGAGGTAGGGTTATGACTTATGATTGACGTTCCAGTTTCTGCATGCCTGATTATTAAGTGATTCTTCCCAGCCGCGTACCAACAAAGACCAAGAGACGACGAGCATACTATACCGGGAGGGAGCCGATTGCAACTTGCAAATCAAAGCCAAAAAAAAAAAGGACATGGACGGCCACCTCATCCTGTCCCCCCAAAAGCACCCAGCTGCCTACACTACCATTGCAAAGAAAGCATCGACCCTCTCCTCTTCCTCCGACTTCTTTAATTTTGTTGCCTTTCTCAGCTCCCCAGCTAGCTTGCCATGTTGCCAATTGTCAACAATTCCAATACTAATCCCATCCTCGCCCTCTTATCATCAAGGAAAGGAAGATATTTCTCATCATGCCACTCTAAAACCAGATGAGATATTTTCTCAACATGCATGCTTACTGCTGCCAACACTGCACTACTCACACCTGAATCTATAATATATTCTCAGTCCAACTGATAGGGTCCACAACACAAAAAAGGCTTTCAATTCGATGCCATCGCTCTTATGAACTCATCCAATTAAAAGTACCACTTACTTGTTTATGGATGAGATACCGGCTGTGCATTCCCATTCCAATGTGCCCACCAGCATGCTAGCCGGCCCTCCGGTTCTTTTCACGATGCAACATCCATCCTGTTTCAATCCCGGAATGATCAACCACCAACTCGTACTACTTCTATATAGGAACAGCCACCTCAGTTATCATTGCACCAAAGGAAGATGCAAAAGTAGGAAACTCCTTCCTATCTAAAAGCCCAGAAAGCCAAACTACAAGGCTGCACGCCCAAACACATCAACTTTCTTCCTGCGTACAATCATATAAACCAAGCATTCCAAACCCCCAATCCTTTTCCACTCATGTTAGACCAAAACAATTACGAATGATCTCTATCTTTGAATATTTCCTAAAAGCTCCTATGCGATGCCAACAAAGCCAATAAAATGCCTAAATGCATAACCTGTGCATCTCTAGGGTGAACGAAACAACGCATGCCATGGATTACCACTTCTTTTCGTATGAACTATCAACCAAGTATCATCACGTTAGAATAACAGCACTGCATTGGTCTCTGGAGTAACAGCCACACTGTGAGTGCAAGAACAGGACCAGTATAACGGAGCAACCAAGCACTTAAAGCCCCAAGCCAAAAAGTGGGGATAAGTGCAGCTTATCACGGTACTTTATACCAAAAAGGTAGAGAAGGATGGACTATTGAGCATAGGACCAAGACAGTTCAGTTTCAAGCTATTTTGCTGGTTTTCGGCCCATAGGATCCTGGTAGTATCAATCTTGGTCCATACCAACAGCCATGTGGTGTGCGATACAGCCTATGGCTGAATGCACACCAACATGATTTGGTGGTATCATCTGCGATGCAGATACCTTGGTGTTGGTTACTGGCTGTGTCCAGTGGCCCCAACTGATTAGGTACTATACACAGAATCAGAATATTCTATCCCCATGAATAAGAAGAGCTACAAACAATAGAGTATCGTCTGGTTTCTGTAAAACAGTGCTTACTGATGAGTGAAGCGGTACAGTTTAACAGAGTTGATGGATTGATGCAAAAAAGGAATACAGGAAAGGGCCTAGTTGATCACCACAGAAGCCCCCTACCTCCATTCATTGCCTTTTGATCACAGATCAAACCTAACATCCCATTTTCCATCCATATAAGCATTAAAAGTCCAATTGTTTTCCCTGAGTTGGAAATAAGGCATCTGCAAACAAATAAATTTTCTTTTAGAAAAACTATTACCAGAAGAAAGATAAATAAATTTTATTTTAGAAAAAACATTACCAGAAGACAGATCGTTTAGGCTAATGTACTGTGAAAGAATGACGGGGAGGCCCAATAACTTTAGGCAAAATTTTGAGGGGATCAGAACCAAGGAGACAATTGATCATTTGATTTCCATTGACCTTTTTTGTTTGGCATGTTATCAAGTGCTACGTTGGTTTTGTAGTTACATCAAGAAATGCAAGACACCTGTTTCACCATTGGGTCCATATTTTTCAGATTTACAGGAAAAGGTAGAAACCTAGTTATTGTAAGTCAATATTGAAACCAGGATTAATGCACAATTCAGGGGTGTGCTTCCACATGATGCTTGGAAGGTAGTAAACAGTAGTATATGCCATTTGCTGCTGATAGCTTGGTCCGTATTTCAGAGAAAGGAGGAAGACAACACAGTGCTCAGCCAGGCTTGCCACCAGGGTCTTCACTGCAAGACGTAGATGAGTGGATGTAGATCGGTGAGAGACTAAGGGCAGTGAAGCTGGAGGCATGTTTCCAAAAGGTCTCGGGAGGTCGGTGGTAAGCAGAAGGTTTTGGTGCAACGTTGCTAGTGATGTTTCGTTTCACTGCGAGTGTTTGGTGAGATTGTATCTGTAATGAAGCTCCTTTACAAGACATCCATGCCCTTTTAATTTTATGGAACTCGTGGTGGAAGTTGTTTTGATTGAAAGGAAAGAGACCTTTGCATAAAGAATAAAAGAGAATTAGCTAGATAAGCACAGAACTTGTGTGGCTAGAGCTAGAACATTGTGGCTGTCAGATGGGTAGAGATGAACGTTTAGAGGGTGATGGTGGGCGTGCATATAAAGAACAAAGAAAGAAAGAAAGAAAGAAAGAAAGAAAGGAATGAAAGAAAAAGAAAAGTACCTTGTGCAAGAGTTGATATCCAAGTTTGAGCCTGACATCTTGACCCCTTTTGAGATCAAGTATGGTCCAGGCTAACTCGACGGCAGCAGTCCGGGTGGTCTGCTCGGCTCGCTCATGTGGGTTGGCAGCATTGGCAAGTTAAGGTAAGTAAGGTAAGCGAAAAGTAATAGTAGTACTAGAAATTAAAAGAAGGGGAAGGGATGCAGTGCAGCAATGACTGACCGGGTTGAAGTATTTGTCGGCGAGGAGGCGTCCCTTGAGGTTGATCCCGAGCAAGGCGTTGGAGGGGAAGGGGATGATAGCCTTGTTGGCGCGGAGGGTGTAGGAGAAGTCGTCCCATGCTAGTTGTTGTTGTTGGTTGTTGTTGTGGAAGTGGATGGCGAGGCCTAGGCCTAGATTGGCGGAGAGGCGGGGATAGAAGTTCCTGAGGAGGAGGGCGAGATAGGTCGGGGCGCCGGTGGCGGCGTGGATCTCGCCGTGAGCCTTTCCGTACGTGCACAAAGGCGATGGTGAAGAGGAGGAGGAGGTAGCAATAGGCAATAGCAGCAGAGAAGAGAATACCTGGAGGAGCGCGTTGGAGGCGATGGGGAGCTTCTCCTTGGCGTGGATGCGGAGGCCGTCCTTCCCCTGTGACTGTGAGGCGCCGCGCAGCCGCAGAGAAGTCTCCATGCCGCGGCCGCGTAGGTAGGGTTTGGGTTTAGGGGTGCCGCCTGCCGCCGCCGCCGCCGCCGCCGCGAGAGGTAGGGAGACGCGACGCCGCGAGCCAACACGACGGCCGGTGGATGAGGGTGACCGTATCAGATCAGATGAGATATGGGCCAAAACCAACCATCAATATGGGCCTCACTGATCCATACACGCAGGCGGGCTGGGCCATACAAACGAGGGACTTCATCACAAGAAGAAAGAGCCGAGGCCTCAATTTATTTATCGGATTTGCCTGAAATATTATATGGACTACCATTTTCTCTCTTCTCAAAAAAAAGGAAAAAAAATTGTAAAAGACAGGACGGGAGATAACAGATGGATGGAATGGCGTTGCTGCAAATCTACGCCAACCTTTCCTCAAAGACTGAATTCCAACCTAACCTAACCTTAATTTAGGACCTTTGTTAATAAGTTTATTCTTTCTTTTGAATAAAATTTCGATCGTCTTTCCTGCTTCAAATTACACGTACTACTACTACTACTACTACTACTTTATCTTCTTTTTGGTTTACTTTCAGAAAGGAACAAGTAATCTATACTGGTATCCTTTAATTTAGTAGTAGTACTGTAGCAGTACAAACACACACCCATACACACAAAAGTTTGATGCGCACCGCCCCTGGACCGAAATTCTTTGGTCGCCTTTATCAAAAGACACACACGCTGTCTCTCTCTGCTGCGGTGGGTGCGCTGCAGCTGCAGGATTAAAACGTTGCATTCATTTCAGACTTTCTTCTCGTCGTCCGACTTTAAGCAAGTTTAGGTGATGTTTGGGAGCGAAATTTATTTTGTAGTCCATGTCACGTCGGATATACGAACATTGATTTGGAGTATTAAACATAGACTAATTATAAAACTAATTACATAGCTAGAGGCTAATTCACGAGACGAACCTATTAAGCCTAATTAATCCATAATTAGCACATGTTTACTGTAGCATCACATAGACTAATCATGGATTAATTAGGCTCAATAGATTCGTCTCGCGAATTAGTCTAGGATGATGACATGGGTTTTATTTCTAGTCTACATTTAATACTTCAAATTAGTGACCGTATATCCGATGTGACAGGATTATAAAAAGTTTTTAGTCCCACTTAAACGTTTATTCAATCGCTATGCACGCTAGCGTTATCGATCCGAATAATAAAAGCAAGCGTCAAAACCATACGGATTTTGTAACCTGTGATAAAGTAAGTCTATATTGTGATTTACTATTTGGCACCGAGTGTTTTTTCGGATGCCTGTGTACCGTGTTCTTGGCAATCAAGTAGCAGTAAAAGCAAAAAAAAAAAGTAGGCCGAATGGTGGAATTCGAAACGGTTCGTGAAAAGGGAGAGGAAAACGGAGGCCAAATTGAAAAAATAATGAAAGGAATATAAATGATTCCATTCTATCCCATTTATACAACACATGATACTATGGTAGTAGTATAAAATAAACAAAAAAGAAAAGAAAAACGTTAGAACTTAAGGAGTATCATCTTTTTTTGCTTTAGCAGAAGAAAGCGCCAGCAGCTCCCTCCCACTGAGTGGAGAGAGTCGAGTCCCCCACTGCTGCTGCGGCAACCACCTCTAATCGGCCTCGGCAATCGATTCTAGGTCTAGTCCTGTAGGTAGGAGTTAGCTTGAGTCGATCGATGGCGTCGTCGTCGTCGGGGCGTCGGGTGGGGCCCGGGGGCGGGGCGAGGCCCGAGAGTCCGGCGGCGTCGGGGGGTCGGCGGATCCTCCGGACGCAGACGGCGGGGAACCTCGGGGAGTCGATCTTCGACAGCGAGGTGGTGCCGTCGTCGCTGGTGGAGATCGCGCCGATTCTGCGAGTGGCGAACGAGGTGGAGGGGAGCAACCCGCGGGTGGCGTACCTGTGCAGGTTCTACGCGTTCGAGAAGGCGCACCGGCTGGACCCGACGTCCAGCGGCCGTGGCGTCCGGCAGTTCAAGACGGCGCTCCTCCAGAGGCTGGAGAGGGAGAACGACCCCACGCTCAAGGGGAGGGTCAAGCAGAGCGACGCCCGCGAGATGCAGAGCTTCTACCAGCACTACTACAAGAAGTACATCCAGGCGCTTCAGAACGCTGCCGACAAAGCCGATCGGTCGTTAATTTCTTCTCTTTCGTTTTTACTACTACTATATAAATTCCTTCATTCACACAATTTTATTTCTATTCCTAACACTAACACCCCCCCCCCCCCCCCCCCCTCACAGTGCTCAACTCACTAAAGCATACCAAACTGCTGCCGTCCTGTTTGAGGTCCTCAAAGCCGTCAATGTCTCCCAGAAAATTGAAGTTGATCAAGCGGTATCTTCTTATCTGTAACTTGATTATGCATTTCTTTCCTTCTTCTTTCTTCTAACTTGTAAATAAGCTGTCTTGCAGATTTTGGAGACACACAACCAAGTCGAGGAAAAGAAAAAACTTTATCTCCCTTACAACATCCTCCCGCTTGACCCCGACAGCGCTAATCAGGCTATCATGCGATATCCTGAGGTTCCCATTCTTCTCAAACCCTACCTAATACCTATCGTACATATCTTTCGCAACTTATTCTGCATCTAATCATCATTATACAGATCCAAGCTGCTTTTCATGCTCTTCGTAATACCAGAGGACTACCATGGCCCAAGGATCATGAAAAGAAGCCCGATGCTGATCTTCTTGGTTGGCTTCAGGCAATGTTTGGATTTCAGGTAGTCACACTGGACTAACTTAACATTTCTCTTCTATTGAGCCATCTAGATAGGTTCATGCCTTTGATTTGCAATTCAACTATCACTCTGCAGAAAGATAACGTATCCAACCAAAGGGAGCACCTCATACTCTTACTTGCTAACGTCCATATAAGGCAGATTCCCAAGCCCGACCAACAACCCAAGGTCTTACTCTTACTCAACGTCCATATGGGTGCTTGTGTCATTCTGGTGTTTACTCTTTTCTTTTTCCTCGCAATTTTCAGTTGGATGACCGTGCACTGGACACAGTCATGAAGAAGCTATTTAAGAACTACAAGAGATGGTGCAAGTACCTTGGCCGCAAAAGCAGCTTATGGTATGATGTTTAATCTGAAAAGACGAAAATGCACAAGGTCTCTTAAGGTTGCTTGATGTAGCAGTTGGTCATTTCCTTTCCAGGTTGCCAACTATTCAACAAGAAGTGCAGCAGCGTAAGCTCCTCTATATGGGTCTTTATCTTCTCATCTGGGGTGAGGCAGCTAACCTGAGATTTATGCCGGAATGTCTATGCTACATCTATCATCACGTATGGTCGATCCCTTCCATTTTTTCCCTTAAAATTAGTATATGGTTTTACCAAGCTAGTAGTCCTGGATCTTAAAGTTGCGCAAGCTTCTTAGCTGAATACCCGTTGATGGTCTGGTTACAATATAATTGACTTATCGGACCTTTTTTCTTGTATTGTTTCTGGCCATAATAACATTGACTTACCTGACAATTTATGAGAGTTGCACACAACTATTGCCATATACAAAGAATCACATTCTGCTCACGTTGATAATATGAGGAAGCATATCTTGGATGGAATTTATCTTAGACTGTATAATATGTAGATGAATGAAACTAAATCTCATTTTCCCCATCATGTCAATTATGATGGGATATTTCTATATTTGTAACTCTTGTGATGAGATTATTTTTGGTGAGTAATGACTGTGTAATATTGTTTTCTCATAGATGGCTTTTGAACTATATGGTATGTTGGCTGGAAATGTGAGTCCAACGACAGGTGAAAATGTTAAACCGGCTTATGGTGGTGATGAAGAAGCCTTTTTGAAGAAAGTTGTGACTCCAATATACAAAGTCATTGAGANAAAAAAAAGTGTATCTGTTATGGATTGGCTAGGGTAAGGGTCCGAAGACCGGGGGATAGGGCGCTTGCCCTCTAATAGCAGCGGCAGGGCTTCACCTTGCTGAGCTAAAAGAGGCTCTGAGGCTTAAGGCTGACTTTAGAGATTCATTGATTGATAATAGAGTACATGGGGTCCCTTTATATATAGGGAGGACAGGCTTGACATCCAAGGAACTAATCCCTAGTACTATAGAAACCAATCTAATCTCTATCTCTAACTTTCTAATAAACCTCATTTCTTTCCTAACTAGATAATCTCCAACCTTTATATGACATATTCCTAATTTATCATGCCTAAACTGCTGCATGGGCCTGGCCCATGCTCATAACAGTATCTCTGTTTCAAGCTCCATCAACTTATACCCTCAAGCCTTTTTACATAGGAAGCTGAAAGGAGTGAAAGTAGTGAAAGGAGCGAAAGGAGCAAGACAACAAAATCTAAGCACTCACATTGGAGAAATTATGATGATCTAAATGAGTACTTTTGGTAAGCACTAGCCTAATTTATTCTGAGCTAGTTTTATGAGCTTTAGTTTGTTGTTTCGAATTTATGAGCTACTTTTCTAAGGAAACCTGTGCGATTATTTCTGCATTTATTCTCAGGTCAAGAGATTGTTTCAGATTAGGATGGCCTATGAGAGCTCGTGCAGATTTTTTTGAGACCCCAGATTATGCTTTTCATGATGAAGTGAGCGGAGTAAGTCCCTTACGATACATATCTACTTACATTACTTTCATGCAAACAAGCACCTTCAGCTTAGTAATACTTCTCTTAGTATTCCATAATAATAGAATCAATAGAATTTTTATCTTCTGTATTTTTTAGTAAGCCTTCCACTAGAAAATTTTGACATGTATCCATACATTTAACTACCTGTAAGACAAAAAAAAAAGGGCCTCATTTGAGTACCGACCACGTCCTTATGGTATTGCTTAGTACATTTTGAGGCAATGTGAAAAACAACACTCGATGTAAGCGTCTTAACTTTAGTGAAGATTCTTAGCCTATGTTAAGACTTCTCATCCAAGCAACTTAAAGTCAAGTGAAAAGAGGGTTATCTTTTCACAGATAAACAAGAAGATTTAGCTGCCATTTGTAATTAATTTTTTTTCCTATAAGCTACCATAGAGAATAAATTCCAGGTGGTAAAACAGGTCTATATTATTTTCTATAACAAACCCAAACGATTTTGTAGTCTACGCCTTCATAGGGTATTCTTGGCACTGATTTTTTTTTTTCAACTTGTGGTCCAGGAGAACAGACGAGTTGGTAGTGGCCAGTGGATGGGAAAAGTAAATTTTGTTGAGATAAGGTCATTTTGGCACATCTTCCGCAGCTTTGACAGGATGTGGAGCTTTTTAATTTTATCTTTACAGGTTAATTGGCAATCCATGCCTTTTATTGCTCATGTTTTCTTGGTTGTATGGCTTATTAGAAAAGAGAAATGTTTGCTGTTTTCATGTTTCATGCAGGCCATGATTATAATTGCTTGGAATGGTGGTACACCAAGTGATATCTTTGATGCAGGAGTATTTAAACAGGTTTTGAGCATATTCATAACTGCTGCAATACTGAAATTGGGTCAAGGTATGCTGGTGTGACAACCTATTCCTGTTATGCAGTTGATTGTTATTGTGGTGCGTAACATTTGTTTTTTGAAACAGAGAGGAAAAACCTCTCCCATTTCTATTGTCAGAAACAATTAGTTTTGAACAAAATCCAGTTCCATGCCATGCCACCAGAAGCACATTTAAGGCTGTGTTCTCTACTCCCTTGTTTTCCGCGCGCACACTTCCCAAACTGCTAAATGGTGCGTTTTTTGCAAAAGAATTCTATATGAAAGTTGTTTTAAAAAATCATATTAATCTATTTTTTTTAAAAAAAGCTAATACTTAATTGATCACGCGCTAATGAGTCGCTCCGTTTTGCGTGCACGAGGGATTAGTCCCCATCCCTTTGAACCGAACACAGCCTTAGGAACTCCCAGAGAAACATGTTGGCAAAGGAACCAGCAGACGTAGATCAGTTCATCTCAAAGATTTTCTAGAATAAGCCAAATACCATATAACCATCAGGGGTAAAATTACTCCCCACCACCAAAAGAAAGCTCTGGCTTTGACAGCACCATCACATCTTCATTGCAGTCCCCCAATTTGATTCCACCACCCATGGAGTTGAAGATTTCACTTGCCACCTGCATGAGCAACTTAGCTCTTTCCTCTGATTCCTGCAATCGTGAGGAGTGAAATCCAATAACACAGTGAGTGAATAATATCAGTGGGATATTTCAGCAACATATCTAAAACATACAATATTTCAATTTCTGGCTTTCCACAAAGGCGACAGAACAGCAGCAAGACTGACAATCACCAGTTTTTGAATTTGCTTACTGAATCCTAACAGCCATCCCCCAAACAAATATGAGATATGATGATAAATTGCAAAGCCAAATGTGCAATCCATCACACTCCAAACAAATTCCACCCGCCAGCCTCTTTTCAACAAATTACCCTTGGTTTAACTACTGTTTCTCATTAATAACCGCAGGAAAAAATATTTTTAGGGAAGTTCTTTCCACATGTATTAGTGAGTCAAAACCAAGTTACCACCAATCAGAGTTTTTCTAAATCTTAATCCAATCCTACAACCTTAACTTTAGCAACAGTAACATGGTAAAATAAATGTTATAGAGCGAGGGATACTGTTGAGATAGATACCTGCCCCCCAAAACATGCACCTAACATGATGATGGCAGTAGATTATTGTATTTTATGGATGATGATGTTTATATGGGTTTAATAATTAGCTTCCAATGCAGCAATTCTGGACATCATCCTGAGCTGGAAAGCAAGAAGAAGCATGTCTCTTGCTGGCAAGCTGCGCTACATCTTGAAGTTGATATCAGCTGCTGCATGGGTTGTGATTTTACCAGTAACTTATGCATACACCTGGGAGAATCCTACAGGTCTTGCAAGAACAATTAAAAGTTGGCTCGGTGATGGTCAGAATCAACCATCATTATACATCTTGGCTGTTGTGATATATTTAGCACCAAACATGCTGTCGGCTGCATTATTTCTTTTCCCAGTCCTTAGAAGAGCTCTTGAGCGATCAAATCTTAAAGTTGTAACATTCATGATGTGGTGGTCGCAGGTAGTTTTCCTTTGTCAGTTTTATTCATATTGTTGATTCTTGATACCATTTGGGTGCTAAGATGCCAAACATATTTTTCCTACAGCCTCGCTTGTTTGTTGGTAGAGGAATGCACGAAGGATCATTCTCCCTTTTCAAGTATGTTCACTTATATAAAGCATTCTTTTGTAGTTTATGCTTGCACCATTCTCTTTCTGAGCACTGTCATTCTTCTAGGTACACAATGTTCTGGGTCCTTCTCTTAGCAACAAAATTGATAGTAAGCTACTACGTGGAGGTATTATTTTCAACTTGTTTCACCTCTTTTATAAGATATGTTGCCCCAGTATGTTTGTGCATTCAAATTCATCCATAGAGTGAATAGTATACCAAAGGATTTGTAGGACCGTACGTGTTAGTTCAGTAGCGGAGCCAGCGGCATCATCTAACTGGGGCGATGAAAAACGTTTACCAGCGACCGACAATTTTTTACATGTGTTGCCAAGGAAAGGACAGTAGAAACACCAGCGGCGGACCTGGGAGGTGGCTCTGCCGCTGTGTCAATTGACAAACTCATATAATTGTATGCGTATGTTGTTTGCTAGGTTCATAAAAGAGTAAAATGCATGGAGGGTCATTCAACTTGTTTAGGTGTGTCATATAGGTCACTCTACTTTCAAAATGCATATTTAGGTCACTAATGTGAGTTAAGTGAGTCATGTGCTCATTTAACTATTCATGTGAGCATACCTTACATATGACATGCCACCTAGGATGAAAAAAATTACTTCTAAAAATATGCATTCCTAGGAATATAATTGAGTGGAACAAAAACATGGTGAAAATGAAAGCTGCTAGGGTTTGATAGCAACTGAGAGAGGACTGAAAACTAGAACTCATCAAAATAGACACAAGTGAAATGATTTGGTTCCACTAATTCTATGTATTGCCAATTGGTAGTGCTGTGAGAAAAGGAAAAATACAAAGAGAGTTTTGTACATATTTCTAGATGCATTTTTTTAATCCTATGTGGCATGCCTTGTGTACAAGGTATGCGCGTGTGGATGGTTAGATTGGCAAATGATTCACTTAACTCACATTAGTGATCCAAATGTGCATTTTCAAAGTAGAGTGACCTATATGACACACCTAAACAAGTTGGATGACCCTCCATGCATTTTACTCTTCATAAAACTTTATATATTTCTACCTGGATCCTTGAACTTGAGAGAACACTACATTATGTTTCCATAACCTTTGCAAGTTAGGACCTTATGCAATGTGATCTTTAAAACATCAAATCTGCAAGAAGTTAAGAACGTGTCTAAGTTAGTCACTTGTGCTAATCTTGGCACCCCAAATTTAAGTTATAAGACCCTGAGAAATTTATGTGGCTTTTAGGCCTTATGGTGCAGCTACTCTTATCACCTATGGTTACTAGCCATTTCTGGGTAAGTTTTGCCCTCAAAGCCCCAGTGTTAAGAGTAAAACTTTTGTACTGTTCCCGATGACTTTTAGGATACTCTTGCCTGTAAAGATTCCTGGCGAAATTGTCATCATTTCCTCTTTCTTTGTTAATACATCAAAAGTTTATTACTCGGTGTGTCCTATGTCTGACCTGCAGATCAAGCCACTTGTGCGACCAACAAAAGATATAATGAAGGAGCCAATACGGATGTTTCAGTGGCATGAGTTTTTCCCACACGGTGTGCCTCCTGAAATGATGATTTTTGTATCAACAGTTTGAGCATGTACTTATTCTTTTTGTTCTACAATCTGCAGGAAATAACAATATTGGTATTGTAATTGCACTTTGGGCTCCTATCATTCTTGTATGCTTCTGCCCTTCTTGATTGTTGTGATTTGTGAACACAAGATAACTATCCAGTTTTGACTTGACTGATTCAATGGTTCAGGTATACTTCATGGATACCCAGATTTGGTATGCAATTTTCTCAACATTAATTGGTGGTATATATGGAGCATGTCGCCGTCTTGGTGAGGTTAGTAAAGTTGACCAATACCCTGCTTCATTGTATGGTAGAACTTGAAGGCTTTGTTAGTATGTGAAGTTGTTTTAAGCTTCTTGCTTTGTGCATGGTTGCCTAAGTTATTTCATGTCATGTCATGGCATTTTGGGTTTTGTTGTGCCCCTCTATTATTGTTTATTGAATAAATAACTAACCATAGATACTGTCTTTGGTCCCATTGAATCAGATACGCACTTTAGGAATGTTAAGATCTCGCTTCGAGTCTTTGCCTAAGGCTTTCAATCAACGCTTGATTCCATCTGATTCAAACAAGAGGAGAGGACTCCGGGCTGCTTTCTCTAGTAAACCTACTAAGGTGTGGATTTCTTGTCTTTTAGCTCTGATTCGACGCCATCTAGATGCAAATTCGCATCAGAATACTTATGTCACAATCCATTTTTCTTCTCTGGTATGCTTCAATCACTTTAGACACCAGAGGATAGCAAAGAAGAAGAAAAAATAGCAGCAAGATTTGCTCAGATTTGGAATCTAATTATCACAAGCTTTCGTGAGGAAGATCTGATAGATAACAGGTGTGGCATCTGATATCTTATTTTGCCTTCTTGCCAAACTGTTGTTTATTTCCTATTTGGGCAGAGAGAAGGATCTGTTACTTGTGCCATACTGCAAAGATCGTGACATGGATATAATCCAGTGGCCACCATTCTTGCTTGCTAGCAAGGTATATGCTTCCCATTCAGCTCCTATTTTCCATGCTTCCTATTTTGGTGAAATGAGGTACCTATGTTTGATTTTATTTATTTGGCTGGATTTTCAGATCCCAATAGCGTTGGATATGGCTGCAGACAGTGAAGGAAAAGATCGTGATCTTAAGAAGAGGGTGAAATCAGACCCATATTTTACTTAT
The DNA here is from genome assembly GCA_008326285.1 of Oryza officinalis. Taxonomy (NCBI): domain Eukaryota; kingdom Viridiplantae; phylum Streptophyta; class Magnoliopsida; order Poales; family Poaceae; genus Oryza; species Oryza officinalis. The sequence goes on along the minus strand of BDMV01000002.1, from coordinate 59,207,021 downwards.
GCTATCAAGGAATGCTATGCTTCATTCAAAAACATCATATATACTTTGGTGGTTGGTACAAAAGAGAGAGAGTATGTTCTACGTTCTCACACTTAAAAATCAGATTCAAACTCATTTTTGTTGTCATGAGTAAACTTTATGGCACATAAATTGCAGCGTCATACAGAAGATTTTTACAGTGGTTGACGATCATATAGCACAAGATAGTTTAATAAAGGAGCTCAACATGAGTAACCTTCCTACCCTGAGCAAGAAGTTTGTTGAGCTGCTTGAATTGCTGGTATAAAACTAGCCATAATGGTTCTGCTCCTGTTGGATTGCAGTACCCCTAATTCTCATTCCTTAAATGCAGCAAAAGAATAACAAAGAGGACCAGGGTCAGGTCATCATTTTGTTCCAGGACATGCTTGAAGTGGTTACAAGGGATATAATGGTCGAGCAACTCAGTGGGTGAGAGCTCTAGTTAGCATTCAATGCAAACTAGCAAAGTATCCTTTCCAATTAATAGAGTTTGTTTTGTATATGATTTACTTCCACTTACAAGAAACCAACTAAAGGAACATCTGATGCTTATTATTTTCATCTAAATCAAATGGGTATTTTCCTTTGATCTTTGTAAGTTTGTAATTAGGATGTATGCCTCTCATAACATGGTGGGTTCAACAAAAACCAAACTAGGCTTAAGATATAACACGGTGGCTTCTTAAAAAATTCGAACAATACATTATGTATTATTTATCATTGTTGTCATGCCATACCTTTGGCAATCTCATGCTGTTGATTCATTATTGTTGTTATTATTCTTTGTGTTTTGTCATATGCATTATCATATCTTTTGTGCAGACTACTTGAATCAGTACATGGTGGAAATAATAGAAGACATGAAGGGATTACACCACTTGATCAGCAAGACCAGTTATTCACTAAAGCCATTGATTTTCCTGTAAAGGAATCACATGCATGGACTGAAAAGGTTATATCTTTTACCTGCTTATTTATTTATCTGTGTTTAGAGCAGCCCGTTGCTTTATACTGTATTTATATCTTTCCTATTGGTTTCAGATAAAAAGACTTCACCTTCTGCTCACAGTGAAGGAATCTGCTATGGATGTTCCTACAAACCTGGATGCTAGAAGGCGGATATCATTCTTTGCTAATTCTCTTTTCATGGACATGCCAAGTGCTCCAAAAGTCCGGCACATGTTGCCCTTCTCGTGAGTGCTATGCTCTCTAAGATTTGTTCTATGCTCATTATTTTTAAATTTTTTTTTGAATAGCTGTACTGTACAGTTCTTAATTCATTGTGTGCTAGATTAGGCTTTCTTTTTATTTTTTTTACTGGTAATAGATTACCATTTCTGTGCATGGAAAATTTGAAAGTCGATATCCAGTTGATGAACAAATGTGTTTTTTCTTGTCTTTTTGGAACAAGGAAAGCTCTTATTCTCTTACTCTCCAATAAAATAGTTGATAAGTCCAGCAAATCAAAGAAAAATTGTGCAGATCTAGTATTCAACTGGGTATGAGTATCTTATGTCTTGGTTTGATTATAATTGTTCTTGTTCAAATCTTTGCATGGTCATTTGAATCGTCATTCTTCTTCTGAACAAAATATATATATATGTCACGCATGTTTGTGTGCATCCATAGAAATGCTTCAATGCATAGCTATCTTTGGCAAATTCCATCTTCAAGATTTGATGTTCTAATTAACATCTAACTTGCTGCCTCTTTAATTGGACAACTTGTGCACTGCAGTGTCTTGACTCCTTACTACAAAGAAGATGTCCTTTTCTCTTCCCAAGCATTAGAAGACCAGAATGAAGATGGGGTTTCTATTCTTTTTTACTTGCAAAAGATCTACCCAGGTTCTCTCGAAATGTCAAAATATCGAGGTTTAAACTCAATAATTCCCTTGAAAACCTTCTGGATATCAAAATATTTTTGGTTTCCTGGTTTCCTTGCAGATGAATGGAAACATTTCCTTCAAAGGGTGGATTGCAAGACTGAAGAGGAACTCCGTGAGACTGAGCAGTTGGAAGATGAACTTCGCCTTTGGGCATCATACAGGGGCCAAACTTTGACGAGAACTGGTATTTTCTCCTCATTTCTCTGTCATAGCTGCTACATTTTATTCTCCCAAGAACAACTTTCAGATAGTAATGCGTTTAGGAGTTTGATTAGGAGTTTGATTCATTAACAGCTGTTGCACTTCCTTACAGTCAGAGGGATGATGTACTACAGACAAGCTTTGGTGCTTCAGGCTTTTCTTGATATGGCCAGAGATGATGGTATTTCTTAGTGGCTGAGCCTGTTTCTTGATTCTGAAGACTGTACACTGATTCATTGGTTTTGCTTGCTTTTCCTCAGATCTTATGGAAGGCTTCAGAGCAGCTGACCTCTTAACTGATGAATCACCATTGCTGACTCAATGCAAAGCTATAGCTGACATGAAGTTTACATACGTTGTATCATGCCAACAATACGGTATCCAGAAACGTTCTGGCGATCACCGTGCACAAGATATTCTTAGACTGATGACAACGTAAGTGACAATTTGAGAATTAAGATTGAAACTCTGAACGTGAGTATTAAGATAAAGAGTTGCATGCCAAACTTCCATTAGTTCCTCTTCTTGAATTCCCCCACTTCATGTCTGGTTTATTCGCAATGATTTTGATGGTTATGATTTATTTCCTTTTTGAGAAACTGATATAAATGGGCAATTTACCATTTACATCACCTCTGGAATACAATCATTTTGCCGAGTACCTATAGGAATATGAATTAAGGTTAGTAGTGAAACTATAAAAGTTTGCATTAGAGTTGCAGGATTGTCTCAGGATACAAAGTATCCATCACTTTGGGTACACATGTTTGGGAAATCTGGATGTTTCTTATGTTCTTACTTTTGTTTATAAGTTGACCATTGTGTTACATTATATTCCATTAACGTGATGGTTTTCCAACTGATTCCATCAATGATTGAAAGGAAGTTTTTCTCTGGCAGTTACCCATCGCTTCGGGTTGCCTATATTGATGAAGTTGAAGAGCCAAGCCAAGACAGGAACAAGAAGATAGAAAAGGTTTACTACTCAGCATTGGTGAAGGCAGCTGTAACCAAGCCTGACGATCCTGGTCAGAAACTTGATCAGGTGCTTCGAAAATGGATTTTAATTTAATCATTTTTTTATGATTATGGCTTCATGTGATTGCATTAGTACGTCTTTATTAGTCACTTCATTAGATTACAACCCAATTCGTAGGTTGTAGTTGGACTGGTTATGAAGGTTAAGAAAGTCTTGAATTTGATGAATCTACAAGAGAAACTCACTTGAGTACCCTTCCAATTAAGTGTTTTACAAATACGAAGGATAATGACTTGTCACTTGTGTTGGTGGTAAACTGGTAATGCAGTAAACATAGGGAGAATACCTTAAGAGCTAAGGATTTAAATCTGCACACACACCTTATATTTTGGAGAAAACTGACGTCAACTAAAATGTCTTACATAAAGTACCAAATGGAGTATTAATTTACAATGAATTGATGAATTTATGAAATTCCTAATCATGGATACAATATTTGGAGCAGATGCATTTTCTGACCTGGTGGTGATACCTACTAATATAAAACTTTTTTTTGCGGGAAAAGGGAACATATAAAACTTACTTGAATTGCATCATCTGCTGTGTAGGACATATACAGAATAAAGCTACCAGGTAATGCAATGCTAGGCGAAGGAAAGCCAGAAAATCAGAACCATGCGATAATATTTACTCGAGGTGAAGGCCTTCAAACTATAGACATGAATCAGGTACACAGCATTGGTCCTTCTAGTTTTGCAAAGATTTTCGGTTCTGTTTGCTTATGTAGGCAAGCATAATAGGAACATTACATGGAGGAGACTTTGAAAATGAGAAATCTGCTGCAAGAGTTTCTGAAGAAACATGATGGTGTGAGATATCCATCAATACTTGGTGTGAGAGAGCACATATTCACTGGCAGGTATAGCTGTGAGCTTGCGCTTCCCCATAAATTTGTGACTATGTATATTACTTCTCGTTTAAATTACCCTATGATCGCATGTTTGCTTTTGCAGTGTTTCTTCTCTTGCGTGGTTCATGTCAAATCAAGAGACAAGTTTTGTCACTATTGGACAACGGGTACTTGCCAATCCTTTGAGGTGATTCATCTTACTATGACGAAATCTAAATACTTTATGTAGCATTTTATGTTTGTATGGATTTGGCTTTAATATGCCCATGTTAGTATGTTTATTCTATTGATTCATATGTTTGTAATTCCTTCATTTAGTAACAGAATTGGGATAATTGGATTGTAATTAAGCATGAAGATTTTGTTGGTGTTCTCCTTAACTGAACATCTTTCTCTGCAGAGTTCGATTTCATTATGGACATCCTGATATTTTTGATCGACTTTTCCACCTCACGAGGGGTGGTGTAAGCAAAGCATCCAAGATTATCAATCTTAGTGAGGACATATTTGCTGGTGAGTGTTTAACTTTTTGCCATTGCTGGTTGGTTGTGGGAAATTCGAAAATTATGTTAATATCTGTCTCATTGTATCAGGATTCAACTCAACGTTGCGTGAAGGAAATGTTACGCATCATGAATACATGCAAGTTGGCAAGGGGAGAGATGTGGGTCTCAATCAAATCTCACTATTTGAGGCAAAAATAGCTAATGGTAATGGAGAGCAGACACTGAGCCGTGATGTCTACCGACTTGGACATCGTTTTGATTTCTTCAGAATGTTGTCCTGCTACTACACCACTATTGGTTTTTACTTCAGCACTATGGTACTATCTTTGCCATAGACTTTCCAGACTTCTGAGCTATCATTTAATCCTAACCTTTTTAATTCCTCTTTTCCTTTTCAGATGACAGTGTGGACAGTGTATGTATTCCTCTATGGACGTCTCTATCTTGTCCTCAGTGGTCTTGATGAAGCCTTAGCTACTGGAAAAAGGTTTATACACAATGAACCTCTCCAGGTCGCTCTTGCTTCACAGTCTTTTGTGCAGCTTGGGTTTTTGATGGCGCTGCCTATGATGATGGAAATTGGTCTCGAGAGAGGATTTAGAACCGCATTGAGCGACTTCGTACTGATGCAGCTGCAGTTAGCATCTGTTTTCTTTACATTCTCTCTTGGGACCAAAACTCACTACTATGGAACAACGCTGCTCCATGGAGGAGCCGAGTATAGAGCTACTGGGCGTGGATTTGTGGTGTTCCATGCCAAATTTGCGGAGAACTATCGACTATACTCACGCAGCCATTTTGTCAAGGGTATTGAGTTGCTGATTTTGCTAATTGTGTATGAAATCTTTGGGCAATCATATCGAGGAGCTATCGCGTACATCTTCATTACATTTTCAATGTGGTTTATGGTTGTAACCTGGCTCTTTGCACCATTCCTATTTAATCCTTCTGGGTTCGAGTGGCAGAAGATTGTGGATGACTGGACTGATTGGAATAAGTGGATTAGCAACCGTGGTGGTATTGGTGTACCACCAGAGAAAAGTTGGGAGTCATGGTGGGAGAAAGAGCAGGAGCCTATTAAATATTCTGGAAAGCGTGGAATTGTTCTCGAAATAGTGCTTGCATTGCGCTTCTTTATCTACCAATACGGTCTTGTTTATCACTTGAACATAACCAAACACACAAAGAGTGTCCTGGTAATTTGCTATATTCATTTAATATTTCTTGGTGTTTTCCTGGTCTTATGCTTATTAGCACAAGCTATTAAACCAACTTTTGAACGTTATTTAATGGTCTTTCCAGGTCTATTGCCTATCATGGGTTGTCATCTTTGTAATTCTGCTTGTGATGAAGGTAATCCCTAGCATTCATTTTTTTTTTCTTCAGTGTTTCATTCGGTGCTCATGAGCAACATTGTGGTTAGAACACAGTGGTACCCTTTTTTTCTGTATGATAATTATAATTTTAGCTGCACAGAGTATGGTAGTTTTCTTGCTATATTCCTATGGCAGTAAATGCTAGAGATATGCCTTTGCAATACCTGAGGACCGTAAATGCTAGAGATGTGCCTTTGCAATACCTGAGGACCATTGCGGCCAAGTTTTTTTAGCTGATACCAGTAGGCAGAAACCTGTTGTCATGTGCACACTGACTGAACCTTTGTTACTCATGTTTGCAGACTGTCTCAGTTGGGAGGCGGAAATTCAGCGCGGACTTCCAACTTGTGTTCCGGTTGATTAAGGGGTTGATATTTATAACATTTATCTCAATCATTATAATCTTGATAGCAATCCCTCATATGACAGTCCAGGACATCTTTGTTTGCATTCTTGCCTTCATGCCAACTGGCTGGGGTCTGCTGTTGGTAAGTGGAGTATGATTATTTATCGCCTGCAAGTGCAACTGGTTTGGTTTGGTTGACCTGATGATGGTTGTTGGGTTCAGGTTGCGCAAGCTATCAAGCCAGCTATTGTGCACATCGGGTTGTGGGGATCGATCAAGGCGCTTGCGAGGGGATATGAGATTATCATGGGGCTCCTGCTCTTCACCCCGATCGCATTCCTCGCTTGGTTCCCGTTTGTATCCGAGTTTCAGACCAGGATGCTCTTCAACCAGGCCTTCAGCAGAGGTCTGCAGATCTCGCGAATCCTTGGCGGCCACAAGAAAGACCGAGCTACACGGAACAAGGAGTAGTAGTAGTTAGTGGTGAAGTTTTAGCCCTGCCATTCACTGGAATATGGACATTTATTAATAGATGTTGTGTCTTCTCCCCTCCTGTTGCTGCTGTATTTTGTTACTCCTATTCTACTTAATTATCCTGAGAGACCAAAAAGATGATAGGGCGTGCATTTGGTAGTAATCTCTCTAGCTAATCGCCGCGCTGCTGAGGCCGCTTCTGCGGCCCAGCGAGCGATCTGTTGTAGAATAGATGTGTAGTATTATTGTTGTAAGTAAAGTTGCTGTTTGGTAGTGATGTGTGTGTGTTACTCACTCTCACTGTATGAAAACAAACTTTGGAAGAGAAAGTACGAGCAATGCAATTGTAAAGACAACTTTTTTAGCAATGCAATTGTTGAGATGAAATGCTATCTTCTTGAGATGAAAGCAGTACACGGGGACTGCGGCCGTCACCGACCCAGAGTTCCGAACGCTAAATCTGGGCCGTCCACGTGTCTTCCTCGCCGCCTACAGGAAGACATCTCGATATAAAAGTAAGAGAACCACCTCCCGTCACAACAACCAAATTTAGTGGCCATCTTCTTTTTCTTCTTCCGCCCTCTCCTCTCCTCTCCTTTTCAATCTGACAACCAACGAAACGAAGGAGGAGGAGGAGGAGTTTTTCTCTAGGGTTAGGGTTTGCGGTCGGAACGGAAGCTAGTCGAATCGGCGCAAATCGATCCGATCCGAGACTCCGCCGTCGATTCGACCACTCCTCCTTCCGACGCAGACGCAACGCAACACTAGATCGGATCCCCTCCTCCCTCCCTGCATACGAACAAGATTTATTAGATGATTATTAGGGGAGGGGATTGTTGATTAATTTCATCTCTCTAACCCTAGACCCGCCTCCTTCCTCCAGATCCCTCCCCTAGAAGCAGCAGCAGCAGCAGCAGCAGCCATGGATCCTAATCAGATGATGGGCCGAAGCTTCCCCATGTGGGCCGCCGACGATCCTTCCGCCCAGCCACCGCCGCCGCCGCCGCAGCAGCAGCAGCCACCATTCCTCCCTCCGCCCAACGCCCAGCTGCTCGCTCCCAACCGCGGCTGGAAGCGTAAGAACCCCAGCACCGCCGGCGGCGGCTACCAGCCCCCGGCCCTCGGCGACCTCCAGGTGCAGAACCGCGCCAAGGCTCGCCGCTGGTTCAAGAACCAAAGCGGCGGCGGCCCCCGCAAGCACTTCTTCCCCAGGCCCAAGGCCGCCGCCCCACGCAACACCACCTCTTTCATCATCCGTGCCAAGCGCGCCGGTGGCATCGCCTCCCTCGTCTCCCCCTGCCCTGTTACACCCGCCGTTCTCCCCACCCCGCGCCTCTCCCCCTCCCGCGAGGGCCTCTCCGACATGGCTCAGGCGCAGTGGGGCGTCGATGGTTATGGCTCCATGAAGGGTCTCATCCGCCTCCGCACCTCCCCTCACCCCGCCAACCCTAATGCCTTCGATGACGACGATGATGCCAACTCCAGCGGCAGTGACGTCGAGGAGCATGTCGAGGTGGAGCGCCGCCTCGACCACGATCTCAGCAGGTTTGAGATGGTCTACCCTGGCAGGGGTGATGACGCTGGGGGCTATGTCTTCGAGGAGGAGGATGAGTATGACCAGGAAGCCCATGTGGCTCGCCTCGAGGAGGAGAACCTCACCTTGAAGGAGAGGCTCTTTCTGATGGAGCAGGAGCTTGGTGACATGAGGCGCCGCCTGGAGGCGCTTGAGTCACGTTTTGCTGGGACTGATGGTATGGCTGTTGAGAATGCAGATGCAGTTGCAGTTGACGATGACAAGGAGATGGCTGATCCAGGATCAACCATACTTGTGCAGAGGGATGATCTCACGTCAGACAAGAGCAGAGAAATCCATACTGAGGTTGCTGCTGATGCAGCTGGGTCAGAGAAGGCTAGTGCACAAGACAATGCAGAGGAGGCTGTAGTTGCAGGGTCAGAGAGGACTGGTGAAGAGATCAGGGTTGACGCTTCGGAGATGGATTGATGGGAGATGGACAGTGGAATGCAATAGCGGTTATCAGTACTGTACATACATAATTGTTGATGACAGATTGAAGCCGCGTGATGTGGACTTGTTTTGGGAGGCTTACATTACATGTTGTTGCATGACAAGTGGATCATCGTATTTACAATGTAATATGTTTCTACCATTCTGTGTTATCTTTCGTGTTTCTTTCCATATTTGTTATGATGATACCATACAGCACAACTTAGCTGCTGCTGCTGCTGAAAGAGGTAGAAGCGACTAGATGAATTTGTTACTACATCAACTGTTAATGTCATTATAATGGTATCAAATGGTGTCATGAACCTATTAGATAGCACTCATGAAGCTATTCCTTATTATCTGTAGATAGCACTCTCATCCTGGTCACTTGTAGTGATGCTTGTCGGGGTAATACTATCTTTTTGTCATTGTGGTCACTTATGCTTGTTGGGATGATCTTTTTTTATGGTATCAAGTGAGCACTGTATCTGTATGTTGTTTTGTCCTCGTGATTGAGAAGATGAAATATGGTTTGTCCTATGTTGTTTTTGCCCTGGCGATTCAGAAGATGAAATATGGGTCGCTCCTTTTGTGTCTCGGATGGAGAATGACTTTGAGAAGGGTTTGATTAGTGTGAAATTGTTGGTATGTTGCTGCTGATCTCCATGGATAGAGAGAGCATTCAAGGCATATGTATATGTATATACAAGATGGATGGATTAATTTATTTATTGGCATTTTGATGTCTGCTTTCTTCTTTGGACTCAGTCGGTGAAGTGAGACTGGTGCGATTTTTAGACAAGAAGAAGAGGCATATGTAGGCCTAGTCTATTATTATACTTCTATAAAAGTACTCACAGTTTAAGAAAAAATAAATATATATCCTAATACTACGATTTATTTTAATTTCTTTGACGAAAGGAGTAGAAAACTAGTCGTAAGGAAGGACCTCTGTCTGCCTCACGTTCTCCATCCGATTCGAAACTGACAGTCCAGATGGAGAAGTACTCCTATATAGTAATATTGTTGGGCCTTTGGGCTTCGCCTCACAGGCCCATTAAATAATATCTACGACTACAGTACAAGCTACGGGGGGGGGGGGGGGGGGGGGGTCGCCGGCGAAGAGGAAGAGGAGGGGAAGAGATCGGAGATGGCGATGGATCACCCCAAGCCATGGAATCCCAACTACGGCGTCGTCGGCAGCGGCGACCGCCGACTCGCCTACTCCCGCCAGCTCTCCTCCTCCACGCCGCGCCTCGCCCGCTCCGACTCTTCCATCTCCATGCCCCCGCCCCTCGCCCCGACCGGAGCCACCTTCCGCTGGCTCGCCACCCGCCCCATGCGCCGCCTCTCCCTCCTCATCGCTCTCAACGTCGCCTACTCCGCCACCGAGCTCGCCATCGGCCTCCTCACTGCCCGCGTAGGTCGGTAATACTACTTACTACTCAATACTCATCTCATCCAGTCAATCACACAGTCAATCACAGTCAATGGGGAACTCATTCATGTATTCTTCTTGTCGATTGGTTGCAGGCCTAGTCTCCGATGCTTTCCATCTCACCTTTGGATGTGGCCTCCTTACTTTCTCCTTGTTTGCCATGGCTGCCTCTCGAACCAAACCTGATCATCTCTACACCTACGGGTGCCTCCCTCGTTCAATTTACTCCTCCTATCTTAAATCTTCCACTGCCACTGATTGATCCATGTCCTTGCTGCCTTTCAGCTATAAAAGATTGGAGGTCCTTGCTGCCTTTACAAATGCCGTAAGCTTCTCAACATGTCATTGCCATGCCACACTACAATTCTATATATTTTGACCACCTCCATCCATATGCTTCTTTGTTGTAGACAGCTCTTCCTGCTCTTCCTGTCTTTCTCCTTGGCTGTTGAAGCACTACATGCATTTATGCAAGATGAATCTGAGCATAAGTAAGCGCCTTTTCCTTTTTGTTTACTGTAATCTAACCCGAATCGTTTTGGCTAATATATTATTCTTCTAAAATAAAATTTCTTTCAGGCATTATCTCATTGTTTCTGCTGTCACAAACCTTTTGGTTAATTTACTTGGCGTTTGGTTCTTTCGGAGCTATGCTCGTGTTAACATAGGTAAGTACTCCAGTATCCAATCCAGAGTCACCTCTTGCACAGATGCCAGTGTATACATACAGTATCTAAAATCTCAACTTCACAATTGAAACATCATTGATCAATTGTTGTCTATTAATGCCAGTTTACAGGAAAGCAGAGGATATGAATTATCACTCTGTATGTTTGCATGTTCTTGCCGATTCAGTACGTAGGTACGAGATGCGCTCATGTCACTGTGCCTCTTCCCTTATAATATTTGCTCTTTCTGTAGTCGTGAATTTTGTTATTTTTAGTTGACATGTGTAAATCCTCCATCAGTGCAGGCTTGATACTAGCTTCCTGGTTTCTTTCATTGGGGTAAATCTATTCTGACGAATTTGCTGTGCTCTTCTAATGTCACGGTCACTTTTAGCTTGGCACTTAATCATAAAATGACTTTATGCTACTGCTTTTAAGGGTTGAAAATGCGGAAGTGTTGTGCCTGGGAATTGTTTCAGTGGCAGTGTTCATGCTTGTTTTGCCACTTTTTAAGGCAACTGGTAATATCCTTCTGCAAATTGCACCAGGCAATGTGCCACCTTCAGCCCTTACCAAGTGCTTCAGACAGGTAGGTACACGGTTTGGTTTTGCATATTATTCAGTTCATTTTGGCAAGCACAAAGCTGCTTCGAGACATTTCCATATGTATTGTATTTGTTCACTAGATAAGTGCGTGCGAGGATGTTTCTGAAGTATGTCAAGGTCGATTTTGGGAGCTTGTACCTGGTCACGCTGTTGGTTCTCTCGACATCCGGGTACATCTTTTGCGCCAAGCCTCCTAACAGACAGCTTGTTGTGGCTACCCTAGTGACTGAGTTCGCGTTTTGGTTGTGTTGTGTGTATAGGTGAAGAATGGTGGTGATTGCCAGTCTGTGCTCGACTATGTGCATGGATTATATCAAGATTTGGGCATACAGGACCTGACCATCCAAACCGATGAACAAGGCATCATCTAGTGTAGAAATGAGTCATAGGGGAAAAAAAGATAGGTCAAACTCGCGCAGTGTATTGCTTGGGTGTGCTTATCTGATAGTACGGTATATTGCTTGTACTCGGTTGCTGCAGTTTGTACTCAGATTTACTCAGTAGCTACTACAATTTGTACTCTTTTATTAAGCTCATTTGCTATGGCATCATGGTTGAAATTCGTTGACGATCTTCTCTCCACTCTTGTCTTTTAAGATGCTGAGAATTGTTATTATTGATATTAATAATGACTGACCTATGTGCATCTCTTCTCCATGGTGGCCGAGTGTCACCATGTTATGTAAGTGTCTTGATCAAATATCAATTAGTATTTCATTTCCCTTCATTCTAGCATATGACTAATTCAAAAACTACATTACAGGCAGTTTTCAATGGCAAACAAAACCCATAACATGATGTAATGTTTAAGCTGCGGTGCAATGGAAGTCGTCTATCTATGAATCTCACGTGATGAATCTCATATACAGCAAAATGTCAGGCTGGTCAGCTCTGCTCAGTGATCAGGTGAGGTGCTGCCGCTTGTATCTGAAACAATGAGAAACTACCTCAACAACACTATACCCTAAGCTGACTGAGGGAATCCGGACCAACGAGGTATATTCGTCTTCGACTACTCTTGTACCGGAAGACTACTACTCCTTTATAAGCTGTTCTTGGAATGCCATCCTGGAGGGGAAAACAGACAGACATGAATCATCACACACTAAAGAAACAGAGAAGTCCAAAGAAAATTATAGACCATTCACAGGGCTGATGTCAAAATTGCAAACTGAAACATTTTCTACTAGACCTAACAATCACCACTGAAAACATCAGACACAAAATTGTCACTTGACCTACTTTGACAAGAGCATTATTTATGAATAAAAATGGGGTCAAAGAAGTAACCTTCCATTCTTCAAATATTCCAAATTGACGAGCTATCCGCTCAAAGTCTTCCTGATCGTTATACTGGATCCTTACATCCGTATCCATATTGTGGGCTTTCAACGCGGCATCAGATCCATGGAGAGGGGTGGCACTAGAGACGTCTTTCCCAAATTGGATCAGGAACTTGTCCTGGTGTTGTCAACATAAATATCAGGCATTTGCCACAAAAAACTATTTCAAAGTCCAAATAAATTCTTACCTCCTTGAGGTAGCTCAGGTCCTCAGAATTCCACTTGATCTATAGCCACAAAGAAGGAAGAGGTAAAATGGTAAATCTCTGCACTAAAGAATTTGCAACAGTTACGCAAAATGAAAAGTGATGGAAGGTTTGCATACATGGACATCATTTAGCTTGATTGGTTCCAAGTACTGTCTGAAGAATTGCCCCATGCTTGACCCCTGAAATGGAGGTATGAAAATCGATTAGTGTAAATTCAAGTCATCCATACTTACTGGCTCAAAGACTGAATTGCTATCCAGTGGCTACTAGTGTGTGCAGAAATGTGGTAAAGGTCAAAGTGGTAATTTATGCATTGATGGAGTAGCCAACATACATGTTCGCCAAAATTGTATGTTCTGCAGACTTCCGGGCGAATAAATTGCCGGTCTCTATGAACCTCTTTTAGCCTCACCCAATCATCCCAATAAGTAAAGTCTTGTTAAGGAAGAAATTGATGGTAGAACATGGACAATACTGTATATGCTAATCTAAAAATTAGTAGGCAACAGTAAAGGATATGCTTTGGGCCACTTAGGAGACAGCTCAATCCATGTAGGCCTTGTTAACATCCATCCAAGTCCAGGAAAGAAATCCGACCGGTAAAGAGCTTCTGCGAAATGTTTATGTAGGAAAATGAGTAGCTTTCCCTATTAATGCAGAACAGAACTTTTATACAGGCCTATCAGAGTACTAACTTGGGTTGTAAACAAATTGCTTTTGTCCATTGTCATTCCAGGAAGAAACGGCCATGATTGTCCTTCGATACCACAGTGACAGGAATAGCAGCAAAGCAATTAGATACATTGCAGATGAAATCCTTGGCTTTCCAACTATAATCAATATATAATATACAACATACTTATCATTGTCAAGTAATTTAGCTGCAGCCTCGAAGTAGTCAAAAAAATCAGGGGCGATCTCCATATCATCTATTAGCAAATTAACCGTAAATGGGATGGAAAGCAGACAGATCAAAGAACAAAATAGTTCTAAGAGCATCCAAGATGTAAGACCTTCCAGAATTATAACTCGCACAAAGTTGTGTTTGATGAATAGCTCATCCAAGGCCCATTTGTAATGTTCTGAAATAAGATAGTTATCAGGACAAGGATCAGTGGTATCATCACTATCTTCAAACAGCATACATCAATAAAGGAGGACCACCTACTAGCTATCTTGTAATATGCTATCAACTCTCCTGGCCTTTCAGTGCGCACAGGTTCAAGATCTAAATGCTGCAACACATACCACTGAAAGTCTTAGCTGAAAAATCATTTCCCATGTTTCTTACAAATATTAAAGTGCTGCATGCCTATGTTATGTGGAGGGGGGAAAGTTACAATCATTCAAAATCACTATAAAAGTACACATGTGATAATATGTTCACAATCATTTCATAACAGCAGGAAATATTATATTCGTGGTTTCATTCTCTATTAGCGCTGAAGGCAGAGAACAAGATTTTTTTTTCTTTTTTGCAATAACTCGTTCATCGCTGCTAGGCTTCAATCTGCACTCTGGCACCTTATGATAGCATAACTGATGATTATCCTAGCACTTCCACTCCATGACATGGTTGTTACTCTACATATGGCCATTTGGTTTTTCAGGAGCTAACATCCCCATTATTTTGTCTAAACTAAATTGTGATAATAATTTGTCAACTAAATACAAGTTCAGTACTGTCAACTGAGCAGTCACCTCAATGGTAGTGATCTGCCATCCCTTCCCATTGATTCTCTACATATGGATTCTATTACCTTGATCATACTATTTCATATTGGACCAATACCACTGCCCCATTCCAGAACAGCATAGGGTCACTACTCACTACAGTACAGTGACATCAAGCTTCCCTTTCAAACAACACATCCACAAGTTTGGGCTATGATTATGGTCTTGCTTCTCACTGCTCAGTTTATATCCATTGGACCTAGAGTTTCCCTGATATGACTCATGGATCTTAAAGTTCAAGGGCAACCTCAATCTAGGTGCACTTAACACCTCTTGGCAGGCTACAGTTTCTTTCTTTCTTTTTACCCCCTCTTTTGCAACATATCATCTTATGTAGTTGCTTGGAAAAGGTCCTCAGACTACTCCAGCTATGCTTGCAACATTACAGAAGTAGATTTCTTCTTATTTTTAGGCAAATAAGTGTAGAGAAAGAAAGAGTTCCACACCTGCATATATGTTATTTCATTATAACTCAAAGCTTTTTTCTTCACTTCTCCATTTATTCCATCCTGCGATTGCAATGAGCAATGGAAAAAAATCCACAAACTTAGAGAGACTGAGAACAAGAACTGAAATTGCTAAGACCAGTACCTGAGATATAAATAGTGGAAACTTTGAAGCCACTGATGTCTGATACCTGGAAGAATTATTAAGAATCATTAGGTCAAAAGGGTATTATACGAACTTAAGCTACATGGAGCTCACAATGGGATCCATATATGGATTAGGAAGTAAAATGTGTAATTTTTCCTTGTGACATTGCATGGACAATTTCTGAGAAAAAGACATGCATTCATGCACCATGAGCAGTGTGGCAATTACAATGCAGAATGATTCCACGCATAACTGACACGGGTGATATCTACTGAGTGGGTTTCGGTACCAACTTAGGAGTTAGAAAAAAACAAGAACAGACCAAACAAAATCTGGATTCTGAAAATAAAGGAATGAAAGCACAAAGCATACTTCAGGATAGATTCAACTGTCCTCTGCAAATAGTCTGGTCGATTGCAAGCCATTACGACAACAGCAGCAACAGGAACCTGCTTACAGAAACAGATCGTATGAGTCAAATATAGCAGAGGAATGCTAGCAAGATTAGCACTGTACAAACCACGTTGCTGTTTACTAAGGTCTGCACGCTCCTTTCTGCATCCATAAGAAATGTTGAAGAAAAAGTTAGAAACGAAAAGTAGCATGTGGTAAAGTAAAAATCGCAATGATGGGTTAAATATGTAGATGGCAGCTGGGAGGATTGAAATCATACGATGGGTCATCTTTATATTTGAGAAAATTAGTTCAGCACATTGCAAATGGTGTAAACTGAAAGGCACTACCACATATGAGAATGACATGTGGGACCCAGAGCCACACGCCAGTGACATGTCAAATGGTAATGAGAAACATAACCCTCTATATTTGGGTAGATGGGAGGATTATGAAACTATTATTTTGGATTCAACGTGCAGATGACAACTAGAATGATATGTACGGTCCTGATGTTCCACCATTATATTTGGGCCATTTATGAATGACTATTTAACTAAACAACTGACTAACTGATGGATTGACATCATTTTCGTAGTTCCTTTTTTTAAAAAAAAAAAAAGTAGTTGTAAAAATATTTCCAGAAGACATACTAATTTTCAGTTCTATTGGTTGTAGGAAAAAAAACATGTGAATTTCAAGATGAAACATCGGGTCATATGTTGTTGTGTTGTCAACCATGCATGTCACATGGAGGTCTATGTGCATGAGGCTCCAGTATGAGTATCGCAAGGTTTGAATGGATGAAACATCACTGAAACAAGAGGAGGCGCAAGAAAAATCAAGTAAAGTAGCAAACACTTGGCAGCAGGAACAGCTGTGGCTGAAATCCATAGGTGAAAGATAACAAAGGTAATGATTTCATACTTCCGAGATCTTGGATTAAAATCTTGAGGTGTACACGTTCTTCGTCTTGGCGTATCTTCATCTCTGTTGTTACGAAAACATTACAGAGTAATTAGATCTGTCAGAAGCAAGTTGTGAATGCATGGAAGTATGAAGTAAGTTGTTGATTGGTTATGGATGGGGACACATCATTTGTAGGTTGCGAATAGTAGCACAACTAGAGGCAAAGGCTTAAATGAGTGTAATAAGATATAATAAATTTGTGGTACCTTCCAATGCGACAATCTTCTCCTGCTGAGAGCTGACTTGATCGATCAAGGAGCGGAGTTGAGTGGTGCATTGGTTTTCGGATTTTTCCTGTATGGTATGGTATGGTATGGTATATGGTATGAAATTGCACTTATTGAGTTATATTTGTGTTGGGGGTAGAGAAAATGGGCTTAATTACTGCTTGTGCGAGGCGGTCGGCGTAGTGGGACTGAGTAGCAAAAAGGCGGACCTGAAACAAGGAGAAAGAAGCATATATAATATACTGAGAGAGTAGAGACGGCAAGAGGGGAGGATGGGGAGGGGGATCCTGATCTGGAGCTGAAGAAGAATCAGATTGTGATAGCATAGGCATACTTGGATGTAGATGAAGGCTGCAGCGGCGGCGAGGAGGAGGATGCGGAGGTCGCAGGGGCTCCGCGCCATCTCTTCGATCTCCAACACTAGTCGGGATTTTGGGGAGGAGGAGGAGGCCACTACTGATAGGGGGCAGAGCAAAGCTGAGCTCGTTCCTCTCCGCCTCCCCGATCCTTACCTGGATCTGCCCCTGCACTGCACTGCGCTTCTTTTTCTTCTTCTTCTTCTTTTTTTTTTTTTGAAGAAAGTTCTTTTTCTTCTTGTTGTTGTGCCTTGTACGCATCAATCGTATCGGCATCGGTTCTCAGGCAATTGGGCCCAATTCCAGGCCCAACAGCAATGCAGTCCGTCATGGGCTCCTCCTCCTTCCTACTATGCATATACTAGGATAGTATAGGAATCCAGAGACGACTAGATACCAGTCGGTCGAGGCGCATCGCAACGCAACCGCAGAGGCGGCGACTTGACGACTCCCCCCTCCCCGGCCTCTCTAGGGTTTCCTCCCCTCCCCGGCGTCAGCCGCCACCCTCCCTTCGCCATGTACGGTCATCGCGGGTAAGCCAAGCCCCCCGCCCCCCTCCTCTTCCTTCTCTCTTATTCCTGATTCATCGCCGCAATTCCATCCCGCCGATTCATCCATTGCTTTTTTTTTTTGCTACAATACTAAGAATCCACGCTTGCTTGCTTATGCGATCTCATCAATTTCGCGATTCTTTTAGGGCTGGGCCGGACAAATTCTTAGTCCCCATCTAAGTAGGTCACTTTGCTTTGCTACCATGATATGATATCATCTGCCTAGGATTAGGATACATGTACAGTTTCCCCTTACTTGTAGCCCACCAAGGTAATAATACCATGTTACTTCTTGTTTGCCACATCCAAATTGATGTTTCATCAACTGCACACCAGCATCTCAGTATTTTAACTGTGGTTTGTAAGATAAGATTCTTTTCTACTAATATGTGCTATCCAGTAGTTTGAGCATTTCTTCTATTCATATGCTGTCAACATTTATTTAGTTTTTGTGTATGTCCACTAATACGTTCGTATTTCGATTCCATTCACCTTTTTAAGCCTTAAGTCCTGTTTAGATTACTACTAGTATTTCTTATCTGCGCAGTTACCTTTATATTTGGGTTATTTTATATGAAATGGGGATTGAGAGATGGGGGGATATTCTCCTTTTTTTTCTTTTCTCTTTTTGGGACTCTGGATTATCTGAAGGGCAATGATGGGAGGCGGGGGGGTTTCGGATGGGTACGAGGGATCAAAGAGGCCACGAATGATGGAATCCAATCCATACTTCGCAGTGACCGCAGGCAGTCCCTTGGATGTCTCAAAGAGGGCCAGGATGATGGAACCAGCCCCTCCCTATTTCGGAGCCATGGGCAGCAGCGCTGGTGGTGGCACCAGTGCCTTCTACCAGCCCTACGGCGCCAACTTACCTGGTGCAGGGGCTAACAGTGCCATCCAGAACTTTCCAGGGGTCCGTCTACGAGGGCTCCCCTTTGACTGCGACGATCTTGACATCTGCAAGTTCTTTGTTGGGCTGGACATAGTGGACTGCCTCTTGGTTCACAAGAATGGCCGCTTCACCGGCGAGGCTTTTGTTGTCTTCCCATCAGCCATGCAAGCAGAGTTTGCACTGCACCGCAACCGGCAGAACATGGGCAGGAGGTATGTTGAGGTGTTCAGATGCAAGAAGCAAGAGTACTACAGCGCAATAGCTGCTGAGGTGAACCAGGGCGGCTTCTTCGACTCGGAGTACCGTCACTCCCCACCTCCTCCACGGCCCAAGAAACCAGCTGAAGACAAGAGCAGCATGGAATATACTGAGGTGCTCAAGCTCCGTGGCCTGCCCTACTCTGCTACCACTGAAGACATCATCAAGTTCTTTGTGGAGTACGAGCTGACGGAGGAAAATGTGCACATCGCGTACCGTCCAGATGGGAAGGCCACTGGAGAAGCCTATGTGGAGTTCCCAACAGCAGAGGTTGCGAAGACAGCCATGTGCAAGGACAAGATGACCATTGGGACAAGGTATGTGGAGCTGTTCCCATCGACCCCAGAGGAGGCCAGCAGGGCGAAATCGCGAGCCAGGCAATGAATTATTTGATCATCTACTCTGCCCTGGCCTTGAGCAGCTGTGTTCCAGTTTAGCTTTCACTTTGCATGCTTAAACTGTATCCCTCGCCTTTAGGTTTGTGTGTGTGTGTGTTTTAGTATGCATCATGTTGCTACCCTGCCACAACCCGTTGGTGTGGTGACTTTATAAGAACCCGAATTGCATTTTTAAAAGAAGTGGTGTATTATGAGATGCCTGCACTTGTAACAGCAGTTGCGCCTGTTTGGATGCATTTTGTATGGCAATGGCATGATCATTGTTTGCCTCCTGAGTTTGTGACAGATGTTCTACTGGATCCCCTTCTTTTTGGTGAAGCAGGGGATGAAACTCTGAAGTCTGAAGCTCTGGAAGCTCGCAGTGTCTTAACTCTGTTCCAAAAGTTGGTGGTGGTTATACTGATAGCCAAAATTGGGTTGTTACAAAAATAATCTGATCTGCCGTGAATACATTATGTTCTTCCTTCGTTTTGAAATTTACGTCATAATATGCCAGTTAACTTGTATCAACAACAGTAACAAGAATGCCCTGTCTGTCCTGGATGAATTGTGCGTCCGGGGCTGTATCTAAATTTAGCTGTAGTTTAAGCATCGATCGATTGGTTGCTTAATAAAGAAGAGCGTCGTGTGTCCTCCAATTTTGTTTTTGTGGAGGATGAAAGCTTTTGTGTCCATGACATGAATGGATGAATAGATGAATGAATGAATGATGAACTGTTTCTCCTGGAACCCCAGCAGCCTGCGGTGCTGGCAGCGCAGCAATGACAGCGGCAGCCGTGCAGCCCCTCCAGCCACGCCGCGCAGAGCTCCATGGGCATGCGCCGCCGATCGGAGGAGCAGCAGGCGGCGGCGGCGGCGGCGGGTGGTACGAAGAAGTTGACGCTGGCGCAGCTGTCGGCGGCCACGGACGGGTTCCACGAGTACAACCTTGTCGGCGAGGGCGGGTTCGGCAGGGTGTACAGGGGGCGCCTCCTCGTCGAAGGGGAAGGGGTAGGGCCCGCGCCCGTCGCCGTGAAGCAGCTCTGCCACGGCGGCGCGCAGGGAACCCGCGAGTTCCTGGTGGAATGCATGATGCTCATGATGCTGCACCACCCCAACCTCGTCTCCCTCGTCGGCTACTGCGCCGACGCAGGCGAGCGCCTCCTCGTCTACGAGTTCCTGCCACGTGGCAGCCTCGACGCGCACCTCTTCGGCGGCGACGGTGGCAGGAGGCAGCTGGAGCCCCCGCTGGGGTGGGGCGCGCGCGTCAGGATCACGCTCGGCGCGGCCAGGGGGCTGCGCTACCTGCACGAGGTGGTGACGCCGCCGGTGATCTACCGCGACCTCAAGGCGTCCAACATCCTGCTCGACGACGACCTGAGCCCCAAGCTGTCAGACTTTGGCCTGGCCAAGCTGGGCCCCGTCGGCGACGACACCGACGTGTCCACGCGCGTCATGGGCACCTACGGCCACTGCACGCCCGACTATGCCATGAGCGGCAAGCTCAACGTCAAGTCCGACGTCTACAGCTTCGGCGTCGTGCTCCTCGAGCTCATCACGGGACGCAGGGCCTTCGACGCCGCCCCGGAGGAGCAGCGCCTCCTCCTCTGGGACTGGGCGCGCCCCTACCTCGCCGGCGACCGCAAGAGGTGCTTCGCCCTGGCCGAGCCGGCGTTGCAGGGCCGCTACCCCCGCCGCGCCTTCTACCAGCTCGCCGTCGTCACCTCGCTCTGCCTCCGCGACAACCCCAACCTCCGCCACTCCATGACAGATGTCACCCGAGCCCTCGACCACGTCGCCTCCCAGTCCCACCCATGGGAACACAAGCGACGATCCACGCCTGATTGATTCACCCCTCCTCCCGGCCTTAATTCCTCCATCTGCTCATTCTTTCACTATTTGTTGGTTTGTTGGATGGATTCCCATGTTCCCCCTTAATTTGGAAGGCCATATATTTCACGGGTGATTTCACTGATTGGTTTTCATTTTCTTAGTTGCTCTTCACGTTTATCCACTATATTAACCTTTAACAACTCACCTGTTTACATTGTTGAGGTAAAAAAACAAAAACATTAATTTTCAATTTACAAAAGATGTAGTTTGGTGGATTCCTATAAATAAATAAAATTTCTAAATCAACACAAAACACATATAAGAATTTTTGACCAATCATATGCTTGGACGAAGAGTACTCAACCAGTTTAATTTTTAATCGTAGAGGTGGTTGAAGGAAAATCTTTCCCTTCTCGTTAATCTTTGATAAACAAACTGGAAAAATCTTATATTTTGAAACTGGGGAGTAGGATGTTGGAAACGAGGAAGAAACACGGTGTGCGGGAGATTGAGCAGGCGCGGTGATATCACAAGCCTAGGAGGACTGATATATAATATCCATAGGTTCCAACAAAAAGCATACTAACTTTAGATGTTTGCTTCACATTACAGTTTTAAGCTATGGAATTACGAAAGAAGTCAAGCCCCTCCTTTTGCGATGAAAGGATTCCACATCATAATATTAAATACCTTTTTTTGGATTAACCGAAGATGACCTTAAGGAAAAAATTGTGACTCGATTAACAAACCATTACATTGCTTTTTAGTACTCCCTCCAATGCTCCAATCGAATAAATTTGACTAAGATCAGAATTAATTTAAGTTGTACTATTTGGTACCTACTAGTAATATGCACGTGCTTAAGCTACGATGTTTTTTTGACAATGTAAAGTAAACAACCAAAAGCTAACAATATATGTTTCAAAAAGTTTCTGACTCCATGTTAAAACAAGATCGCAAGTATCAATCCCAAAAACCATAAAATAAAGAAAAAATCTAAATAAATTATGTTCTGGAGCCTTAGCATCGACATCGTTGTTAAGAACTAAATTAGCTACGATACTATTGTATTGCGCTGATGGAGCATGAATGTCTTCCATCTTAGAAAAAACCTACCCCATCAAAACCATCACTACCAGTGCAACCTATAGACAGCCAGGTGGGCCGGCCGGGCTGGCATGGCCCACGGCACGGCCCGTGTCCTGTAACGGGCCGTGTCGTGCCGGCCCGCGTGCCGCGTGCGCAGCCCAGGCACGGCCCACCACGCTGCCGTGCCGTGCCGGGCTGGCACGGGCACGAATCAGCACGCGGGCCGGCGGGGGCACGTGGGCCGGCCGCACCCCGGGAATCCGGAAAATAGAGAAAAAAAAGGAAAAAAAGAGGAAAAGAGGGAAAAATAGGAAAAAAAAATGAAAAAACAGTGAGGAAAATAGGGGAAAAAATAAAAAAAAAAGAAAAAATAGGGGGAAATTAAAAGAAAGAAAAATGGGAAAATAAAAAAATATGATTATAATTTATAAAAAAATAGGAAATTAGGGAAATAAATATAAAAAAGATGATTATAAAAAATAGGAAAAAGATGATTATAAAACGTGGGCCGCTACAGTAGTCGTGCCGGGCCGCGGCGTCGGCCTAGGCACGGCCGGCCACCTCGGGCCGTGCCGGCCCGGCACGACAGCTAACGGGCCATGTCGTGCTTGGGCCGGCTACAGTACCACCATGCCCAGGCCGGCCCACGTGTCTCCGGCCCATTTGGCTGTCTATAGTGCAACCATCTGCCTATCTTATCTTAGTAAATAAAAAACAAGCCAACTTGTCCATTGTAATGATGTCTTCTTTGCAAAAAATAAAGAACCCTGATGAATCTTCTTTGCAATATGCCACGTACTTCATCAGGATCATTTGGGTTCTCCTAGTTCTTTCCTCAAGCATCTTCTTGAATATGCCACCATTGTAACACTGATAGACAATTGGAATATATACCATTAGAAATAATACACTATAGTGTAGCAAAAATGAATTGTTTATAAATATATATATTGCTACACTATGAAAACCAACTTACGGAGGCTACATATGAATTGTTTATAAATATATATATTGTATAAATCTACAAATAGTACTACTCCATTTCCTTTTCACAATATTTGCCATGTACTTTCGGCACAAATTCAATGGTTAATTAATCTGGGTCTAATTACATAAAAGCATGAAAACAAACAATTTGCTTGAACAGTTCAGAAGTGCAAAATTGAAGCTATTAGTGCAGAATAAATCCGAGCACAATGAAAAATCCAAATACACTCTACTCACCCGATTTAATTGCTAGGCTACCTGTATGGTAGCTAGCCAAACCCCTCAGCCGTTGAATGCTTAGACAGATCCCCAGAGAGTAGTAGAAATCCCAAAGAAAACATGCAGTTGCTAAATGATGCTTAGCATCCTGGTTACATACAACATACATGATAAAAATGGCAACATGATGATGGTGTTTTACCACCTCCTGCTATTTTTCATTTTGCACCCTTACATTCGTTTGCATGCCTCCCTAGAAATTGGTGCAGCAAACACGGTCCCATCTACACCTCGATACAGTAAGATTGGTTCTTTTTACTTCTTCTAGAGCACAGCTACATTGGTTTCTAAATTTGTTAAATTCAGAAATGGTCTCTCTGTATCATGTACATTTGTTTTGGTCCAATAAGTATGTGGCCTTAAAATTTCGAGTTATCAATATACAAAATGCATTACCAAGTGATGATGTAGAACTGGTTTAGGTGCTGCAGATATCAAAGACTGAAACTTTACTATTTAGCATTCTAGCATAGCTAAGAACTCACTAAGGGCTTGTTCGGTTGGCCCGGGAACGGCCGGGGTCACGGCCCAAACCCCGTGGATCAACCCGGCGAGGAAACAATCCCGGCCCATGAGAAACGTTGCGTTCGGTTAAGCCCAGTAGCTGATTTTAACCCGGCCCACCACGGGGTTCCTCTATTGTCCAGGTCCGGGAAAAAATCACCTAGTCCAGACGCGTGGAAAAAATCCTCGAGAGGAGGCGGCGGCGCGCGGCGCGTGGCGTGATTCGGACGCGACGGCGACGGCACGCTCTCTCCTCCGGCAGCTGTCTCCTCCGGTGGCCACCTTCTCTACCGGTGAGTTCCTCCCCTTCCCCTCTCCCCTCCTCTTCTAGGGTTTCTTCCCCCCGATCGGATCGGTCCGGCTCCTCCTCCTCCTCCCTGCCGGCGCCGCCGCAGGTGAGCCACCGCCTTCCGACTCCTCCCTCGTCCTCCCTGCTGCCGCCGCCGCAGGTGAGCCGCCGCCTTCCGACTCCTCCCTCCTCCTCGTTGCTGGTAGCGTTGTGTGTGTTGTTGCTGGTTGCTGTCCGGCTCCTCACCCATGCGCCCATCCCTCATTCTCTCGGCTTGGAGAGGGATGAGGGTTTTAGCGTTCTTGGTAGGATCAAGCTCGGTTGGATCTGAGCTCGTGGTTGGTTTTTGGATAATCTCATTGTATTGCAGATTTCGATGGTTTCTTTGGATTTCTGTCATATGCTACTTATTCCAAAGTTTTAATTTTGTCATGCTACTTATTATTAAGCAGTAGGATGACTTCCTTTGAGATCTTTAATAACTTCATGCTTATCAAATGGCTCGCTGATTTTGCTTGTCTTTCCTGAACCTCCATAGCAAAAAAAAATAGTTCATTTTCCAGAGGCAATTTTGCTTGTCTTTCCTGAACCTCCATAGTTTATAGAACAATAGTTGATGGCCTGAAGACTTGTGTCATTGTCCCATTATCTAATTATCTGATGACTTGCTTTGCAGTAGTAGGATCAGATTTTAATTACTAGAATTTGCATTTGTAGGTGTAGGCTGTATTGTTTTACAGACTTCACTTGTCACCAAGCTGTGAATTTGGGACCTTTATATTTGTATACACTTGGAATTTGTTCTTGTTCGGTGAGTTCAATTTCTACACAAGTTGTGAATTTAGAACCATTGATGAAATTATAGGACTATACATTTTTGGATAGATAATAGATAATAGATGATGCTGCTACCTGAACTAGAATGCTTGCCAGCATTCTTGGAAATGTCTTCTGCCACAAATGAGGTTGCAATGCTCAACAGAGGAATGTTGAAAATCTTAGACACGATATTAAAAACCGACACACCAATACCAGCTGATGCTAGCTCCAGAGCCCCTTCAGAATATATGAAAAAGAAGGATGAATGGCAAAAGAAGTGATAGCTTGCTTTCATGCAGTAAGGATGGCTATAATTCAGGGCAAGCAAAAGCACTCCCAAGTCCCAATAGCTACTTTATGAAGGGCAAGCGCCATAATATCTAGAACAACATTTTTGGTGCTGTTTGAATTAGTTACATAATATAAAAGAAACAAACAACATGAATCATAGAGTATTAGAGTAGACGATGATGGTGCAGGTACCTATTTACCGACCGAAAACCCATTAAGAAAAAAAACACTAAAAAAATAGCAGCTCCAGTAGGTACCTACCTAATCTACCAATATATGCAGTCTCCATCAGTTGCGCCAATGGATCAATAGCTTGGCCAAGAACAGCTGGTAGAGCTAGAAGAATTAGCTCATTTCTGACATTCCCGGGATGCAAGTCACTGTTTTTTCATGGGATGGTTATGAAAAGGGAAAATATGTCATGCACCTCCGAAATGTAAAGATTATAATAAATGTAGACAGCAAATAGAATCGGCGCAAGCATTTGGTTAGCAAGTAAATAACAGTAGGAAACTGAATCTTACATGGGAGGCTCCGTTGGCGTTGCATCAGCAAAAGAGATGGCGCCATCATCGTCAGCAACAGCATGGGGGGCATTCGTGGCGACAGGGATGATGCGTCGCCGGTTTATGAGCAACTTTGGCAGGGTTGATGGGGAGGAAACGCTGGCTGTTCTGCTACCCAACAGGGCGGAGGAGGAGGAGGAGGAAGAAGAAGCAAAGCTAGGCCTTGGACAGCGCTCAGGGCGTGCCGCGTGATGGTGGTGCATCATCACTGCCTTCATCTCGTTCTCGAATTCTCGATGGGAGGATCAATTAAAATTGAAGGGTGAGGCAGAGCAAGAGAGCTCGACAGCTGGCAAGAGAGGAGAGGAGAGGAGAAGAGAGCAAAGCTGCGGTGCCGGTGGTAGTGGTAGAATGAATCAGAGGGGACTGAGGAAGGAGAAATGGATGAGGCAGCGGCGCAGCGCACAGAACCGCCCGGGACAGCTAACTAACCAACAAAGAAAAATTAAGCCTTTTTACCTTTTTTTTCTTGCCGTCATTAGGATAATAATGGGATTGGATTTGGAGACATGCTGCTGCTGTAGTGCTTCATGTGGCGGTGCAGGAGGTGCAGCATCGCGTACACCTCCCCTCGCCGCGGGTGCGCTCCGTCCCACCATACGAACCGCTCGCTTTCGCCGCCGGCGTGCACCACGCTGTGCCCGCTCTCCACCTTCACTCCCTTCTCCCTCATCGCCGACCGTATCCCTGCCGACCACCCCTTGCCTAAACCCATGGACATCAGATACCCCGCCGACTTGCCCGGCTCCAGCTCCACCACGCGGGCTGCCGCGCCTCACCCGACCTCGCCGCCGCCATCCCCGCGCCTCCTGCACGCGCTAAGCAGCGCACTCCACGCCGCCGGGCTACCAACACTCCTCACAATCTCCGCTGCGCCGTCCAGGTCCCCCGCGCGCGCCAGCATGTCCACCACGCACGACAGGTGCTTCACCCGAGGCTGCAGCGACTGCCGCGCCATGCTTTCCAAGCAGGCAATCCCCTCAACCAACCCACCATGAGCGCATGCCGACAGCGCGACCAGCATCGTCACGCCGTTTGGCCTGACGCCCCCCTCAGCTTCCGCTTCCATCCTGTGCAGGAGCGCAACGGCGTCCGGTGCGCGGCCGTTCATCCCCAGAGCGCCGATCATGGAGTTCCAGGTGAGCATGTCCTTGGCGGGCATCGTGTCGAACACCCTCGCCGACGCGCCCAGGTCGCCACACTTGCCGTACATGTGGACTAGCGCGTTGCCCACAGCCAGCTCCAAGGCCAACCCGCTCCTGACGGCCACGTCGTGGGCGCGTCTTGACGCCCTCATCTCCGTGCAGCTGCCGCACGCCTCCACAAGGCTCAGCACGGTGATCGAATTGGGCCGCTCCCCAGTCTCCCGCATCGCGGCGAAGCTTGCCATCGCCGCGTGTTGCCGGCCGTTGTGAGCGCAGGCGGCGATGACTGTGCTCCAGGTTATCACGTTCCGCTCGCGCATCCCTTGGAAGATCCTCAGCACGTCCTCGACGAGGCCGCACTTGCCATAGGCATCCAGCAACGCGTTCAGCAGAGCCATCGACAAGAGCCGCCTCCTGATGGCCGCGCCATGGACCGACCTGCACCAAATGGCGGCTTGACCACCTAGCTTCTTGCACAGCTGCAGCACCATCGCAAGCGTCGTCTCGTCGCCCACCCCAATCTGCAAGGTGGAACAAGCCAGCAGATGGAGCGCCTCGGGGTAGCTGCCAGCGTGCACGAGGCCTGAGAGCATGGTGTTCCAGGACACCACGTTCTTGACGGCGATAAGGTCGAACACCTTCCTCGCGGACCGCAGATCAAGACATTTGGCGTACATGTCAACGAGCGAGTTGTCCACGAAGAGATCCCCTTGCAAGCCCCGCCACGCCGCGAAGACGTGCACGGAGGCTCCCGCCCTGACATCCTCCAACGTGGCGCACACGCGCAGAACCACGACGACAACGACACCGTCCGCCTGCAGCGCGCCGTCAGCGAGCATCTCCCTGAAGAGGCGTAGGGCTTCATCGGCGTAGCCGGATCCCAGGCAGGCCCCGATCATGGAGGTCCAGGACGCAACGTCCGGTTCCGGCATTTCGCCGAACAGCATGGCCGCGGAGGTGAAATCCCCCAAAATGGCGTAGATGGAGAGCAGGGAGTTGGCGACAGGCGAGTGAATGCAGGCGGGCGTCTTGAGAAGATAGGCGTGGATCATGTGGAGGATGCGGTCAGAATAGGAGGAGGAGGCGCGGAGGAGGGAGAGGAGGGCGGCGACGTTGGGGTGGAAGCACGCGGCAGAAGCGTCGCGCGTGGCGAAGCGGAAGAGGCGGAAGGTGGTGGAGGTGGTTGAGGAGGGTATTGTAGGTGAGAATCCCTCGGCGTGGAGCGGCAGCGCAGGTGGAGGAGCGCGAGATCGAGGCGCGAGGAGCGGAGGTAGTAGCAGAGGAGGGAGTTGGAGGCGGCGGCGGAGAGAGGCCGCTTGGCGACGTCGGCGTGGAGCTGTGAGACCAGAGCACGAGTCCAACCTGATGATGGCTGCTGCCTGGACAGGAGGCTCAACAGCGCCGGCAGGAGCGCCGCCGGCTTGCCGCCCGCGTACCGCCGGACCGCCTCCTCCACCATCACGCTCGCCGTCGCCATTAATTATAGACAAATCAGTTTTCATTTTTTTCCTTTACATTCTTCCACTCCTCTTCACACTAGATGGGCAGCATCTACCCCTATAGTTCGCCAACTCATCTTACTCATATTTATTCATATTGGACAAATTCGATGATCCAAAATCATCTGATAAGTTACATATGACGTCACACAGAACCGACCTCACACCCCACCTTCCTCCCTCCTCGTGGTCCCCTCCCGTCCTCCGCCACCCCCTCGTCCTCCTCCGCGCCGCTCCCCTCGCCATCCTCTACGCCGCCCCTAATCTCCGCCTCCACACCGCCACTCCTCGCGATCCCCTTCCGTCCTCCGCTGCCCCCTCGCCCTCCTACATGCCGCCCCCTCACGCCCTCCTCCCACGCCCTCCTCTTCTTCGCCCCCGATCTTCACCGGTTTGTGTTACGTCGACAGCGACCATGCTTTCAGCTCTCGCCTCCGTCATGGCTACTTAGCAGGAAGGTCTTTCCATGGTACTCGATCACATCGCCGCCTTCGCACGCTTGCTCTTTCCCTGACGGTTGATGCTGACGCCGTGCCGCTCCACCGCTGAGGCCGAGAAGATTAGATTGCCTCCACGGCTCCGCCGTCCCGAATCTGGCCACTTCCGCAAATGAGGCTACTTTCATCATCGATCTGCCATCTTGCACAGCCCGATGGGCATCATCGCACGCCTGTGCCTCATGGTCTTTCCGTTGCCAACTATCAAGGTTGCCTAAATTTACTAGCAGGTTGATAAATCCATCTGGGTTTCTTTGCTAATCATCTTTACCTAATACATATTGGGTCTAATTCTTTGTTGATTTGGTTATATTATTGTATTTTTAATAGGTCATCGGGTGAAGCCATCCATGTGCTGAATAGGTCTCAAGATAGGTGGACAACAAGTTTGCTTTAGACTGTTGACCATAAAAAGGCAATGGAACAATCTCTCAAATAATATCTGAATCGAATCTGAATTCATAAGATATATATAATTTTTCAACCTTCTGATTAACTTTGGACGATCTTATTGCCTGATTCACTACATAATATCTGGAGTATTGATGCCAACTCATATAGTGCTCTACTCTCACTATTTTAGTAGTACGTAAACTATTACTCAAAATAATTTCATTTTGCAACCTGTATATATATCATTATAGCGCTATACTGGAACTTGCAAAACAATATCTGATGGGCTTACAATGTGCTGCTGCTTAGGTAAGAAGTTTTAGCTTCAACTTCGGCATTGTGCCCTGCAGGTTTCTGGTTCAGATATCGGACCAAAGTACTATCCTTGACAAATTTAGCTCCAGAATGGCATGTAGCTCCCAAATGGTCATCGTAAAGCTTGTGTCATATATGTTGCCTTGGCTGCTGCAATCTAAATTTAAAAGGCTATTTCCATCACATTTTAAATAAAACAGTAGGTTGTTTACTATTTTTTTGAATATATCTATGGGCTAACCTGCTGACCACTGTTTTTTTTGGAGTTTATCTCTTTAGATTTTATTTGAAAGAACATCTACCACAATTTGTGTAGATATAAAATTTTGAGCATTATTAAATCGTGCTACAGATATTGGCCTTCATAGACTGTTGGCGCTAGATGTCTCTGACTTCGATCAAATAAAGCTCTTGTTTCCAATATTACTAATGGCAAAATTTTAATTTTTTTTTTCTTGGCAGGAACTCTTCAAATCATTTTCAAGTTTCAGAAGCTTCTAAAGATATCATTATATTTTCAAGTTTTGGAAGCTTCTGAAGATATCATTGTGCGGGAATAGTAATGTTGCACAGATCGACACTTGAGCACTCTTATCATCTAAATTAAGATTTGGTACTACTCTAATCCCATGATAAATACTTATACGCAACACTCAACCTATGGGTCTTCGGGCTGAGAACGCTATACTGAAAATTATGATCAGGTAAACCCTGAAAAAAACAATGAAATTTTACTTCTTGTGGTGTTTCTGGGAGCTGGTTGCATTGGCCGATGTAGTTGGTACGGAAGGCATTGTTTGCTCATACGCTTGTGGGCTCTGGCGGCCCCGCGCGACAAGCTCCAGCGGCAGCGCGGTTCAGGCGTTCAGCTACGCGTGGCTACGTTGAGTTAGTACGGTGCGATATCAACCAGTTCCTTTGGTCTGTCGCGTTTTGATCAGTTGACCCGGCACCGCAGCTTTGCTCTCTTCTCCACTCCTCTCCTCTCTTGCCGGCTGTCGAGCTCTCTTGCTCTGCCTCACCCTTCAATTTTAATTGATCCTCCCATCGAGAATTCGAGAACGAGATGAAGGCAGTGATGATGCACCACCATCACGCGGCACGCCCTGAGCGCTGTCCAAGGCCTAGCTTTGCTTCTTCTTCCTCCTCCTCCTCCTCCGCCCTGTTGGGTAGCAGAACAGCCAGCGTTTCCTCCCCATCAACCCTGCCAAAGTTGCTCATAAACCGGCGACGCATCATCCCTGTCGCCACGAATGCCCCCCATGCTGTTGCTGACGATGATGGCGCCATCTCTTTTGCTGATGCAACGCCAACGGAGCCTCCCATGTAAGATTCAGTTTCCTACTGTTATTTACTTGCTAACCAAATGCTTGCGCCGATTCTATTTGCTGTCTACATTTATTATAATCTTTACATTTCGGAGGTGCATGACATATTTTCCCTTTTCATAACCATCCCATGAAAAAACAGTGACTTGCATCCCGGGAATGTCAGAAATGAGCTAATTCTTCTAGCTCTACCAGCTGTTCTTGGCCAAGCTATTGATCCATTGGCGCAACTGATGGAGACTGCATATATTGGTAGATTAGGTAGGTACCTACTGGAGCTGCTATTTTTTTAGTGTTTTTTTTCTTAATGGGTTTTCGGTCGGTAAATAGGTACCTGCACCATCATCGTCTACTCTAATACTCTATGATTCATGTTGTTTGTTTCTTTTATATTATGTAACTAATTCAAACAGCACCAAAAATGTTGTTCTAGATATTATGGCGCTTGCCCTTCATAAAGTAGCTATTGGGACTTGGGAGTGCTTTTGCTTGCCCTGAATTATAGCCATCCTTACTGCATGAAAGCAAGCTATCACTTCTTTTGCCATTCATCCTTCTTTTTCATATATTCTGAAGGGGCTCTGGAGCTAGCATCAGCTGGTATTGGTGTGTCGGTTTTTAATATCGTGTCTAAGATTTTCAACATTCCTCTGTTGAGCATTGCAACCTCATTTGTGGCAGAAGACATTTCCAAGAATGCTGGCAAGCATTCTAGTTCAGGTAGCAGCATCATCTATTAAACAAAGATTCTATTTCTCACATATTTATAATTTTTTTGTGCCCTTGCTTCAATATTCAAGCAATAAAACCTGACTTGTGGTTATGTTGCAGGCAAATTGGAGCTGTCATCTGTATCGTCTGCATTGATCTTAGCTGCTGGAATCGGTACAATTGAAGCATTGGCATTGTTCCTAGGATCAGGATTGTTTCTTAAACTAATGGGCGTGTCACCTGTATGTTTAGATTACGATGCCTATTCTTGTCTTTGATCTTTGTTTTGTAGGGAGTACTGTCATTTTTATGTGCATTTTTGGACAATGGGTCATTAATTTGATTCAGAACAATTAGTTTCCAATCGTTGGAATTGTCAGGATATCTCAACTTAGTGCTTTTGCAGGCCTCTCCAATGCATAAACCTGCAAAACTTTTCCTTTCATTGAGAGCTTTGGGAGCACCTGCAAATGTGATTATGTTAGCAGTTCAGGGAATATTTCGTGGATTCAAGGATACTAAGACTCCTGTATTTTTTATAGGTAACTTCCAAGAATTACTCTTCATCAACTCATGATTACATTGGTTTGCATTAGTTTTATTCCTTTTAGCAGTCCTAGCAAATATTTTGTGGAATCATAATAATGTTTCCAATATCTTTTGTTTCCATTTTCCACATTAAAGGGCATTCTTTACATCCAGTTTCATTTGATTCCAGACTATTTGCTGATATCAAATATCTCTCATATTACACTGTATGATGTGTGTACCATGTTCTTTTAAAACATGTAGGTTTGGGAAATCTTTCAGCTGTAGTGCTTCTTCCTTTACTTATTTACGTCTTTCAGCTTGGCATAACTGGAGCTGCAATTTCTACAGTTGCATCACAGTAAGTTCTCTATTGATACCTAGCCCCATGGAATCCAAGTAAAACAACAAAGAAGGTAAAAAAGGAATATTTTGTATGAATATAGCAGCAAATGTCTCAGTTTGGTTCCAAATACCAACTGTTTTTACTTATAGACATGTCTCTAAAATAATCAAATGCAGCAGCAAATAAACTTTAGCTTGCCTTTTGTTTGTCATTTATCAGCAATTCAGCACACACATTTAAATTACAACAACCATATGTGATTCCGGTCTTAAAGGTACCATAACAGTTAGTGGTCGTTAGCACATCATCTGATGTTTATTCAGTTTATTTATTCATATGTTTGACATATCAAGCATTTTTGCTAGTTAAAACTTACAAGTGGAGTTCTAACTTTATTCCGTCCATGATATAGGTACATTATTACAATTTTGCTTCTCCAGTCTCTAAGTAAAAGAGCTGTTCTACTTCCTCCAAGGCTGGACCAGTTAGAGTTTAGCGGATATCTAAAATCTGGTCTCTCTTTTGTGCTACTGTCACCCCTCTCTCATTATATTCAATTGTGGTGCATGCTAAATCAGAGTTCTTACACTTTCATTGATCTCAATGTCTGTTCATTTTGTTCATTCTGCATTGCGTGGTTAACTGAAGTTCAGATTTTCTCTCCCAGGGGGGCTTTGAGTTCTTTGGGTTAATTTATCAAAATCTCCAATTCTGGATCCGCTATGCATTTAACAATGATACCTTTACCGATGACAAGTTAATTGTAAAGTTTGGTTTTGAAATAACTTGATATGCAAGAAAAAGGAAAGACATCAATCGTAGAGTAGATGATGGTGGAGGTATAGTTTCTGCTAGTTTATTTTACAGATATGATGATCAGCTTGTCATTGATAGAGCTTTCATTCATGGGCCATGTCCTACCTCTGTCCACTAATGAATGGGCTGTTCAGGGAACTTCTATTCTCCATATTGTTTCATGGTACCATTTATATTTATCTTACTAAAAGAAGATAGTGGTGGTGACAATGAATTTGCCATCCATCTACTCCCATTGTAAATTTTACAAATTACCCCTTGAACTTCTTAATATTAAAACACAACCAAATATAAATGGATAGCCACATAAAAAATCAAATTGAGGTGAATATTCCCTATAGCAACAGGAGGATGGATAACACATTTCATGGAAAATATTTTTTATTTATTTCAGACAATATTATAATATATTTTCTATCCGTAGAAAAGCACGGGCATTCAGCTAGTGTAGTAAAATGTCTATGATATGCAGCCTGAGAACCTCCATGTTATATTTCCATACTACCTATCTTGTTTTTTTTCTTTTTCTACATTTACCAGCATCTATAATTCCATCATCTGTTCTTGAAATGCTTAGGTGGCATGCTGTTAGGAAGAACCCTCTCGATTTTATTAACTATGACCATAGGGACATCAATGGCTGCTCGACAAGGCCCAACAGCTATGGCAGCTCATCAAATTTGCTTACAAGTATGGCTTGCGGTATCTTTGCTTGCGGATGCTTTAGCTGTTTCTGCCCAGGTATGTATCTTTGATTGTACATGGTATCCACACTTTCAAATTGGCTTCATTTCACAGATTTCTTTCTTTATAAATTGTAATTTACATCGAGCCTTCGAACTTCTACGAATACTACTAATACAAAATTGTTCCTCTAGCTCAATGATATATCATGATTTGTGCATTCAAAATGTTCAGACTTAAGTTTACTTGCATTTGTAGGCAATGATAGCAAGCTCCTATGCAATATTGGACTACAAGAGGGTCCAGAAGATAGCAATGTTTGCTTTGCAGGTCACATGTCCTTTGTCTGTTTTCTATTGTGAAGCTTTGTTTTTCGTGTATTCATAGATGCAATCGCTCTTTCTTGTTAACATAGAAAATGGTGATTTTCTTGCAGATAGGAGTAATCAGTGGATTAGCTTTATCCGCTGGCCTGTATACCTCATTCAGTAATATAGCAAGATTATTTACCACTGACCCTGAGGTCCTAATGGTTGTCAAATCTTGTTCATTGGTACATCTCGCTACTTTATCATTTAGTAATCACATCACATCTACTATTATTTTAATGTTTTTTCTTCATTTCAGTTTGTATGTGCCAGTCAACCAATTAATGCTCTGGCATTCATATTTGATGGTCTGCATTATGGTGTCTCAGATTTTGATTATGTCGCTCAAGCTACGGTATGGGAACTAGTCTGTACTAGCTTGTATATGTACACTTGTCTCTCTTTTTTTTTACTTTATATTAATTTCTTTTTCATCTTTTGGCTATATAGATTGCTGTTGGGGTAATGTCATCGTTAGTTTTGTTATATGCTCCATCTGTTTTTGGACTTGCTGGAGTTTGGGCTGGTTTGACAACACTTATGGGATTGCGCATGGCTGCGGGCATTCTCAGGTGATTATATTTCTTGTTTGTTGTTCTAATGCGGTGTAAAAAGACAAGCATGCATGCATGATCTTACAGTTAAAAATGTTTGCCTTTTTGTGAATGATATCTTGTGTTGTTCTGTAACCATAAACCATAGCCATGTAAGTGCTCTCTCTCTCTCTCTCTCTCTCTCTCTGATTCTGTGTGATTGCATCCCTGCTATTTTATTTAACTAAGTGGATGTGGTTCAACTGTGAAAATGCAAATGATAGTTCTTGCAGACTTGGGAATAAACTTGCTACACATGCCCTATTTTCTAGGTTATTTGGCAATTGATTAAGGTGGACTGTATTTGCTAAAAGTACTATGTTAAGTAAGCAATGTGATGGCTATAGCGGTCGAAATATGTTACTGCCACAATAAGTAACATATTTGCATGATATCTTGAAGATCAACTTATTTTCAATATGAAAGTTGTAACCTTTCAGAGAGCATGTAAACTAATTGACTGTTTAGTGAATTGCCTCACATATTTCACAGTTTATTTAGGAAAACATATTTCACAGTTTCATGTGGATAGGACAAATTTCTGTTATTTGATGTTATATCCATGCACTAGGCAGTATATGGGTATAAGGGTATCTTCCTAATTTTCATCATTTTTGTGAATACAACACTTGGTGATGGTGATAAAGAATTTTTTATATTATGTTTGCTTCCCTTTGGAGCCTTGTATTTCATGTTCTATAGTTGATCTAATGGATGCTCTTTTATGCTCTTATCTTAATCATTTGACAAATCGCAGGCTTCTATGGAAATCTGGACCTTGGCCATTTTTGCATGAGGAACCCAAAACAGAGGTTTGCTATTCCTATCTTTTACTCCCTGGTATTACAGTTTATAAACCTCTGCAGTACAATTTTTTTTTCCTTGGGTAAAGCTCTTAACTTAAGAGGTATAGTGTTAAATCATTGCAAATTACGATAACCTGTCCAAATTTGCCCGCCGTCATTTGTTGAGTATCACACGCCAGTCAGCTCACCTAAAAAGCAAAATCTGGTAGGGAAATGCAGGAGCCAGGCATTCCAGTAGGCTTGAACTAGCCTACAGTCATGGGGATTCATATTGAGAAAAATATTTTTTGAAAGATCTGGTCATATTGAGAAAAATATGAGATAGCCTATCCCTGTTGATTTGAGGCATGCAACCTAATATGCTGTACTGTTGATTTTTTATGGCCATGCTTGTGAAAGTAATAGAGAAGGGCAGTATCCATATTTTCTGGTTTTCCTTTCCCGCATCATTCTATCGGAGCGGTTTGTGAATGTCATGATAAGTGCAGCCATTGCATAACTCTTGTGCAGCTAGCTGGTTGAAGATGGAGCGGCAATTAAGCGCAGTCAGTACTACGGATTAAATGAACGAGCTGGTGATTTTCTAGGTATTTATGTTCAAGTTGGTCAGCTAGGAGATACCATTTTTACTTGCTACCAACATTGCTTTGTTCAATTGCTAGTGTTATTATGTGTAGCCGTTTTATTTATTCTAAAGGCTCCCTTGTTTCTTGTGGTGGTTTTCGTTTATTGTGTAAGCCAGTTTGCTGCTGCATAAACAACCACTAAAGTAGTTTGCCTTGGTAAGTTTAGAAGGATAGGGAATTTGTCTTTGTTTTACCTGAGACCACATTGAATTTTTGGAGCAATGTATACTGATACTATTATTCAGTGGCAAATTGGCCCCCCCGCAGGTCGAGTTTTTTTTTTTTTAACTTTAGCTAGATGAATTCATTGTCATCGTGGGCTTCTCTCATGCTGACATTTGGTACTACAGTCGGCAATCAATCTTTGCGTGAGTTTCTTCGCTTGGAACTGCCTTCCCAATTTATCCAGGGAGAATACTTTATGAACTGCGTGAACGGAGGACTTCAATAGGCGGCGCGGCAGTAGCGGATAGTCATCATGCTACTATCTACATTAGAAGTGATGAAACCCACGCCCAATTAACCCCAAGACGGTGACTGTGAGGAGCACGAGTGACCCGGCAATCTGGATTGATTCATATATCACTGGCCAGTTGACTATAATCTCTGCATAATTAGGGCCTGGTTGACACGGCTAGAACTCTAACTTCACATCTCTTGAAGCTAAAATCCAACCAAACGGTTTCAGCTCCACCTGAAAAGGGAGTAGATTGGGTTGGAGTGATCTTAAAAAACTGAACTAGGGTTTGGACTGCTCTACGATTCCACTTCAAATTTGAAGTTATATTTAGGAGTTGAAGCCCTACCAAATAGGACCTTATATTCTTTCTACTACTTTCTACAATTGCAAATAGCAAGCCTACATCCTGACTGAAGGTTTCTGACACATGATATTGTGCTACTGGTTTTGCTTTGTCTACCAAGGCTATATATTCCAACAACTTATACACGTTAAAAGGGTTCCACACGCCCTATCATATCCTAGTCTAATCATAGATGCTCTGGTGCCAAACCAATTTATCTGATTCCAAATTAAGTAACTCTTTTAAATACCACACTAAATAACTCCAGGTTTTTCTCAGACTATCTATACTAGAGCAAAAGGCATGCTCACTCGAATCTCATCTGAGCAACAGGGCAACATCGGTAACTTTTTGTCCTGCAAAATGGGTCAATGTAATTGTCTTGCAATACATTTTAAAAATATTTGTTACCTCAAGGACCAGCAGCATATGTAAACTCACACTCTAAATAACTTTCAGAAGTAACCCTAATCACATTATTGATATTGATATTCTGCAAGAAGCCCATTCTTTTTGGCTCTCCAAACGTGTTGTGAGATCAAACAGAACCAGAGTTAGCTCAAAATCTGGGTTGTGATTTGAACTATAAAAACCAACACTGCAGACTAAGGATGAACATGCTCAGGTTGTCCAGAAATTACAGAACATTCCTCCATGATGAAAGCATTGCATCGTGCAGATCATCTACTGGTAATAAATAACCTACTTCCAAAGTGTGCAGTGCCCTGTGCTCAGGGGAGCCATATTTCCAAACAAGAACCAACTACTACGCCAATTTAAATATATTAATATTGATAAGAGTGGCCAGCAAGCCTAAAACTTTGAGTTTTAACAAATAGGATATGTTTCCACAGCTGGCATGGCAGTCACACAAAAGAAATATAATTGAACATTCTGAAAGTATCAGTAACTTCAGGTATATCAGCCCTTCAATATCTGAATTACCACAATTGTTGCACTACAATTAGTAAAATGGGGAACACCCAGGCATCTGAAATTTTCTACCAAGGTCAAGATTTGTAATCTTGATAAAGTTTTGCGATGAAGATTGAGACATGGAATTATCACAAAGAACAAAACTGAAGATATGTATTGCAAGTACAGAAATCATACACAACATCCTGCAGCACTCCCAACTAAGGTTCTTATTTGACATGGGATCATCCATCCAATATCTAGTAAGTAACCCCCCATCCACCCCAAAAAAAGAAGTGCAAAGAACAAACAAACTTTACACTGTGACGACTATGGTAGAGTTGGTAGACAAAGGCAATATCAAAGTAAGTATACTCAACTTACCCCTCACCAGTCCTATGATGCATACTGTGGTGCCCGAGCAGCCATTCTAGCAACCTGAGCCTGCTGTTGTGCCTTGTTCACCTTCGTTGACAGGACGCGTTGGAAAAACTGCTCCCGTGCAAGCGCACGCACACTCCTGAGGTAGCCATCAAATGGCACAGAACCCTCCTGAATGGCCTTGTCAAGCGCATAAATGGTGTCCTCGAGCGCCAAATCCGCAGCAGTGCACTCAAGCATCTGCTTAGACAGTACATCCGCGGTCTCAATGGCCTCGTCCGCTTCAGTGTCGCCGGCAGCACCCTTCCTGTTCTCCATGACCCACGCCTCCATGACATCCGTGGCCATCATTACATCCTGCAGGCGGCGCTCAAGTGCCTCCTTCTCCTCCCCCATCTTGCGCACCCCATCAGAGACCACCTCCCCCCGGCTGCGCAGCGCAGCCTGCATGGCGAAGAGAGTGTCGACCTCAGCCTCACGGGCGGGGCGCAGCGTGGCGGCATCGGCATAGGCCATGTCAACGAGCTTAGCGATGGCATTGCGCTTGTAGACCTCAGCAGGGTCTTCGGTGGGTGGGGGGCGCGCCGCCAGCTGGGGCGAGACAGGGAATCTGTAAGGGGATGGGGAGGAGGAGGAGGGGTGGACGCGAGGGGGCTGGGTGGCAGGGATCGGCGGAGAAGGGGAAGGGGAAGGGGAAGGGGGCGGGGGGTTGGGGCTCCTGGTGAAGAGGGGCGGGTCGAGGCCGAACAGGTGAGAGAGGGATCGGACGAGATCGACGAGGTTGGAGGAGGGGAAAACCCAAGAGCGGAGGTAAGGGGCGTTGGCGACGAGGCCGGAGCGGTCGACGAGGGGGTGGTGGGGCTTGATGACCATGTCGCGTGTTGGGGAGAGGAAGACGAGGGGCGGCGAGCGCGGGTAGGGCTCCGGGAGCCAGAGGACAGCGGGGAGGTTGTAGGAGGCGCCGCCGTGGTGGATGGGGATGGTGCCGTCGGCCTGGAGGAGGTGGGCGGCGCGGCCGTCGTTGTGGGTGAAGAGGGCGGCCTTGGGGTGGAGCGATGGGTAGGCGTCGGCGAGGGCGACGAGGTGGTTGCGGATCAGCCACTTCACGTCCTCCGCGTAGGGCAGGGCGGAGGGCCCGCGCTGGGAGAGCGCCGTGTTCAGGAACTGGTGCGCGTACTGCGCGCCGCTCGCCGGAGACGGAGACGGCGGCGGAGGGGCCATCGGAGCCGGTCGCCGCCGCTAGGGTTCCACCACCACCACACCTTCTCTCTCTTTCTCTCTTTTCTTCTTCTTTTTTTTTTCTCTTTTCCTTGCCTCGCCGCGTTGGTTTGTCTGTCCTCTTTTCTTCCCAGTTTCCACCGCGTTGGCTTGGCGGCTTCGATAGTTCGATTGGGCGGTGACTTGCCTCTGCATACTTTCCCTGTTCCCTTCGTTTCCAAGGAACCGGCCCCTCTTGAATTTTTATTATTTTTAAATCTTTTAATACTAGTTTTTTTTAAAATAAATCATCTTAAAAACTTATTTACAAATTTAAATCTTGTATCCACGCCATAGCAATAGGCGTGCTAGTGTTTTTTTCTCACGTCATGACAGTGTTGTTTCGTCATGTCAGTTAGACCGACCTGACTAAAAGGTTTAGATTTGAAAATAAGTTTTCAGATGTTTTATTTTTAAAATTACTAGCAAAATACACATACGTTGCAACAGGTGAAAAACAATTCAAATTTAAATACTACATATTACTTTCCATCAACAAAAGGAACAAATAAATTGAAGAATATGTATCATTCATGTCTACACCAGAGCATAGGCTCAGAGCGCTCGCCAGCATCATCATACTGACCTGCCGAACATTGAAATATCACGCCAGCCCAAAATTGGTAAATCCACAAGCATGTGGCGGGGGTGACCACAACACGCGTGATCCCAAAACATTGTGGGATGTGCGGAGTGCACCGCAATATGTGTTGGTCCACGTGTTATTTGTTGATCTAAAACACATGTCAAGCCACATTGGATGTAACCATAGACCACGTGTGAAGCTGTAAAGGCCGAGGCCACAGCCCGTGGGGGGCTAAAAGGGTTTCATGGAGTTCGCCGCTCTTTGTGCCGGCCCATGACATGTCAATCTACTGGGTTGTGTAGCTTATTAAAATATCTCATATATAACCATTGAAAATTCTATAATACCTCCATCAACTATAGGCTCACCATGAATTTTCTCCCTCGGCCGTACACTAGACACGGCATCAACTTTGAAAACCAGGTCAATTTGCCTCCTTATCTAGTTTACATGTTGTATTGATCTCAAGTGATGCCTTCATGGTGGTGGCACCACCAAGTATGAAAAAATAATAACGAGACCCAAATGTTAATGACAACATTATCTTCTTCCTTCATCCCTCTCTTTCTGTCGAGTCAGACGTACGTGCCTCCTCCTCCGGATTCGGATTCTTTGACTTGCACGAGGAAC
Source organism: Oryza officinalis (assembly GCA_008326285.1). Classification (NCBI taxonomy): domain Eukaryota; kingdom Viridiplantae; phylum Streptophyta; class Magnoliopsida; order Poales; family Poaceae; genus Oryza; species Oryza officinalis. Next base: position 59,165,816 of record BDMV01000002.1, on the reverse strand, counting down.
TTAAGATTAAGAGGACGAACATGCAGTATCCATATACATCATCCAAAAACATCGAATACCTCACATCACTTACCTTCACCCAATTTATTCATCTTCTACACCATGCAAAAGTAAGCCTGCCATTGATAATAGCTGGATAGAGCTGTGGAGCATGGCGCAGCTGAGAAGGTGAGGTGTGAGCCCTTGATCATCGAGGAAGCACGACAATAAGGTTTTCATACGTCCTCTGCCTCTACTATGCATTGCTTGTCTCGTTCTTGCCATGCTTACTGCTTGGTTACTGCAATAAGTCAAGCTGATTGATGGAGCCAATACCAATGGCGAGATAGACGAGTCACGTTTTAACATGCGTTGGCATGTGGCAGTCGTCACATTTTAGCATGCACTGGCATGTGGCACTTGTGAAGGGCCTCGGCCCGGCCACCCAATCCCGCGTCCAACACGATATTTGGAACGGACGTGTACGAAAACAGATGATTCTCACCTTGTGTGTGTGGCGGCAACGGTCTAAGCAGAAAGGGATGATACGATTTGGATGTGGCACTCAAAAGCTGGCGTTGGCGAGGAGGAAGGAGACACACGCTCGTCGCAGTCGGGCTCAGCAGTGAGTAGAGGGCCAACAAGGAGGATGGAGGCAGTACGGTAGCGCGCACAATGGAGACGAAGACGACGAGCAAGTTGGGATTTATAGTCGCGAGCATCGTGAGCGTGAGGACGAAAAAAAGATGACATCTTGTCACGCGAGATATAAGAAGAAACACAATTGGAAACAAAATGAACGGACGAAATTATAGGTTTTTCAATTTTTATAATAGATAAAGAAACAATAAAAGGGTTTAAAAAATAAAAAAACACCACCCCTCTCATCTTAAATAGTAATAACAATTTGCCATATTTTTGAAAATATTTGTGCGCTAAAGTTTGGAGAAGTGTATTATAATACGTTATACTTAGTTGTAAAGTTTATTTCGCTAAACGTTGTGGTAGGTCATATCGTGTGCAAGAGAAGGTGACACAGCCAATGCAAATTGATTTTTATCAGGCCTAAATGTTCTAAAAGATTCTAGGCAAATTTTGCTAGAAGATACCAAAATATTGTGTAATTTGTTGATAAATATTGTAAATATGTATCATGGCTAGAATACATTAAAAAATTGGTAATTTACCAAAGAACCCTTTCAGTTTAATTGAAAAGAGAAATTCTTCAAGACAAGAATGCCCCTATGACCATAGGCTTCTAACACATCGTTGGAGTGAAATTTTGAAAATTATGCAACTCTAAATATGCCATCACCCTAAATACATTCACAACATGCATCATATTACATCTTCACTCTTGCACTAAATTAGAAGCTTTTTGGCCCTATGAGCATTCTCGTCTTTTTGAAAAATTTCTCTCCAATTGAGCTAAAAATGTCCTCCAGCAAATTACAAGTTTTTTTAGATGTCCCTATCAAATTATACAGACTTGTGTTCTGTAGCAAAATTTGTCAACATTCTAAACAAACTCATACCAGACTCAACTTGATTGGTGAACTAGGCATACAAAATGGGAGTAAAATTTGGCAATATGAGCTGCCTTGATTGTATTTTACCAACAGTCAAGTTGCAAAGCTACAGCATCAGGTCCCGTTCTATTGTTTCTATGTATCTCGTTATCTATACCTCCCCGAGAAATATATCAGAAATGGGGATGTCTAGCATCTCATCTTAGTTCCCAAAATGTGGATTGGTGTCTTCGCACAAATGCTGTAATCCATTCCACTCAAAATAATATGACCACGCAAATACCGTTATCTTGGCCGGCCAGTAACCCTAGATTTCGACTAATCATCACTTCCCCACTCTTAAAGCCCCTTTCCTCCCTGCTATATGTTTTCTCCAGGTGGTAATTCCCCTATCTTTGGGGCAGCACCCAGCACTCTTTCCATGTCAAACCGCACTTCAATATTGCGCATGCTGTAGCCAACAATCATCAACCAAAACATCAAGTTGGCTAGCTGATTAGCACTTGTTTCCGAAACTGTTGTCTGCACTCAAAACAAAACAAAACAAAGTGACAAAATTTAAGGTGCGGTAACATTCCAAACTTGGGGAACAATTTATAAAATGCTACGATTTCCTATCAGAATGTTCTTGATCAGAATACCAAATGGAATGGAAGCAAACCTGAATGAGTGGCACAATTCAACAAAATGCAGGTATGCATGGTTCTGAACAAAATCAATTAACATGAATATAGAAAGAAGTAAATAAACTCACCTTCATCTGTGCAGGATCTGAGACAGCCAAAAGGCGCTTTATGAATGCATTCATAGCAAAAACAACATCCTCGCCGGCACTACTTGCCAGCTCCTACAGTGTTTCAGAATAGTAGATGAATTATCACGTATGTAAACCAACCAAAAAGATTGATCATCCTAACATAAAGTCAGTATTAACTATATATTCTGGTTCTTAGCATGGATGCAGTATAGGGTAATGGGATTAAGATATACCTTTAGATTTTGAGGTTCTAGAGTTTTTAGATATTCCAGGAGTTCATTACTTCCTTGAGATGATTTTCTAGCAACTTGACGGCTGAGCTCATCAATTTCTGCTTCAAGCAATTCTATATATTTTACTGCATCAATTTTCTCAGGACCAGTGGTCTTGTTCCATCGGATAACTTCTCCAGTAACCTTTTTCTGGGTTCCAGGAGCATAATCTGCAGAATCCTACAAATGCCAGCATGCATATTAAACAGCCTCATCTTTGCTTTTTTATAGAATTTACTATTTGTGCGAACTAGGGAAGCTACAGCACATTGTAATGTACTGTTAAGAACACTTGCGAAATGATCAAACACCAGGAGTACAAATGTTGACCGACTTCATTCTGAAAGCTATGAAAAAAATAACTCTTCAACCAATAGAAACACTCTAAAGATCAGATTAATGTCAGTACTGTTTACTTTGAATCCGGGAAGCATCGTTGCTACATACTTATCAAGTTATCATTGATTGATGCTTCCTAACCTTACTTTCTAGGGATGCACTACTTGGACCTCTCTTTATGGAGGTTTAAACCATCCACAGCAACAGCGAGAAAACGCTACCATGCAAAATAAGACAAAAAATATTTGCAGTTTTAATAATGTAAAGTTACTACCAGCAAAAACTTGACTTTATCCACTCATAGATTTGGTTGTGTGAATTAATGTAAGTTGAAAATAGTGTTTACCTTTCAGCAGACAAACAAATGATCAAGATATGGGTTTTCATAATCAACTCTAGATTACTAAGCAGATATATACATATCAACATGGCAACGATTTAATCATATATCCCTGTAAGGAATATATGTCCACAACTCAACATTGGTGGAAAAGTACATTTTCTTCTTTTGGTTCTGGAAGGGCAATCTGCTCCAAACTCTGTTGCAATTCCAGACGATACTGCGCATTCCTGAACATGTATCCGGTCATCAGAACACTGTACATAAGCTGAGCTAGATTTTCAGCAACCTGTGTCAATGAAAAAGGTAAAGAAACATGTCACAATTTCATGGTTCAAGTATACATATGAATTGTGCTAAAAATTAGTAGTATGACATAATGCCCTACAAGAAAAACAGGCTTCAAGACCTGAACATATGATATCCCATTACCGTTGTCACAGTTACAGCAAAAAATTGAGGTGGCAGAGTCCCAATCATATTAGTCACCGTTTGGCGCATGGCATCAACAACCTTTTCAGAAAAAAAAAAAGGACAGAGGGAAATGTTATCGTATAAAGGTATTTCAAGAAATCATCAGAACTCCACCCTACATATCCAAGGTTGGAAGTGGATCAATACATCAGTATCCATTGCCTCTAGTTCAACCAAATCATCTAAAAATGAACTTTGATGTTGTGTTTTAGCTCATCTGGTTGAACTATAGTGGGCAATGGTACCCATGGATTGACCCAGTCCCATCCTTATGATTTATCCAAAACAGATAGTTTGTGGAAACCTAGGAGGGAATGGCAAGTAAGATGATAAAAACCTGTGGCGGAGCTCTTTTTATGAAGAGCTCCATAAACTCTGGCTGGACATTTTTAACGTATTCCAGGAGTATGTCCCTTCGGTTCTTTGGCTGTAAGAATGAAAAAAACATGTAGCCATAGCTTTAAAATATGGATTGATGTCAGAATAATATTATAGCTATATTGTTCTTAAAGGAGGCATTAGTATAGTTTATTTTCGTTGGTGCCAAATATGATAATAGACAATGGATTAATTGAGAAACAAAGACATGTATAATCTTCCATAGCCTCAAAGAGTTAGCAATTCTGATGTGGACAAAAGGGTGTTCATGCATATATTTCCATCAATATAACTACACAGAGTCTAGTCCAATTAGCACAATGGTTCTGCTTCTAATGAACTCCTGCATGGCAGCTTGACATTCAAAAAAACAGGTCACAGAAGTACAGAACAGTATTTTGACTTTTGCGAATCTCTGTGCACACTCTGCAGGGATGAAAAGGAAACTACTCTACAGCAATGGATATAGAAGTAGAGGTGCTATAACTTTCTGCTCTGAGCTATATATTTCATGTGCCTATAGTTCAGGTCTCAGGGTAATTAAATTAAATTGCCTCATGTGACCTATGCAGTGCTTGACTACTTGTGTCTTATTCTGGATCTCACAATGTATAAAATGCTCAGGGCATCATAAATATCTCTGCTTCTCCGACATATTCTCAGGTAGTCCACTTGGAGTTGAGGGCTAGTGCGAATTAATTTCGTGCAAACCATTACAACTTTATGTGGAGAACGCATACCATGTGATTGATGCAAAATTAACACAAGAAACTTCTCCAAACTATGCGGTGCATGTTATTGTTATGATGTAACTAACTGGGTACTGAACGAAAATTACTCTTACAACAACTAGTAAAATGGAATTCACATACGTTAGTAAATTGAATTTATCTCTCCTATCCTATCATGGCATGCATCCAACCAGCTACTGTAGCAGGTGAAAGAAAAGGAGCAACCAATCTATCTATCCATCCATCCTAAGACGAGACGGGACAGGAATTGGGGGGAGCAGGAGAGGGATTAGGGAACAGTAGTAGTAAGTCAAGGGGATTAAGATTTAAGAGGGAGGGGGTTGGTTGTTTGCCGTACCATTTTGGTGTCGGCACCATTGGCTGGCTTGCCCTCTCCATCCCCACCAGATCCAGATCCAGGGGCAGCGCCGTTGGGCCCCTGCGAATCGGCGGCTGCGCGCGCGAGGCGGAGGCCGACGAAGCGGGTGCGGCGCGAGGAGAAAGAGACGAGCGGTTGTGACGCTCGGTGGGTTTCCGGCCGTGGCGCCGGCGAGTGGGTAGCCCTAGAGGTAAGCAGGAGGGAGGGAGACATGGCGTGGCGATCGCCGCGGCGGCGGCGACGGCGGCGGCGACGAGTTGCCCTTGTGCTGCTGCTGCGCCCCGCAAATGTGGATAACAAACACCGGCAGCATTCAGATCCACGGTGCCTGTGTCCATCTTCAACGGCCACGATCTGCCTCCTTTTCAGGATCCTTTTAATCCCAGGGCTTCACATTATCTCTTATTATTTCAAACTTTTTATTTAACTTAGAACAGTACCCGCGCGATTGCACAGTTAAAAGACAGTATAGAAGTTTATTTAATCTAACGGTATATGTATTTGGTGCATGCGAGAGAGGCGCAATGAAAAGATTGAAAGAATAAGGCGGTCACTAGAGCAAGCAATAAAACAATAAAGTGTCTCATTGTGTCCAAGGAAGAGGGGACTCGTAATTGGACACGATGTTTCATGTCAACCACGCCAAAGAGGATGCCTCATTGCCTCCCAATGTCACGACAGTAGGTAGATGTGAACCACGAGTTACGACCAGGGTTTCATTTACCGCCGGGGCCGCGGTTATCGCGCCCCGGCGGTAAGCACGGTTACCGTAACTGCGGTAACCGTGACAAACCGCGACAAACCGTACAAAATTTATCAAAAATTCAAATTATTTTTCAAATTTATTTGAATTTGACGCGGTTACCGCGGTTTACCCCTTACCGTACCCCCGCGGTAAGCGCGGTAACCACGCGGTTTACCGCGGTAAATGAAACCCTGGTTACGACCAGAGTTTCATTTACCGCCGGGGCCGCGGTTACCGCACGGTAACCGCGGTAACCGTGACAAACCGCGACAAACCATACAAAATTTATCAAAAATTCAAATTATTTTTCAAATTTATTTGAATTTGACGCGGTTACCGCGGTTTACCCCTTACCGTACCCCCGCGGTAAGCGCGGTAACCACGATAACCGCGCGGTTTACCGCGGTAAATGAAACCCTGGTTACGACACCGTGGCTTGAGGAGACAATGCATCGTCCACCCAACCAAGCTTTCACGCAGCGAGACACTGAAGACGAAACAAAGTCAATGCATGCAAATATCGGAGTCAGATGCAAGGACGATGCAAACCGAAGCGCTAATCATGGGAGAATACATCAGTAGCACGATGATGTACGATACACAACACTGTAGCAACATCTAATATATAAGGACCTTTTATTTGTACAAATAAAAACATAGGAAACTTATAGAATTTTAATCATATGGAAATAAAATTAAGCCATTTGTGTCAGTGTCAAGAAAAAAAGTATACCTTCTATATATGGGTTCACGGTATACGAAAATACCATATACCTAATAATATATGAGAAGGTATCATTGGTTAAAGAAATACGGTGGATAATATTCCCGGAATAGAAGGTGTTAGAGTCTTAGTTAGGAAAGATAAGGTCTTCTTAGTCTGTTTTCTGTTCTATTTCTCCGAGTTCTACTTGGAGAGGAAAATGATCTTCGTTATAAATACAAAACCCCCTAGAAGGAGAGAGGACAGACCAACATAGAAGACAAGCCAATACAAATCTAGACAAATCCAATTTAGATGCCACAGAGGCCGGTATGAGGGATCTAGAGACAACTACAATCTCATCGAGTTCATATTCGAGGAAGAAAACTATACTAGCTGTCGACTAGATTAGATCATCTCACATATTGTACTCGTGTGATACTAATATATAAAGGCAATACTGGCTTCGGCAATAGGAGTATGACTATTTACTTGTCAGTTAATGGGCCCGAACCTGTATAAAAATATCTGTCTTTCGTCTCTTTTACCTCAATCTTGCGTATACCTTGGTTCCAACGATCCCCATACTCTATAAATACTGTCTGCGGGTATAGCTCGTCGACAATTTGAAATAAAGAATTAAATACTACTCTCCATTTCATATTATAAGTCGTTTGAATTTTTTCTTAGTGTTAACATCAGAATTTGAAAAGCCCCAAAGTTCCCATCGGACCAAAGTTCATAGCGGCTCGAAGCTAGTATCGATCTAGAGTTTTACATCGGTCGATGAGGGTTATCTTAAACCAACTACCAATAGTAGTCGGATTCTTGTTAGATTCGGGAAGATCTTATCCAGAGAAGACCGAGTCCAAGGAGATGCGACTTGTATCTATTAATTAGGATAAGTCTGTTAGTTTCCTTTTTATCTTTAGGAAAAGATGTTAGTGTCCGATACGGACTTTATCTTTTTTCTTTTATCTTTAGGAAAGTTTGAGTCGTATTCTGTTAGGATCTTTGTTAGCCTATGGGTATAAATATGTAAGCCCAAGGTTCATGTAAAATTATCTCACGATCAATACAACTTTGGCGCATCGCCACCTTTTACTTTTCGTTTCTTCGGCAAGTTCATGCCCTTCTCACGAGGAGTAAGTCTCGTTATGGCTACCTGCGCTATCGGGGCTAGGGCTTCTGCGTTCTGATTTTGGCAACGTAAGGACCTACTGTCATATATCTTAGTCAATCTGGTTCGGTTTCTCGATTTAGCCTTACCGGCGGAGATTCGCGTTAGGGTTTGTGCTGGTATCGGCTAAATCGCCTTGCTAGATTAGATTGGCTAAGGTATCCACCGCCCCGAAAATCAGTCAAGGGCTTGATTGTCTAGATCTTGCGTTTTTTTTCATACTTAGTGCTGCTAAGTCGTGATTAGAACCGTAATCTCTATCCTGCTTGTTGATTGCCAATAAGGGTTTCATCGGGATTTCAGCCGATGAGTTATCTGGACGTTGCATCGGCCAGGAGTTTTACATATAGATTGGATTTGGCCGATGACAACAGAGTATTTATTGTTTATCTGCTTGTTGAGAGTTTATGCCATCGGACCTCTTGCCGATGTGTGCTTTAATCTTCAGATCAATATTTATTTTATCATATATTTGGATTATGCTATATTATATTGCTATATCATCATATTATCATCAGCCGATTGCCTCCATATAGATGTTTGCTCAGTACACAACCGATGGTTCGAAACCCTACCTGCATTGGCTGGCATCGGCATCGGCCGGAACTGCACCATCGGCTCATCGACCGATCGGCTGTTTTTGCCCTATCGGCTCATCGGCCGATAGGTTGTTTTTGCTATCGGCCGATAGGCCGATACGCTATATGTTCTGCTGTTTTGCATATCTTGTCAATGGCAGGGTCAAACTGACTGGCACACTCGCACTTCATCAATTTTAGGACCTGCACTGGAGCTAAGCAGATCTCCCAGGCCTTCGTGTGTCCGCGCGCCGGGTCCACATCGGCGGCACGAATTCGGCATGAACACTTAGTCAAATTTTTTTAAATTTGACCAAATTTATAGTAAAATATAGTAACATTTTTAATACAAAACAAACATTGTATGAAAATATATATAATGTTAAATTTAATGATACTAATTTGGTATTGTATATGTTGCTAATTTTTTCTATAAACTTAGTCAAACCTAAAGAATTTTGACGAAGAAAAAAGTCGAACGACTTATAATATGAAATGGAGGGAATACATTTTTCTAAAAAAAATTCTATGGAATGGACAATCCTACAAAAATTCTGGAGAAAAAATAGCAAGAGTTTTAACCTCTTAGAAAATTTTCTTTGATTTTATCTTTCTCATCCAATTTTTGTATTTTTCTTGTGGTTTATTCAAACAATTGTTCCTGCATATTTTTTGTATTTTGCGATCCTTTGTTTCACATTACATTCCTATCAAAATCATGTGTTTTTCTATTCCTCCGTTTTTTCAATCCGAGACCCTAAACTTATTGCCCCTTTGAAATGCATGATAAGAAAAACATAAGGATAGAAAAGGTAAAAAAAGTAGAAATTAAAGTGTTATGTTTTTCTAATCCTATAGAAATGGAAAACATAGGAAAAAGAAAAAGGATCCCTTTGATAGCATTCCATAAAACAAACAAGGCAAAGGAAATTTTCCACGAGGTTGATCTCACGATGCTATGAAAAATTTTCTATCCTTCCCATGAGTTAAAGGGTTTCATTGGAAAATTTCATTAGGAAATTATTGAATCCTCCAAACTTTTTATGCCAATCCTTCGATTCAGCTTGATCTCTTCTTTCTGCATAGTCGATTGCAACTGTGTACCTTAACTTGAGCACCAGTAAACCTACAGAGTCATGTACACATACAGTTATGCTTTGAGAATTGAGAGTATATATCGTGGGAAATTGAAGCAGTTTTGACTAGATTCTACTAGCATATATATCTTGGCTAGTGAATCCCAGATTGGGTTGACGAAGGCAAGGGATGGAAGCTAGGAATGCAATAATGCATGCGATACGCTATATATAGGATAGCCCGCTATAGCTAGCTGGGTAGCGTGCTGATCGATCGGTCCGGCGGGGCGGCGGCGACCATGGCAGGGGACGGTGCCAAGTGCTCCGACGAGGTGAATAACGGCACCTACTTCATGGCCGGCGTGATGGCCGTGACCGGCCTCATGGCGACCGTCCTGGCGCTCTCCGGCATCTTCCATTGCGCTCTTCGACGCGTGGGCCAGCCAAGCATCATCTCGCACATCCTGGTATGTAGGAGTACATGCGGATCGATCGGAATTAATTAAATTAATTTCGATTTCCAGATCGAGAGATCGAATTGATCGGCAGTACGTGCAGTGCAGGCCGGCGTGGTGGTCGGGCCGACGGTGCTCGGGCGCGCCGTGGACCTGCGTCCTCTGGGCATGCAGGACGCCGGCAGCGCGCTCAGCGACACCATCTACTTCGTCCGCATCATCTTCATGTTCTTCATCGGCCTGGAGATGGACCTCCGCTACCTCCGCCACCACCTGCGCCGCTCCCTCGCCATCGCTTGCGGCGGCTCGGGGCTCTGCCTCATGCTCGCCGCCCTCGCGGGGCCCTTCTTCTACGGCCTCCTCCACCCTGGCCAGGGCCCCTTCAAGCCCGAGAAGCTCTACGCCTCCACCGCGCTCTTCATGCTCGTCCTCACCACCACCGCCTCCCCCGTCCTCATCCGCATCGTCACCGAGCTCAAGCTCACCGGCTCCGAGGCCGGCCAGCTCGCCATCGGCGCCGCCTTCGCCAACGACATGGCCAGCCTCTCCGTCTTCAGCATCATGGTCATCGGCACCACCGCCTACGGCCCCGACGGCCAGCCCACCCCCTCCTTCCCGGAGGCGTCCATCGTCCTGTCCATGGCGTTCACGGCGTGCCTGGCGGTGCTCCTGGCGGCCAGGGCAGCCAGGCTGCTCAACAGGCTCAAGCGCGGCCGCCGCTACGTCAGCAAGTACGAGCTCTGCGCCATGCTCCTGCTCATCATCGGCCTCTCGCTGCTGGAGCAGGTCTTCGGCTACAGCGCCTCCATGACCGCCTTCCTCATCGGCCTCGCCATGCCGCGCGACGGGCCCACGGCGCGCACGCTCGTCGACCGCCTCACCTACCCGGTGCACCAGCTCGTCATGCCGCTCTGCTTCGGGGCCATCGGCGCAAGGCTCGACTTCGCCGCGGTCGGCCGCTTCACAGCCAAGCAGTTCGCCGTCGCCGTCGCCTTCACGACGCTGCTCGGCGCAGTCGGTAAGGTGGGCGGCACGGTGCTCGCCGGCCGCATGCTGGGCATCTCCGCGAGGGAGTCGCTGGTGCTGGGCTTCCTGCTCAACGTCAAGGGCTACTGCGACATCCTCGCCATCAACTTCGGCAACCAGGCCGGCATCTGGGGCCAGACGGCGCAGGTGGTGCTGCTCCTCTCCTCCATCCTCAACACCTTCATGGCCGGCCCGGCTGCCGCGGCCATCGTCCGCCAGCAGCGCCGCGCCTCCCGATACTGGTCGCGCTGCCTTCAGGACCTCAAGGTCGACCACGAGCTCCGCGTCCTGGTCTGCGTCCACGGCGCCGGGGGCGTCCACACCATGCTCACGCTCGCGGAGCTCTCCAAGGGCACCGCGCCGCTGGCCGTCTACCTCCTCCACCTGGTGGAGCTGATGGCCGCGCGCAAGTACGCCATCACCCATCTGTACCATGACGCCGACGACGACGAGTGGGGTTATGCCCGGGAGATCGAGCAGGTGGCCGCGGCGGTGAACGCCTTCACCTACGACGCCGGCGTGCCGGTGCGGCAGATGACCGCCATCTCCAGCCTGGGGTCCATGGACGCAGACGTGCGCAACGGCGTGGAGGACTCGCGCGCGTCGCTCGTGATCGTGCCCTTCCACAAGGAGCAGCGGTACGACGGGCGCATGGTGTGCCGGCGAGAGGGGCGGCGGCAGCTGAACCAGCGGATCCTGCAGCGCTTGCCCTGCACTGTCGGGGTCCTGGTGGAACGGCGCCTCGGTGGCGGCAGGGACGTCGTCGACGAGGGCGCGGAAGACGTGAACCACGTGGTGGCGGTGTTCCTGGGCGGGCCGGACGACAGGGAGGCGGTAGCGTACGCGACGCGGTTGGCGGCGCACCCGTGGGTGAGCGCGACGGTGGTGAGATTCCTTCCAGCGCGAGCGGGGACACATGATATTACTATTCAACAAGGTTTGGGCAGCTGCAACACCAAGAGCCGGGCGCTGCGGCCTTGCGGTGAGGGCGCCATGGCGATGACGGTGGAGGAGGAGGACGAGGAGGCGATGGCGGACGAGGAGTTCATGGCGGACGTGTACACGAGGTTGGTGTTGCCGGGACACGTGGAGTACACGGAGAGATACGTGAGCAACGGCTCGGAGACGGTGAATTCGTTGAGAGCCATGGTGGGGACGTACTCGCTGTTTGTGGTGGGGAAGGGCGGCGGCGGCGGCTCGGCGGCGGCCATGACGAGCGGCATGGGAGGGCTACTGGAGGAGGAGTGTCCGGAGCTGGGCCCCGTCGGGGAGGTGCTGGCCTCCGACGACTTCACGGCCTGCGGCTCCGTGCTGGTGCTTCAGCAGCACAGCGCGCATGTGCATCACAGGATGAGGAGGTGGAACCCCAATCATCACCATCCCCTTCATTGCCAATGTCCCCAACATCACCACCGTATCGACATCCTCGTCGGAACATCATAGTTTCCCCTCCTCCTATATACTGTACTGTAGCATCTTCTTCAATTCATCTCCGACAACATGATCCATGCATGGCGCCATGGAACAAATTAAGAGGAGGCATGCAGCTGTGGCACGCAGGAGCAGCAATGGCTGGCAGAACGGGGTTGAGATAGGGAAAAATCAGTTGGTTTTAGGGTAAAAAATATATGCGCCAGTGTCACGCATATACGCCATGACCCCGCGTGTGGGGATAGATGAGTATGTACCGAATTAAACAGACTCGATTTTGATATGTGAATGTCTATGACTGTGTTGAACTCTAAAAACACGTCCCAACTAAACTCGCCTTGAATGTCATCGTGGGTTCAAACCAACCCCTGATCCGCTCCATACATCGACCTGGCAAAGCCATGATGGATCCTCATTTGACTGCCCTTACGGCTTTGTTCGCCTCGTGTGTAGTATTTTCCATAGGGAAACATCACCAGGGAGGGATTGGATGGATCTCCTCCCATCACCCAATCCCTTTCCAATACCCATCTACCGTGGGTTTAGCCAGTTTGGTTTGGGTCACAGGGAAGTACCAGGGATATATATCTTTTTCATCTAAAATTCAGGATTTAAATAGCATTTGCAGCTGTTATAAAGCTTTTCCTAAAATACGAATAATTTGTAAAAAAAATTTGAAATTTAAATAGTATGGCAAGGTAAAAAAAATAAACCTACAGATGATTCAAAATACTGTAAAAAGTCTGGAGAAAATCATAAACATTCTGAAAACTGACTAAAAGATCTAAAAAAACATAACCAAAAACTGACTGCAGGACTATGTTAGTAATCAGTTAATTGTTTCAATAGTCAACAAAACATCATAAACTGTTAAAACAAGCAGAACAAGTAATTAGTACTTGCTATCGCAAACATTTGGCTTGCCCAATCTAATAGCACAACATTTAGTACTCTGTGCAACATCAAACTGGACTAAATAGTTGACATCAAATACTAATTGCACGTAAACTTGCATGTAACACTGCTCTATTGACAATACAAGGTCACAAATCTAGTTCTGCCTAAAGTTGGTGTTCCTGTCATTCCATCTCCACCCAATGAGCACCTTCATCACTGCCAAAGGAAAAAAATGTGATTAACATAACTATAAGCAAAAATCTGAGTAGTGGAGTAAAAAAAAGCTAAAAAATTACGAGAATTCTAGAAAATAGTAAAATACTGAAGACTAGCTGCAAAAATTCATGCTAATTCACTTTGGCTGACATACATTAATATTGAGTGGACTGCATGCAAGCTCACACAATGCTGAAATATTGGTCCTGACCATGAAAAAGAAAAATCTACTACAGAATTAGCAACAGCAGCAACATGATTAAAAACTGAATAACTAAGATTAAGTGCATCTAAAAATTAGTGGATAGTAGCGACAGCAGCATCAATAGCAACAGCAGTAGCAGCATCTAAAAATTGAATAGCAATAGCAGCAGAACTAGTGATATAATTTATGGCAAGATGCTGGAATTAAGTGCATAATTTACTTACCATTATTGTTTTTGATAAACTGGCTGCCTATAGAGATTAACCAGCACAAAGTGCAAAATTTATTATCCAAGCAAGCATTATCTGTTGTGCAAGCTTCTTTCGTAAAATGATTATCTATTGTACTCCATACATCATGGAGTGCAGATACTAATCCAATAGCTTATGTAAATACTACTGCTAAATTGCATTACAAAGCATGACATAAATTCTTGCCAGGTTACCTTCCAGCTAATACTCAATATGCATTACAAGGCTAAATCACATGATATGTATACTTTATGTTCTAGCCGTTACAACTACTGCAAGCAAGCAAGCAAGAAATGGAATAATGATTGTGCAAGAATGGAATTTGACATACGTGGACGATTCCAGGATGAGTTAATAGAAGATGCCGAGGCCCTCAAAGTCCTTGCAGGACTTGGGGAGGATGCTGGCCAGACGGAGCAACAGTGGTGGCGAATCTTGCCACACGAACAGCAGCGGGGAGAGGAGTAAGGGGTGAACCTGGTGCCATGGATCTAGGCTTGCAGAAGGCTGCGCCCACACCATGAAGCACGTACTTGAGATCCTCGGCGGGGGTGGAGGAAGGGAGGAGGAGCCGGCACCGGGAAAGAAGGAAGGCGGCGCCGGCGGCGGGGAAGGCAGTTGCACTTGCACTGGGGAGGGAGGGAGGCGGCGTCAGCGGATCCGTCTGAAGGCGGCGGCTCCGATGGATGCGGTGAGGGGAGGAGGCGTGACGGTGTTCGCTGCGAGAGGCGGAGAAGGCGGCGGCGTTCACTGAGAGATCAGAAGAGGCTGAAGCACCCGCGGCTTGAGCGTGGGGATTCAATCCACAAGCTAGGGTGGTGGACGAATTTCCCTGGGGTTTGGGGTGTATTGGGCCGGAAAACCTACCTTCCCGGGTCGTGCCGAATGAAGTTTTGAGCAGCCCAGGGATTCCCCCCCCCCCTCGTGGTGGGCTTCCCCTTCGAGGCCGGGATCCCAGCTTTTTACCCCCTAGCCGAACGAGGCCTACAAGGGTGGGGCTCATATGTCGGTTTTTTTTGGCTCTAGGAGACTTGACGGCCTGAGAGCTAGCTAAAAGAGGCCGACAGCATAGGAGCTGGAAGAGGCCGCTATCGTCTCGCCAGCGTGCCTCGCCGCCACCATCGTTTCCTCGTCACACCACACTATCACAAAAAATATTTTTGCAGACGACCGAAAATGATCTTTTCAAGCGAACAGCCGATCCGCCTGGGAAGATATCTTCCCAGACGAAAGGGAGCCCGACGCGCCGCCTGAAAAGAAGGAAAGGGGGCCGCCTACGTTAATAATTAAGGCCGCCTGGGAAAATATGCGCGCCCAAATTTAAAATTTTTTGTTAATTTTTTCAATAATAATTTTTAATCAATAATGTTGCAATTAATTAATTAATACATAAATATTATTAGACACTAACAAACATTTAATACTGACATAAATGCATATATTGCATTAGTGAAAAGTGTTGTCAATATGTTACAATAATTTTTACAATTGTCATTTCGAATGCACTATCTAATTAATACATTATGGCATCACGTTGTTTCACTCCTGAAGAGACTTGTATTCATCATTTGTCGCTAGGCTGCCTTCTGGGTCAAAGAACCGTCCATCCTTATGACAGCACATCACGGTGGATGAAGTGGCAGAAATCTCGCTACACATTTTTAATGCCTTCATCGTCAAAGCTAGTTCCATGTTCGATTCTAGACAACTGTATGCACGAAATAACAAGAATATATTAGTATATCATTTAGATGTGCAGTTCTCCATTGGACTTATACGTTGAGTTGAGAGACTTACATCCTCTGCGTTGGTCTTGTACCTCTCATTAACACTGAGAAATTCACATGTGTAATAACCATAGAGGACGCTGCCTTTAGGTTGGTTGTGACATTTCATGACATACACATAGAAGGAATTAGTTAAACATTGCAAGTAAAAGAATTTAAATATATTAAGTGCGTGGAGTATTACCGGTCAGTATGTATGCACTAGCAGCTTCTCCCTTGTTTGCAGTTGTTCTTCACCCTTTACCTTGTAGTAGTTGTACGCACTATAAGGATATTAACGATTCGTATTAAGGTGGAGATTTAATTATAATTCATGAAAAATAGACATGCATGGATCAGAATCACTTACTACTGTAAGATTGTTAGAAATTGTCTGTACGTCCTGTGATTATAATCAAGAAGGTCTAGGACTGTAACGGTCCCGTATTTCGGGTAGATCAAGAAACAAATGTAATGATCGCTACAAAGTAATGACAGTGCAGTTAGTCACAGATGAAATAACACAGATATGTATAGAGAAATCTACGGGACTTACTTAAAATTGTATGCGGCCATTATGTAACCTTCTTATCTCCCATGGACCTTTTTCAAGTGCATAATCTGGCCAAAAGGCTTTGACATGTTCAAACTCTACTGGGCAATCATCTATTGCAAAGTATTTTGGGCCGGCAAGTTCAACGGCCTTCTTCTCAACAACTTCTCTTTCCTTGACATATTTTTTACCACCTTTGAAGGCGGTTACCATCTACTTCTCCTTTTGATTATCTTTAGACTTGGAGTTGTGGCTTCTGACCACTTTAGGCACTTCGGACTTGTTAGAGCCATTGTCATCGATTGGGGGTGCGTCCACGTCTTCTTTTGCAGGAGATGGGTCCTCATGCACATTTGGTTCTATTTCGACCCATTCCAAACCTGCTGTGACTTCGATTTCAGCTTCAATGTATGACACAATTTTCACCTCCGGTTCTTTTGCCGGCACAATTGCCGATGTAGATGCCCCTTCAGTGCTCTTAGGTTGCTTATGTTCTTCCACCTTATCATCCAACGGTTTTTTTGAGGAGGTCTCGATGGTTTTGGCGGAGCATCGGTGCCAGTCCCAAAGACTATATCTTTTTTGTGCCACAAAACTACAAGGTCGATCGCATCCCCAAGTACGGATATACCATCAGGAGTTGGGATGTCCAGATCGTATGACTCAAACCCTTCGTTCACCACTTGCGGCTGTACTTTCGCATAATCATCTGGAATAACACTTTCGTGATAAGTTTTGCCAGGGATAGCAATTCCGACTGGCCTCAAGGGTTCTTCCAGTTCTACCAAGTAGGACGTGCAATCTACAAAGTGCATTCTCCTTCAAGTCATCGAAGGGATAGTCTGGCTCCGGTATTTGAGACAAACCTCCTGGCTTAGGCAACAGACCTTGGTTGATGCAAAATTTCATCATTCCTATTTTCAATCTCTCGCTCCCTTCATCTCTCAAGATTTCCTTGTAGGTGTCACGTTTCTTGTACGAAGGGGCGTCCTTTTTGAACCCTTCTTTCCAACTTAGCTTAGAGGACATTGTTGATGAGAAAACACGACAGCCTGGGAGTTCTGCTTGGCTCCAGTGCAGGTCTAAATCTTGCTTTTGGGTTCAGAACGTGCTCGTTGGTTTGATCCTGCAACCAACAAGATATACAATAAAACAATGTTAGTAAATGATAGCCGATTGGCTGATGAGCCGATGATGTATCGTGGAAACCTAGCTGATGCATGGACTGAATCGACTGCATGGTGAAGAATGCTATACATAAACTAGATTTAGATTAACTATAATCACAAACAACTTTTCCTTAACAGGATCAATCCTATAAGTCGAACCTAATCGATGTAGCACAAGATTGATGTCTTTTAAAGTTAGTTGTCATATGATTATAGAACCTAAATAACCAGCCTGTCGGTGACATGGGACCGGGGGTATCATGAATAGAGGCTTGGGTAGCCGCGGTCACCCACGTGGCCCGACCCCCTCGGGGGGGTCGGGCCCGAGGGTGACGTGGCCACCTCCCTCTGTCTCCCCGAGGGGTCGGGCCGCTCCCGTTTCGGCCCCGAGGGCTGGGGCGCCCCGACCCCCTGTGATTTTGGCGCCACGTGTGTGGGTTAGGTGAGCACAGCAGGGCTCACCTAACCGCATTTATAGCGGATCAGACGAGCGCGCCACGCCGCATTTAATGCGGCGCAGCGCACGCTTATCCAGTCCGTGACCGGTCGCGGTGTGTGACCGGTCACAGACCGGTCAGATCGCGGGTTAGGTGGCGACAGGCGGCCTGTGGCACGCCTCGCCCCGTCCCGTCAGAATGATGAGAGCCTCTTGGCTCTCGTCCCCAGCCGGAGCCGGCGTGCTAACTCCTGGAGTTGGTATGTCAGTCCCGGTCAGATCCACTCCAGACTTCAGTGCAAGCATGGCAAGGAAGTCGCTTGCCGTTTAATGAAGGTTGAAACGGGCGTCCACCGGGAGAGCTGGCGAGCGGGGCAGGGGGCGTGTACCGTGCCTGTCAGAGGTCACTTCCGGCTGTAGAGTAGCCCTGATTGTAAAAAGAATGTTTCCTTTCTTAGGCAGCGTGAGGCCCATGTGGTGACCCCTGACCAATAAAAGGAGGCACATGCCTAGGAAAGAAGGGGGGACTCCGGCGAATACGCTCCGGAGACCGAACTCTCTTTGTATTGTTGGAGACCCTCAGATCCACCAGAACACAGGAGTAGGGTGTTACGCTTCTCAGCGGCCCGAACCTGTCTACGTCGCCCGCGTCTTGTGCGTTTCCTCTCTCGCTGACGTTCCTCAGATCGAGGGCGAAGAACCTCACTTAGCACCCCCGGCCGAACCGGCAAAGGGGGGCCCGCGCGGTCTCCCGGTGAGGAGCCCCACGCTCCGTCATCTGGCGCACCAGGTAGGGGGCGCGCGTGTCTTTCTAAGCCCTCATCCTCTTTCGTGTGTGCCAAGCTTCTCCCGGTCAGCCCGGTGGCCGAGCGGGCAATGGCGCACAGCCTCTCTCCGAGCGCTAGCGGTGATGACAGGGAGCAGAACCCGCGCCGTCGGGCTCGCACCCCGCTGTCCCCCTCTCGCCGAAGTCTTGGGCGGGGGAGGGCGCTCGAGGAGGTCGAAGGATCCGTGACCTCGCCGCTCGTGGGCGACGGGGGGGACGGCGAGACGGGGCGCGTCGCCGTCTCGTCTACGGCGATGACGGTACGCCCCAGGGCGCGCTCCAGGCTGCGGGCGCGCTCCTGCGTCACCCGCCCGTCGTCCCCGATCCAGAGACTCCAGCCCGACGTTGGCTGGATGACGTGGCCGATTTGGTCATGACGGCGCAGCAGCGCCTAGACGCCGGCGGGCGGTCCTCCGCCGCCGGGGCCTCTGGCGCTGCCGCCGCCGGCTCCATGTCGTCGAGGCGGAGGGCGCGGCGAACGACGGCCGTTACACGCCGTTCGTCCGCCGTTCCCTCGTGAACGCCTCCGACCCAAGAAGATGTGCGTGGAGGGCCGGATGCCCGGCTCGATATCGAGCGCCGGCGCGACGCGCGTCGCGCCGCCCACGCAACGGAGGGCGCTTCCTCGTCCGGAGCGCCACTTCGGTCCGGTCACGGGGGCCGGCCCCCCGTGTCCCTGGTCGGTGGTGCCGGCTGTCGAGCCTTTGTGGCGAGCCTTCGGAACGTCCGTTGGCCCCCAAGGTTCTGGCCCACCATCACCGAAAAATACGACGGAAGCGTCAACCCCACCGAGTTTCTCCAGATCTACACGACCAGGATTGAGGCCGCGGGGGGTGACGACAGGGTCATGGCGAATTTCTTCCCCATGGCCCTGAAGGGTCAGGCGCGGGGTTGGCTAATGAACTTGCCACCCGCGTCGGTCCACTCTTGGGAGGATTTGTGCCAGCAGTTCACCACGAACTTTCAGGGCACATATCCGCGCCCAGGCGAATAAGCGGACTTGCATGCAGTACAGCGAAGGGACGATGAGTCTCTTCGCTCGTACATTCAGCGGTTCTGTCAAGTCCGCAACACCATACCATGCATCCCCGCACACGCGGTGATCTACGCGTTCAGGGGAGGCGTGCGGCACAACCGCATGCTCGAGAAGATCGCCTCCAAGGAGCCCCAGACCACCGCGTAGCTTTTTGAGCTCGCGGACCGTGTGGCTCGCAAGGAGGAGGCCTGGACCTGGAACTCCTCCGGTTCTGGCGTGGCGGCTCCGGCCGCCCCCGGGTCCGCCGCTCGGTCAGGGCGGCGGGACAGGAGGAGGAAGAAGAGGTCGGCCCGTTCCGATGACGAGGGTCATGTCCTCGCCGTCGAGGGCGCTTCGCGGGCCCCCCGAAAGGGGAGGCCTGCGAGCGACAAAAAAAGGAGGCCGGCGTCCCCAGCAGGGAGCGCCCGACCGGCAAGTGGTGCACCGTGCACAACACCTCCCTCCACGACCTCGCGGACTGCCACGCGGTCAAAAGTTTGGCTGAGCGGACGAGGAAGTGGGAGGAGGAGAAGCGGCAGGAGCGCCGTGAGGGCAAGGCCCCGGCGGCTCCCGCTGGCAACCGGCGAGGAGAGGCCAACCAGAGGGTCCCCGCCGAGGACATCGACGATGGCGACGATGACCTGGGGTTTCAGGAGCCTGAGGCCACCGTCGCCACCGTCGATGGGGGAGCGTGCGCTCACGCTTCTCGCCGGAGCCTCAAGGCCATGAAGCGCGAGCTTCTGGCCGCGGCCCCTACCCATGAGGCGACGCGGCGGGCGTGGTGGTCGGAGGTTGCCCTCACCTTCGACCAGACCGACCACCCGCCGTGCGTTGCCTGGGGAGGACAGATCGCGATGGTGGTTTCCCCCACCGTTTGTAATGTGAAGTTGGGGCGTGTCCTCGTAGACGGGGGTGCAGCCCTCAACATCCTTTCCCCCGCAGCCTTTGATGCCATCAAGGCCCCGGGGATGGTGCTCCGACCATCCCAGCCGATCATTGGCGTGACGCTGGGGCACACCTGGCCCCTGGGTCATATCGACCTCCCGGTCACCTTCGGTGGTTCCGCCAACTTCCGCACGGAGCGGGTGGACTTCGATGTGGCGGACCTCAGTCTGCCCTACAACGCGGTCCTGGGGAGGCCCGCGTTGGTGAAGTTCATGGCGGCGGTCCACTACGCCTATCTTCAGATGAAGATGCCGGGCCCCGGTGGCGCCATCACCGTCCATGGCGACCTCAAAGTCGCGCTTGCTTGTATGGAGCAGCGCGCAGACCACCTCGCCGCGGCGTCCAAGCCCGCGGGCGGCGACGAGAGGCTCAGCACCTCCGTCCCGCCCGCCCCAAGGCAGCGGATGGTCACGTGCGACGAGGTCCCGGTCAAGGAGGTTGCCCTGGGCGACGGCCCGTCCAAGACCACACGAATCGGTGGTCTTCTGGACGACAAATAGGAAGACGCGCTCGTCTCCTTCCTGCGGGCAAACGCCGACGTCTTCACCTGGAGACCGGCGGACATGCCCGGGGTCCCCAGGGAGGTGATTGAGCACCGTCTCGCCGTGCGGCCGGGCACAAGGCCGGTCCGGCAGAAAGTGCGGCGGCAGGCCCCGGAACGTTAAGCCTTCATCCGCGAGGAGGTGGCGCGACTTCTGGAGGCCGGATTCATCCGTGAGGTCATCCATCCGGAGTGGCTGGCGAACCCGGTCATCGTTCCCAAGGCGAACGGCAAGCTTCGGATGTGCATCGACTACACCGACCTCAACAAGGCATGTCCTAAGAACCCTTACCCCCTGCCACGCATAGATCAGATTGTCGACTCTACCGCGGGGTGCGATCTTTTGTGTTTTCTAGATGCATACTCTGGTTATCATCAGATTCGCATGGCTAGGGAGGATGAGGAGAAAACTGCATTCATTACCCCCATAGGAGCTTATTGTTATACGACAATGCCTTTCGGGTTAAAGAATGCAGGTCCTACTTTTCAACGTACTACTCGAATTTCCTTGGGTAGCCAGATAGGACGCAATGTTGAGGCCTATGTTGATGACTTGGTTGTGAAGACACGCAACCAAGAGACCTTGCTCTCGGATTTAGCGGAAACTTTCGAAAGTCTCCGCTCCGCCCGCATAAAGCTGAACCCCGATAAGTGCGTGTTCGGCGTGCCTGCGGGCAAACTTCTCGGGTTCTTGATCTCTGCCCGAGGCATCGAGGCCAACCCCGAGAAGATACGAGCTATAGAGCGGATGCGCCCCCCCAGCAAGCTTAGGGATGTGCAGTGCGTCACCGGCTGCATGGCCGCCTTAAGTCGGTTCATATCGAGGCTGGGAGAGAAGGCGCTACCCCTATTTAAGCTCCTCAAACGCTCCGGGCCGTTTACCTGGACGGAGGAGGCTGAGCGGGCCTTCACTCAGTTGAAGGCGTACCTCAGTTCTCCCCCAGTCCTGGTCGCCCCGGAGCCAGATGAGCCGTTGCTACTCTACCTGGCGGCAACCCCGCAGGTGGTCAGCGCGGCGTTGGTCGTGGAGCGTGACGAGGACAGCCCTCACTCCGCGCGCCCCCACCCTGTGTCAGCTCGACCCGGGAGAAAGCAGGGAGGAGAGGCCCCCGAGCCGGACGGCGGCCTAAGGCCCCCGACGGCCGGAGCTGGCCCTCCGCCTGCTTGTCCGACGGCGCCGGGCGCCCCCGACCCCAGGATGGCCCCGGGGCCACTGCGGGAAGGCCGCGCCTGTCGCCCTCTGACCCCGAGGTCGTCGGCGCAGAAGCCGAGTGCGCCCCGCACGGCCTCTCGGACGAAGAGCGCCCTGGAGACGCGGCCCCTGGCAAAGAGGATAGGCCCCGCCGAAAGGTGCAGCGGCCCGTCTACTTCGTTAGCGAGGCCCTCCGGGACGCCAAGACCCGATACCCTCAGGCCCAGAAGATGCTTTACGCTATTCTGATGGCTTCGAGGAAGTTGCGCCATTATTTCCAGGCGCATCGGGTCACGGTGGTTACGTCTTACCCCCTCGGCCAAATCTTGCATAACCGAGAGGGTACTGGACGGGTGGTGAGATGGGCAATCGAACTCTCTGAATTCGATTTGCGCTTTGAACCACGCCACGCGATCAAGAGCCAGGCCCTCGCCGACTTTGTAGCGGAGTGGACCCCAGCTCCCGAGCCCGTCTCCGCCCCCGAGGCCAGCCCGGGCCCTTCACAGCTGCCTCACACCGCCTACTGGGTGATGCAGTTCGACGGCTCCCTGTCTCTTCAGGGCGCCGGTGCGGGGGTCACTTTGACCTCGCCGAGCGGAGACGTCCTCAGATACCTGGTCCGCCTCGACTTTCGGGCGACCAACAATATGGCGGAGTACGAGGGACTCCTTGCGGGACTCAGAGTGGCGGCTGAACTGGGGATCCGCCGCCTCCTGGTGTTAGGCGACTCCCAGTTGGTCGTTAACCAAGTCTGTAAGGAGTACCAGTGCTCTGACCCGCAGATGGACGCCTACGTCCGCCAGGTGCGGCGTATGGAGCGCCATTTCGACGGGATAGAGCTTCGGCACGTGCCCAGGCGGGATAACGCGGTCGCCGACGAACTCTCAAGGCTCGCTTCCTCGCGAGCGCAGACCCCACCGGGCGCCTTTGAAGAAAGGCTTGCCCAGCCATCGGCGCGACCCGACCCCCTAGGGGAGACGGACGCGCCTGAACGGCCCCCGAGGCCCGTCGGAGTCCGGGCCTCGGGACCCGAGGGGAGCGCTCCCAGCTTCCCTAGATTGATTGCTTGGATCACTGAGATCCAGGCGTATCTCGCAGATAAGACTCTACCCGAGGACCGCGAAGGGAGTGAACGCGTCCGTCGCATCTCCAAGCGCTACGTGCTGGTGGAAGGGACCCTCTATCGGCACGGGGCTAACGGAGTCCTCCTGAAGTGCATTCCTCGGGAATAAGGCGTCGAGCTTCTCGCCGATGTCCATGAAGGCGAGTGCGGAGCCCACTCCGCCTCACGCACCTTGGTTGGCAAGGTCTTCCGCCAGGGTTTCTATTGGCCTACGGCTCTCAACGATGCGGTCGACCTGGTCTGGCGGTGCAGGGCGTGCCAGTTCCACGCCAAGCAAACCCATCAGCCGGCCCAGGCCCTGCAGACCATACCTCTTTCGTGGCCGTTTGCTGTCTGGGGGCTCGATATCCTGGGACTGTTCAGGCGGGCCCCGGGCGGGTTCGAGTATCTGTATGTCGCTGTCGACAAGTTCACTAAGTGGCCCGAGGCTTATCCGATCATCAAGATCGATAAGCACTCCGCGCTTAAATTCATCAGGGGCATCACTGCTCGGTTTGGGGTGCCTAACCGTATCATTACGGATAACGGCACCCAGTTCACTAGTGAGCTCTTCGGCGACTACTGCGAAGACATGGGCATCAAGCTCTGCTTCGCCTCGCCCGCCCACCCCAGAAGCAACGGCCAGGTGGAGCGCGCCAATGCGGAAATCCTCAAGGGCCTCAAAACCAAGACCTTCAACATCCTCAAGAAGCACGGCGACTCGTGGATCGAGGAGCTGCCAGCGGTGCTCTGGGCGAACCGAACCACGCCAAGCCGAGCAACCGGGGAAACGCCTTTCTTCCTCGTCTACGGCGCGGAGGCAGTCCTCCCATCTGAGCTCACCCTGAGGTCCCCTCGGGTCACCATGTATTGCGAGGCTGATCAAGATCAGCTTCGCCGAGACGACCTCGACTATCTGGAAGAGCGAAGACGGCGCGCGGCCCTCCGAGCCGCGCGCTACCAACAGAGCCAGCGGCGCTACCATCAGCACCACGTCCGGGCCCGATCACTCTGCGTCGACGACCTCGTCCTACGCCGCGTCCAAACGCGTGCTGGACTGAGCAAGCTCTCACCAATGTGGGAGGGTCCGTATCGAGTGATCGGCGTCCCCCGGCCGGGCTCGGTTCGGTTGGCCACGGGCGACGGCACAGAGCTGCCTAACCCGTGGAACATCGAACATCTTCGTCGCTTCTACCCCTAATGGGGGTCGGGTGTCATGTCTTGGGCTCGGGCCAACCCCGCACCCCCCCGGGCGTGCAGGGTTGGCCGGGGGCTACCACATGCATATGCTTATCTTTTTTCTCTTCCGTATTTCAATAAAAGCACTTTCGATTTCCTGAGGACTGTGTCTGTGCCATCGTTTCCTTTTGAAGAATCTTGGCTCGAATTAGTACGCTCGTGCTCGACCCTGCCCTCGGTGGCCCGGGCAGGCTAAAACCGCCAAATGGGGCCCAGAACCGAGCCGTGCCCCGGGGCGTGGTGAACTCCGGGGGGGAATCGGCAAAGGCCCACAATCGGGTCCCCCTAACCCTCGGTCACCGCGCTCCCGGCCTGGCCAGTCTCGACACGCGGATCTCCCCAGGCACTAGCTCCGACCCGCGCCGTTTGAGGCTGGGACCTGGGCACGAGCCCTTGTTCGAGCCAAGACTCAGAAGGACCGCGGCACAGACCATCCTCGTCTCATACGCACAACAAACATAACTGACATAGAAATTTTCTCTTTATTTGATTGCAGATTAAACCAGTCTATACAAGAAGGGGGCTCGAAGGCCTCGGAAGAAGAAGGAAAAATTATTAAGATTGGCGGGGGCCTGGGGGCTCACTCCGACGCGCCCGGGTCGCCAGCCTCGTCGTCGCTGTCGTCCGCACCGTCGTCGCCGTCCTCCTCGTCGGAGTCGAGGGCGAACGCGAGCCGAGGGGCCGTACCCTCGAAGCTGTGGACGATGTGGTCGGCGGCGTCCCGGACCTGCGCGCGCACGCCGTCCTCGGTTCCGGGAGGGAACTCTTCCAGCGCTGCCCACGGGGAGAAGTCAGAGTCCCTGGCCTGGTAGCTGTCCAGTACGAGCTCCACCGCCCCCCGAGCGAGGTCCCTCGAGGATGACTTGATCGTCTCCTCGAGCTCCTCGGGGAGCCGTTCGAGGGCCCCGGCCATCTCTGAGAGGCGCTGGGCGAGGCCCCCCTGGTTGGCGGCGTACTTCGCGTACTTCGCGTACCGCCTGCCGCCCGGCGCGGTCTAGACGGGAGACGGCGTCCCGAAGCATGCCGGGCCCTACCTCGCTCGCCAAGCGGAGGGCCTCGACCTTCCCGGCGGACGAGTCCAGCGCGCCCTGCAGCTCGGCGACGGTGTGTTCGGCGGCTGCGAGGCGGGCGGCTAGGTCGCCGTGGCCCGCGGCCGCCCCGCCGCTGTGCGCTCTCGCGTCTAGCTCCTTCGCCCGCGCCTCGAGCTCAGCGGCCCGCTGGTCCAGCGCGGCCCTCTCGGCGCGGGCGCCTTCCAGATTGCGGCGCGCCTGCTCCTCCCGCGCCGCCTCGCGGAGGAACAGGCTGTCCGCCAGCCGCTGCGCCGCGGCCTCGGCCTCCTCGAGAGCTCGCCCCCGCTCGGTGAGCGCGTCCTCGCGGAGGCGGAGTGCGGACTCCTCTTCGGCGGAGGTGGCCTCGTGCGCCGCCAGCGTTGCCTCCCGGGTGGCGATGGCGGCTTCGCGGTCCGCCAGGGCGCTCTCTTTCCCGTCCAGGGCGCGGGCGCGCTCCTCCAGCGCAGTGACGTGAGCCTCAAGGGCCTCTTCGCGCTGGCGGGACGCCACCTCGTTCTCCGCCGCCCGCCATTCCCGGGCAGCGGCGGCGTCGAGGACTCCCCGGGCGGCGTCGAGCTTCTCCTCTAGCTCCGCCGCCCGGCTCCCGTATTGGAGGCGGAGGTCGTCCCGCGCCTCGTCGAGCACGGCGGTGGCGATGAGGGCGGTCTCCCGCTCCTCCTCCACCTCCCTGGCGATCTCCGCCAGATCCTTACGACGGGCCTCGAGCTGTGAGGCGTGCCGGCGGTGTGCCTTGCGGCCCGCCTCCACCATGGCCTCCACCGAGCACCGCCCCTCCTCGACGCGCGCCCACGCCGCGTCGAGCTCCGCCCGCTCCGCCTGTAGGGCCTCCATCTGGGCGCTTAACCCGTCCAGCACCATGCTGTTCGCGGCGGCCAGGGCCTGCAGGAGGGGCTCCGCGCTCAGTGGGGCAGCGGAAGGCAGAGGGGAGAGCCGCCTCGGTGTGGGTGCCGCGCGGCTCGGCCCGCCGATCGGCGTGCCGGACTCGGGGGCGTCCCCCGAAGCTGGCTCGTCCCGAGCGTCGCCCGGGGCGTCGGGCCAGAGCGGCGCGCCCGCGGTCTCGTCGTGGGTGGCCTCGGAAGTCGTCGTCGCCTCGGGCGGAGTCGGGTCGGGGGCTTGGCAGGCTGCCTGGCGTGCACGCGCCACCTCTGCCTCCCGGGCGGACTCCCCGGCCCGGCGGAGTCTGGCCTCCTCCCGAGCGGCCTCCTCGGCCCGGCGAACCCGGGCGGCCTCCTGGGCAGCCTCCTCGGCTTCCCGGAGGCGGTCCGCGGCTTCCCGCCGGTCAGCCTCCCGCCTCCGGGCCTCCGCGGTCGCCGTCTCCTCGGCCTCGGACCGGCCGGACTTGGAATGGCATGGGGGGCGCGACGGGATCTCGCTGAGGCAGAAGAAAAACCAGAGACAAAAAGAAACGGGTGAGTAAAAACTCGCCTTGGGAGATGGGAGTATGAGTACGGCCGCAGTGGGCGCGGGAACGAACCTGCGGGGAGGTCGGCTGAACGACCACCTCGGGGGCGAGATGAGGCTCCCCCGGCACGGCTCGGTCTCCCCCATTTTGCGGAGCCGTTTCTTCTTTCGCTCCCCCTCGGGCTGCGGCGTCGGCACGGCGCCCTCTGGGCGCCTGCTGCTGGAACGCACGGCCCCGCCCCCTCGGGGAGGAGAAGGGGGAGGGGTACCTTCCTGCTTCCTCTTCCCCCTGGCGTCGGCAGGGCGGCTGCCTCCCGGGCCCCCGTCGCGGGACCCAGAAGCACGACCCCCTCCCGGGGTAGATTGTTCCCCCCTGCGGCTCCCGCCCGCGCCGTTGTGGCCTCGGGGGGCCCGCTCCCCCGACGCCCCGACCGCCTGCATGATGGCCAGGATGTTGGCGCGCTCTGGGTCGCAGCAGAGGGGGAGGACCCCTTGGGGGATGAGGGATGCCTCCACGGAGCTGAGATTCAGCACCCGTTGGACTACCATCCTGAAGTCCTCAGGGTCCCAGTCCCATTTGCGCCCCTGGTGGGTCCTTAGGTGGTCCTCGGGCCCGGTGTACTCCCAGGCGCCCCGGGCGCGTCGCTGGAGCGGCGCGATCCGGCGACGGAGGTAATCGCCGAACACCATGGCCCCCGTGAGCCCCTGGGATCGCAGACCCGCCAGGCGGTCAAGAACGGCGTCGTAGCCGTCCCCCAAATCCACCGCCGCCCGCCAGCTGGAGGCCTGCGCCGGGGGCTGGCTCGGAAGTCGGAGGCGCGCTTCGCCGGCGAGGGGGGTGTAGAACCAATCACTCTTCCAGTCGTCCCACTTCTTGCGAAGGACGCAGGGAATGTAGCGGTTCAGCACCTGCCCCCGCGGCTGGAAGTAGCAGCCACCGACTGCCGTCGGCGGCGACACCGGCTGCACGGTGAAGAACCACCGGAACAGCCGGAGAGACGGGCGCACCCCGATGAACATCTCGCACAGGTGCGCGAAGATGGCCAACGTCATTATCGCGTTGACGGTGAGGTGCGCCATCTGGAGATCGTAGAACTCCAGAATATCCATGAAGAAAGTAGAGAATGGTGGGACTAGCCCCGCCATTGCGAAAGAGAGGAAGAAGACGGACCGCCCCGGGTAGTGTGGCGCCGGGCGTCCCTCGCCCAGCGCGACCACCTCCCGGCCGGTGGCAGATTCCGGCATGAATCGGCGCGGCAGCCCGGCCTGCCTCTCGCTCGTGATGAGGGAAGGCGGCAGCACGCTACCGTCGAGCGGTGCGGAGCCCCGTGCCATGGCGCCGGCGGAGGAGGAGCTTGAGAGCGAGCGCGTGCGGCAAGGATAGGGCACAGGAAACGAAGAGTTAGGGCACAAGTGGCGAAGGCAAGGGGAAGAATGGCGAGAGGAAGGAAACGAATCCCTTCCTCGGCGTCTTTATACCCTTGCCAACGCTATGCCCGGCTCCTCGCTTCCTGCGCCCACTACCTCGTCCCCTCGTTTCTCGCGCCCACGCCTCCACTAACCCCACTCGCCCGTTTGCGGCGTACGCGGCAGACGTGCGGCCGTGGCGGTTGAGTTGGGGCAGATCGTGCGCGCATTAACTACGCTCGCCGACCGTGAAAAACGCCATCATCATATCCCCAGGCGAAACGAACCGGCTCGTCCCGATTCCCGCGCTGCTCGAGTAATGTAGCGGTCTTGAAGAGGCCGCTCATTATTATCGGTCGGTTTTCTCTTGCCGACGCGCGCGATTCGCGACCGTTGGGTTTCTGCCCGCCTGTAGGGACCGGCCCCACCTGTCACCGGGCCTAAGGAGTGGCGTCACGCCCGAGCGCTTCCCTCGAGGGGGGCGGTCGCCCTGGCGTAACACCGGGGGCTACTGTCGGTGACATGGGACCGGGGGTATCATGAATAGAGGCTTGGGTAGCCGCGGTCACCCACGTGGCCCGACCCCCTCGGGGGGGTCGGGCCCGAGGGTGACGCGGCCACCTCCCTCTGTCTCCCCGAGGGGTCGGGCCGCTCCCGTTTTGGCCCCGAGGGCTGGGGCGCCCCGACCCCCTGTGATTTTGGCGCCACGTGTGTGGGTTAGGTGAGCACAGCAGGGCTCACCTAACCGCATTTATAGCGGATCAGACGAGCGCGCCACGCCGCATTTAATGCAGCGCAGCGCACGCTTATCCGGTCCGTGACCGGTCGCGGTGTGTGACCGGTCACAGACCGGTCAGATCGCGGGTTAGGTGGCGACAGGCGGCCTATGGCACGCCTCGCCCCGTCCCGTCAGAATGATGAGAGCCTCTTGGCTCTCGTCCCCAGCCGGAGCCGGCGTGCTAACTCCTGGAGTTGGTATGTCAGTCCCGGTCAGATCCACTCCAGACTTCAGCGCAAGCATGGCAAGGAAGTCGCTTGCCGTTTAATGAAGGTTGAAACGGGCGTCCACCGGGAGAGCTGGCGAGCGGGGCAGGGGGCGTGTACCGTGCTTGTCAGAGGTCACTTCCAGCTGTAGAGTAGCCCTGATTGTAAAAAGAATGTTTCCTTTCTTAGGCAGCGTGAGGCCCATGTGGTGACCCCTGACCAATAAAAGGAGGCCCAGGCCTAGGAAAGAAGGGGGGGGGGACTCCGGCGAATACGCTCCGGAGACCGAACTCTCTTTGTATTGTTGGAGACCCTCAGATCCACTAGAACACAGGAGTAGGGTGTTACGCTTCTCAGCGGCCCGAACCTGTCTACGTCGCCCGCGTCTTGTGCGTTTCCTCTCTCGCTGACGTTCCTCACTTAGCGCCCCCGGCCGAACCGGCAAAGGGGGCCCGCGCGGTCTCCCGGTGAGGAGCCCCACGCTCCGTCACAGCCGATGGGTAGATGTTGTACATTAAACCCGAAACAATCATGATCGGCTATAGATATAAACCACATGTAATCACTCATTTAATCTTTCTCTTAGATGCAGACAATTATAGATCGGACCCAACCGAGATAGTATTAATTGCTTATAACCAAGATTAGATAAATCAATGATTACATGAACCTATTTCTTAGCCGATAAGATGTCTTTAGGGTATTTTAGGTAACGTATCGGCTAGAACTCCGATACAGCCTTATATAAGAATATCAATCTTGATCAAATATGTTAAACAAGTTTCAACCTTGATGGATCAGACCTAACCGATGGCAATGTGATAGTTGAAACAAACTCGACAGATTTAAAGGATTGATACACTTGTATAAGATGGTAGATATAACATATAAAGCAGATTAATAAATGTGAAACAGTTATACCAGGTAAGATCGGCTGAAACCCCGATTCTACCTTTATTGGCAATCAAGAGGGGCAGGTTAGCTTTTATGATTCTGAACATGACTTAGTAGGTTAAACCCAATTGATGCAGCACTAAGTATGAAAAGAAGCATAAAGTCTAAATAATCAAGCCTTTGATTGATTTTCAGGGTGGTTGATACCTTAACTAATTTGAGCCGATGAGACAATTTAGCCGATACCGACAAAACCCTAGAAAAGGTTTGGCCGATACAAGTAAATCGAGCCATCGAGTTAGATTAACTAAGATATATGATAACCAAAGATTGTATAAGATAGATTAGAACATCTAAAAAGATGCACTAATCCACCGATACAAACCGCCGTGACAACTCACACTTCTTATTGGAGATCGAAGCTGATGCAGCCGAACTCGGAACAAGAACTCGTCGAAAGGTAAAAGTAAAATTGTGGTGATGCGCCAAGAGTGTATTGAACTGTTGTTCTTTTCTTACAAGACCTCGGGCATATATTTTGTACCCGAACAAACAAACCTTGTCCATATTGGACTCGACTCAAAAATTTCCTAAATACAAAATAAACAAACAAGTTCCTAGGCGGACTCTTACCATGAAGTTTAAAAAGGAAACAACTAACTCGTATTGCTAATTAATAGATACAATTGCCTCTTCTGGACTCAATTCTTGTTTGGCAATATCTTTAAACTCCTTCTCGAGTCTGTTATGGACTCATGTTGCCCGTATCGGCTGACCGAGTCTGATTCTGTATCGACCGATACAGCTTCCAGTCGATGCGATGTTTAGTTTTTTTGGAAACAACCCTATCCCTTCGAATCCGCTTCGGATCTAGCTCAATCTTGCTTCATCTTAGCATATCTTTACCAAATTTTGCTATTAACAGACACCCTTGGAACTCGACCCCCGTGCTCACAATTTCCTAGTGCCTTGCTAAGCGCATCCTTCTTCCTCTATGGGGTAAATTCTCTCTTCTTCTATGCGCTAGATAAATATTCTATTCTATCAGTAACTCCCTGAAGCTCGGGGTCTTCAAATAAAACCTTGCCTTGCTCCGTGATCTTCGGGGTTCTAGCTTTTACCCAGTGCTTTGACCGTTCGTTCCAGTCTTCTATTGGAACCGGAACCCCTACCTTCCTCATTTTCTCCTCTTTTGTCTGCTGCCCAATCTTCGGTGCGTACCCACCGGAGCCCAGGCGATGGTGCCAATTGTTTCACTTGGCCAAGTCAGACATCCTCTTGCTTCTCGCCATTTCTTCCGGTGAGGTCTTGAACTTGACAAATTCGCCCCATTGGGTTAGCGTTATTTTGCCATATTTCTCAAAAGGTGCCTTCCCCTTCTGCACAAAGTTTGTGTTCAGGGTGTTTTTTCATTCGTGCCACGCCTTGTCCATTGTTTGCAATGCGCAATTCCTAGCCGCTGCTTCGGATCCCTCAGGAAACTGTATCCTTTTCTTCAACTCCTTCCAGAGGTTTGTTTTCTCCCCTGGTGTTACTTGGTCCCGGTCTTTGATCGTGATTGAGATCTTATCCCTTACTATTGCGCCACACTGGGAGCTGTACTTTGTGTGTGCAATGGCAGGAGCGAGCGGCTCCCCTTTTGGCCTATTTGGGTCATAACATATAACCCGTCGATCGTCCTGTTGACACTCTTCTCTCCTCTTCTTTTTTTGGACTCTGTTGACCTAACCTTCTTCTAGGAGCCGGATGTCGTAGCTGGGACATCTTCGAGTTGGGTGGTTTTTTTGCTTGTCGTCTAGATCTTTGTGGGCCTATTTCCTATGATATTAATTAAAAAATGGTTCAATTAGTACAAACTACTAGTTAGCACTTACATAATTGCCATTAAAACGTCATTTTGAAAACCTACCACTTTCTCGTGGGGGACATAGTCTTCATCGCCTTGTTCATCATCGTCGTCTTTTTTTCTCCTTTTCGGGCTTGGACAAGGGTCACTTGGCAACAAGTATGTGTTGCCCTCCTCGGGTTCGTCATTGTCGGAACCGTTAGACGGCTCCTTGGTAGGCTGCAAGGAAGATGAGGTAGGGCGAGGTGTGGTTGAGGAAGATGTTCGGTCGAGGACGACGTTGGGCCGACGAAGACGATCGGCCAAGACGACGAGGACGATGATTGGCCAAATAAGTGGTTCGGCCGAGGATGAGGTAGGCGACGGCGGCCGGGGAAGAGGCGGCGACGCGGGAGAAAGAGGCGGCAGTGCGGGAGGAGGTGAAGCGATGACGCTGGAGGAGAAGTCGAGGAGGCGCTGGCGGGAGGGAAGCAAAGCGGTGGCCGGAGAAGATGACGTTGAGGGAGATAAAGCGGCCGGGGAGTCGAGGAGGCAGCGCGAGAGGAGGTGGCGGTGGATTTCGTCGAGGGCGGTGACCTTGGAGGTGGCGGAGGTCGGCGGCCGGTGCCGAACTCAAGCACGAGGAGACGGCGTGAAGGAGGTTGCATGTGGGCGGCGGTGGTGGCGACGACGTCATGGTAAAATCTGGCAGCCTCATGGCGCCAAAATTTCTAGGGTTCCCGCCTGGACTTAAAAATTTTGACACTAGGGTAGTCGCCCATATATAGGGTGTACATTTTCGCAGGCGGGTGGGCCGCTTGCGAAAATTGTTAAAATATATATTCGTAGGCGAATGGTCCACCTGCGAAGATATATTTCAACAATTTTTGTAGGCGGCTTGCCCACCTGTGAAAATTAGGATAGACCCACACAATAGTGAGAGAAAATCACTAAAATTAAGGAAAAATAAATTGTATCAAAAATTAAAAATAAAAATATTAAGATTGCATCTATAATATTCTTGGAAAATACAGGAGAACTGTTAAAAAAATTTTAGAAACTCACTAAAAATGTGAAAAAAAATATAAATGGTATTAAAATTTTCAATAAAAAATGGTTAGTCCATATGTTGTGTTAATTAAAAACATTAATATTACATTATCTATAATATTCGTGGAGAAGACATGAGAATTGTTAAAAAAATTTAGAAACTTAGTCAAATTAATTAAAATATAGAAATCGTATTAAAAATTGAAATAAAAAATGGTAAGACATATATTGTGTTAATTAAAACATAATAAATTGCAAAATAAGTCCAGATAGCGCCTTACATACCATCATTACATAACAAACCATTCCATAAAGACATTATATCATTGGAACTATATACATACATTGTCCTTTCACGTTTTTCCCCACTCTGTCCTTGCGCATGTACGGCTTCACGGTATTCTCAGTAGATGCCTCTACAAACTTAATCTTTTGTAGAAATTGAGTATAAAGGGGCATACTATCATACTGGTTGTAATCTTCGATATCTTTGACCCCGTCCACTCCCAAGTTCTTTTGTTTTCCTTGTAGAACTAGTTTTTTTCACATTCGCAGGGTCTCTCATGTAGAACACCTGTGCCACGTGATTGGCGAGTACCCAAGGGTCATCCTTGTGACCCACATTACCAAGGTCAACAACGGTAAGTCCATACTTGTCAACATTGACACTGTTTGGGTGTTCTACACACTGGCACTTAAATAGGGGAATTGCATTGTGAGTCCATAGTCGACTTCCCAGATTTCTTCAATAAACCCATAGTATGATTTTTTTTCCTCGAGGAATCCATTGCCTCTACTTGGACGCCGTTGTTTTGAGTGACGGTCTTACTATCATGGGCTTTTGTACTAATATTAACGCCAGATTTTCGTAATCTACTCGGAGAAGAAAGAGAAAACCGACACAGAGAAGAAGGAGCGATTCGAGTCGGATCGGTTACGCTATCGGACCAAGCCGAGTATCGGACCAAGTGCTATGTCATGTCTATCATGTCTCGGACACGTTAAGCCCTGGCGACGTGATCGTCGCCTATCATGTCTTGGATGATCTAGATATGGCGTCTCAATTCTATCTCGCCAGCGGTAAACTCGCTTTAGGGTTCATTGCCGACGATGATCGAATTATTTTGCTTATTTAGATCCTTCAAGGCATATACCATCCCCAAAAGCGATCGATGGCTTGATTGTCTTTGTGTTAATTCTCGATTCACACTTTGCGTTGCTATCGACCCTAGTCGTGTTTTGAGATCTAATTCAAAGCCTGTTTTCGATTGTAATTAAGGATACTGCCGGGGTTGCAGCCGGTCTTACCTAATACATGTGATTACTTTATGTTTTTTATGTGTATTTCCCACTTGTATGAGTAAATTGACAAGATATAAATATGTTTGTCACAGATTGTTCTCAGGATCTTACTGTGATCAGTATATTTATATCGGCCGATTGGCTTGTACAAGTTTGCACTAGAGTATTAGCTATGTATTTACTTCCTATATCCTTCATCGGCCGATGTCATCAGATTGACATGAACATATTAATGAAGGCCGATGAGGGTAGATCTGTATATTAATTCTATTTCATTGTAACCTCAAGTAGGCCGATATAGCCTTGCCTTATCGGCTGGGCTCTCACGATGCGACATCGGCTTATTGGCCGATCGGCCATCGTTTGCTAACATGGTTTACTTGTTTATTCTTGTTGATTGAAGATCAAATCAACTGGCACGCCCTACACACACCTAGGCAAGCCATTGGACCTGCACTGGAGTTAAGCAGATCTCCCAGGCTGCCGTGGTAACGTGGAACCCGCTTTGACACGAAGTTGGGTCGAAATTCTGCGCCAACAACTAAACATGTATCCATTAATGTCATATCCCTGCCAAGAATTGACTGTACTTGATGGACCACATGACAACCGCTTCATAGTTATTTCATCGGTAGTTTCTTCATCCGGTAAATTTAGTTCTCGCAACCAATCTATGAAGAGACGCTTGTGTTCTACCATATCCACTCATTTGTACGTCCCTTATTGTTAACTCTTAGTAGTTTGAGGCGTTGCTCGATATAAGGATCAACAATAGCAAGCTGATGAAGAACGCTGAAGTGATCCCTCCGTATGGGCACAGTTCCGTACGTAGCCCTTCAAAACAGTTATGTAACGCTTGTAGGACCACATTTGATGTAGGTACAACGTGCCAAGTGCAATTATCTGGGGCACTATGTGAACCATGAGGCGCTCCATCATATTAAAATATGATGGAGGGAAACACATCTCAAGTTGGCATTGGGTCTCATGTGAGAATGTACGAAGACGTGTTAACTTTTCAGGATTGATGATTTTCTGTGAGACTGCATTGACAAAGTAGCACATCTTTGTAATAGCAACCTTTAAATGTTCCGGTTTAATGACCCTTATAGCAATGGCGAGAAACACGGTGAGCAAGACATGACGGTCATGTGAATTATAACTGGATACCGACAAATCTTTTATGGAGACTAGTTGTCTGATGTTTGATGAGAAACCTATGGGCACTTTCACATCGTGAAGGGATTTGCAAAATGTCTTTTTCTCCTCGGGTGTTAGTGTGAAACAGGCTGGTAGGAGATAAACTTTGCCATTCTTCTCTCCTTCTTGAGGGTGTAGCTCTTCCCTCAATCTCATTTCTACTAGGTCAGTATGATATTCAAGACCATCCTTTGTCTTGTTTGGTATGTCCAGCAATGTTTCAATGGTGTTGTCGAACACATTTTTTTCTAGATGCATGACATCCATGGTATGCCGAATCTCTAGATCTTTTTAGTACGATAGGTACTTAAAGAAAATAGAATGCTTCTTGAATGAGGGAGGGAGCTCATCATCTGGTTTCTTATGCTTTGCCCCCTTTGAAGATTTCTTAGTCCCTTTTCCGAACACACATTCTATTTTCTCTACCATGCCACATACTTTTTGCACGCATGTAGGTTTTGTTAGAGGATTATTCTCTTCGGTACCATTGAATTTTGATGTCATCTTGCGGTACTTTGGATCTTTGCATAAGAACCATCGGTGCCGCAAGTAAACAAGCTTGTTGGAACCTGGGAGGTACCTGCAGTACGTTCCATTCAAGTAGATCACATATCCTGTTTTCCCTTTAATCTGTCCCGAAACTGAAAATATGATGGGGTAATCGTTAATGGTAACTGAAATGATGGCCTTCAGTGTGAAGTATTGTCTTAAATACTCGTCCCACACTTTCAACCATTCATTCCATAAATCTGTCATATCTTCCAATAATGGTTTAATAAATACATCAATATCAATACCAGGTGTTAACAATAAAATTTGGTAAAGATACACCAAGATAGAGTAAGATGGAGCTAGATCCAAAGCGGGTTTGAAGGGATAAAGTTGTTTCCAAAAACAGGGCAGCGCATTGGCTGGAAGCCGTATCGGCCGATATGGAATCGGACTCGGTCAGCCGATACGGGCAACCTAAGTTTGTGTCAGGTTCGGAAGAGAACTTGAAGATGTTGCCAACCAAGGATTGAGTCCAGAGGAGGCAATTGTATCTATTAATTAGGAATAAAAGTTAGTTATTTCCTTTTACAATTTCGTGGTAAGAGTCCACCTAGGACTTGTTCGTTTAGGCAAGTTTTGAGTAGTGTCCGATATGGACAAGGTTTGTATGTTCGGGTATAAATATATGCCCAGTGTCTTGTTAGAAAACAACAACAGTTCAATACACTATCGACGCATCACCACAATTTTACTTTTACTTTCTTGACGAGTTCTTGTTTTGAGTTGGGCTGCATCGGTTTCGATTTTCAATATGAGGTATGGGTTGTTACATCAGCTTGTATCGGTGGATTAGTGTATCATTTTAGATGCTTTAATCTATTTTGTACAACTATTGGTTATCATATATCTTAGCTAATCTAAATCGATGACTCGATTTACTTGTCTCGGCCAAGCCTTACTTAAGGTTTTGTTAGTATCGGCTAAATCATCCCATTGGTCTAGATTAGCTAGGGTATCCACCACCCCGAAAATCAGTCAAAAGCTTGATTGTTTAGGCTCTATGCTTCTTTTCATACTTTGTGTTGCATTAGCCCTAGTAATGCTTAGAATCATAGAAACTAACCTGTTTCTTGATTGCCATTAGGAGTTTCATCGGGGTTTTAGCCGATCTTACCTGATATAATTGTTTAGTTTTGTTTAAATTTCTTTAATCATGCTTTTCATGTTACATCTGCCCCTTATACAAACATGTCACACTATTTAAATATATCAAGTTTGCTCTTGATATATTTGGCTAGATTGACATTCTTGTATAAGACTGTATTGGAGTATTAGCCGATACAGTATCTTTTCTAAACCTAAGTATGGTATTGTAACACCCCGGCCCAAGGCATAATAGGATTGATAGGATACTCATGCTAACAACTTGTAACTTTTTTTCCGGAAGCCCATCTCCAAAGAACTCTAAAGTTAACTATTTAAGCTGCTAGATGTAAGCGGGCCCGGCCTCGTGGAGGTGGGACGTTACAGTATGGTATCAGAGCCAGGCCCGGCCTCGTGGAGGTGGGATGTTACAGTATGAGGACGTCGATCTCTTAAGGGGGTGAGGATGTAAACATACGGACGTGGCCAAGAGGGAGTTCCTGGCTTGGGGTTGATCGACGAGGACGTCGATCTCTTAAGGGGGTAAGGATGTAACACCCCGGCCCAAGGCATAATAGGATTGATAGGATACTCATGCTAACAA
Source organism: Oryza officinalis (assembly GCA_008326285.1). NCBI lineage: Eukaryota > Viridiplantae > Streptophyta > Magnoliopsida > Poales > Poaceae > Oryza > Oryza officinalis. The sequence continues at coordinate 59,127,719 of BDMV01000002.1, read as the reverse complement.
GTTGCAACTTCTTTTCCAGAAGAACTCTAAAGTTAAGCGTGCTTGGCCTGGAGAAATCTAGGGATGGGTGACCGACCGGGAAGTCTTTCCCGGGTCGAGTGAGGACAAAGTGCGCAGAAAAGACTGGTGTTGGTTTGTGAGGGCAGTCTATGTCCTATCTAAGCTGCTAGATGTAAGCGTATCATCGGCTATGATATAAACAATTATAATCTTAGCTCATAGATTACATGTTTGATTACATCTACAGTTGATCGAACATATTTTAGGCTTACTCAATTTTATCTATCTTACACCTCATAGCGAAATTCGGTCAAATTGCATCGGCTAGGGTTAACACGATACGTCCTCGGCTCAAGCGGCCGATCGGCTATCATAATCTAATTTGTTTTATTGTATATCTTGTTGGTTGCAGGATCAAACCAACTGGCACGCCCTGAACCCGAAAGAAAGATTTGGACCTGCACTGAAGCTAAGCAGAACTCCCAGGCCGCCATGTTTTCTCATTAACACCAAGCTGTTGGGATCCTTGTATCAGGACACAGAGTAAAACGTATTTTCACTTCCGACAAAGCCAGGTAGGCAGATTGTACATGATGAGAAGCACTGGCCAAGTGCTATGTGAGCTGCTCATGTCTCCAAAAGGATTAACTCCATCGGTACTCAGGGCAAACCTAATATTCCGTGGATCTTTAGCAAATTCTGTGTTCTTTGCATCAAAGCTTATCCACTGACGAGCATCCGCTGGGTGTCGGAGCATCCCGTCTTTCTTGCGCACTTCTTGATGCCAGCGCATTAGTTTTGCATCTCGGAGGTTTGACTACAAACGCTTAATGCGGTTTTTCACAGGAAGTTACCACATCATAAGCTGCAGGATTTTTTTTCTTAGTTTCCTTGAATGTGTTAGCCTCTTCTAGGCAAGTGTTGTTATTTGATTTGTACCGGCTAGCACCGCATGTTGTGCATTTATCCAACGAAGCGTACTCTTTCCTACACAGTATGCAGTGGTTCACACACGCATGAATCTTTTTCACACCAAGAGAAAGGGGACAGATGAGTTTCTTCGCTTGATATGTGTTGGATGGTAATGAGTTGGGCTTCGGCAGCATGGTTTTAAAAAGTTCAAGAAGACTGTCGAAACTACTATCAGACCATCCATATCTCGCCTTCAACCTCATAAGTTCAAGAACTGACCGTAATGTTGAAAACTCACTGTCATAACCCTTTGACTCATCGTACAAAACACCTTCGCTACCTTCTGTAGAGCTTCAAAATTATCTAAACCCCTATCCGATCCAATTAGCATCACATGTTCTGCATGGTGTAATATTATAATCACCATAACTATCACCATCAGCATACTCCATGTCATCAACATCCGACCGATCTTCTTTGTCATCAGGTTTCACTTGATGCTCACCATAATGTCTCCATATTACGTAGTCATCCATAAATCCACGAATCACTAAGTGCTCCATTACACTTGTAACATATGTTCATACTTTTTCATTCTTACAATCAGCACATGGATAATGTATCTCCCTCGTATTGTTGTTTTCAGCGTGCGCCTTGACGGTATCAATAAATTTAGATTCTTCATCTGTATATGACAGCAAAAACCTCGGCGAATGATACATCCATTGGCGCCTGTCCATATCTCTGAAAAATTTTTATTTACAACTATATTAAAGAAAATCTTAACAACAAATATTTGTAACAAACTTAAGTTCACTCTAAAAGACAGAGAAATATTAATAACTAAGGGATGGTGATATATGAATTTATCATAAACATAATACACTTATTTTTTGTACATAGATATAGGGGATGGAAATTTTTCTCTCTCCTATCTAGATCTATCTAGATCTAGGAAATGGATGAGAGCAAAATACATCATTTTGGGCAATTAAATTATCACATTCAACCATTAGAGGATGAGAGGACCATAAGGCATCAAGGAGTATACATAAATCCAACACAATCATATTATAGGAAAGTAAAAAAAAGAAAGGAAAAACATTGTGCTTTTTCTTCACTATTTTGCATGTATAGATCCATCACAAAGGAAGGTTTAAAATTATAAAAAAGATACGTAACAAGAATGAAAAGGCATGGATCTAACCACTGTAAAAAATCCCTCGAAGATTTAAAGTTCAAAACCTTCTCTCCTATATTTTGGTTGTTTTCAGAGAAAGAAACTACGTATGAACGAACAAGTGCTTGGGAAGGAAAAAAGCTATATAGCCTTATTTTTGCAGACGGACTACCTGTGATAATTGCAGGTGGCATCTTATGTTGTCCGCTTGCGAAGATTTTCGCAGGTGTCGTCTTATGTCGTCCGCCTGCAAAAATATATCTTTGTAGGCGGACGACGGTCTTGCCCCTAGTTGCTATTTTCGTAAGCGGTCATTTGGCTCCGAGAGTCATACCCGCCTGAAAAAAATACCATTGTGCGAGAAAATTGGTTTTCTAGTAGTGCCAGATGTGAGAGAGAAGTAAAGGTAGGCACATTATATTTTCGTCCGTTCAGGAGGCATATGGTATTCTAGTGTAGAACACCACTTGAGAATATAGTGACAATTTTGTGAATCCCATTTATAAGATGGTGTTTTACCAAAGCCCACTTTTAACGATGTCATAATCTCACATTTTCATAATTAAAAGACGGTTAACATTTTCAACATGTATTTATACCGTGAATTTCATATCTGAACTACAAATTTGTTATATTTATTGTAATTTTAAAGTATACTACACTATAAATCTCAAATCTTATACATTGTAGTTTTCTCATATGGTCAAGAAAATCACATTTTTTAAAGCAAAGTCACAAAAAAGATAGCACGCGGAGAATCAAACTACACGGATTATTCTGACGGCAAACCTCCCAATCCGAAAAGCATGGCAAACTAATCGCAAATCAGCCTGTAAAATCACCATCTAAAATAAGATTAAAGAAAATATGGCGTCATATGTATAGCAAAACTGTTCTTCTCCACATGACATCATATATAATCTTCCTCGCAGACATGGCTAAGCAGCACCGTTACTGAGCAACAGGTTGCTACACCCTTTCTCCACCATAGAGATGAATGAAACCCACGGTGACACGCAGATAATTTCTTTTTTAGAAAAAAAAACACTGACGATCTTGGGATAATTTTCCCATGTACTGCTACTATGCACAAACACGAAGGCAAAGCATTGGATGGCCAAACACATGATCACCGCCGTACCCAAGAAAGTGATTAGTAATTCATTGGTGAAGGGCATGCACAAATTAATCTTCAACCAGATTGAAGGGGAAATCTACAATGCAACACACAAGTGTAGGCGCGCTTGAAACTATAGTTGATAACAGCCACTCCGAGTCTCATACAATATATATTAATTTGGGTCTTGGAAGCCGGTGACACAAACAACTAAGCATGCGCACATCCAGGTGTAGCGGATGATCGACACTGCATCTGAATTAACAAAATACTTACGCACTACCGGAATGCATGGAAAGCCAAGTCGGCGGATCAGAGTGAGTTGTTGTTACTCCGGCCACTTGCTAGAGACTCTTGCCGGAGCTGGACAGCCAACCCAATTAATAATGGTCCCCAACCCAATGGCTGCCCAGCCCGCTGCTCTGCCTCTGCTTAATTAATTACTTAAGCTGCTGCTTTCTGATCAAGTGGATGAGCTTCTTCGGTGGGAGGTCTGCTTGTTGGTAGGCTGCTGCATCAGAGCAGCCATCTCCGTCTTAAGCTGCATAGGATATATATATATATATATATATATATATATATATAAAATAGTGCATTACTATAATAATTTATTATTATTACACTATACTGTAGTAAAAATCAAAGTACTAGATGAAAACCTGCACCTTGTTGCAGGAATTTAGCATGATAATAACAAAAATAACATGTAAGAAAGCTAGACAGCATACACTTATATAATTTGCATCTTTTATTGATCGTTGGAAAATACTATAAATCATTAAACTGATGTGGTTTATGATAATTTAAATAATATATAGATTGATAATCCAAAAGCAAAAATAAAAATAAGATGACGTGGCTTCAGGAGTGAAGAAAATAAGAAAGATAATTAAGGCCAAACATTAATCATAGTGCTAAAAACCTAAAGTGATGTAGCTTCATGAGAAATGAGAAAAAAGAGAACACTTAGAACTAAATGAGGATGAAATATGTATGTATATAGGATATTAAAGAAAATGATGGATAAATATATATTGAAATATTATATAAGTGATATGGAATGATGATTCAGCCTATTTGGATTTTAAAACTCTAAAATATAATAAATTAGAGAGTTTGCAAGATATAATAAATTGTTCGTGGATGATGTGACATCATGTATGTTGAGCTAATGTATATAGATTAGGGAAGGGAACACGAAGTTAACTTGTTTGCAGTGCTTCTTGAGCTTGAGATTCTCATTCACCAGCCGGCGAACTTCCTTCTCCAGCTCCTGCACATACGCCTATACATCCATCCACGCACATATGCTCATGCAATTAGCTAACTAGTGTGGAACCAAATACCAATAGCATATATAATAGATTACTCCATCTATCCATCGGAGAGATTAATACTAGTACTATACTACTGTATATACTCTAGTAGTAGTATGATGAAATGGATTAGAGGAGTAATAAGTAGTAGCATTTCTTACCCTCTTCCTTGCCCTGGAGCGCAGCGCCGACTCCCTGTTCTTCATCATCCGGATGGTCTTGCGCTCCTCCTCTTCCTCGTCGCCGCCGCCGCCGCCGCCGCCACCGCCGCCGCCTATACCCACCTGCAGAAGCAGATCCAGCTCCTCGGCGCCGCCCACGCCGAGGGATAGATGGGGAGCACCATCGGCGGCGCTGGTGCCGGGGCTGGAGATGGAAAGGAAGGAGCTGCAGCTGCTCAGGCTTAGCTGCGGGCTGCCCACGCCGCCCAGCTGCTCCGCCATGCCTAAGCTATTATTATGCCTCTTTTCTTTTTCTTCTTTTAGCTAAGCCAGTGTGAGACTGTGAGTCTAGACTATTCCTCCTCCTCTGGTACTACTCCAACAATGTTCAAGCCAGCCACAGCAGCAGTAGTTATTCCGGTCGGCTTGCTGGATGGATGACGATGATGCCAATAATAATGTGGACTTTACGTGTGGGCTACACGAGTTTTTTATCCAACTTTTTCAACTCATATTTTTTTTCGTGTACATGTTTTTTAAATTGTTAAACGGTGTGGTTTTTGTAAAAAGTTTTTATACGAAAGTTATTTAAAAAAAATCATATTAATCCATTTTTTTTAAAAAATTAATAAATACTTAATTAATCATTGCTAATAAGTCGTTCCGTTTTCCGTGCGAAGGGAATATTTTCCCAAACCTAAGGAACTCAGGTGGAGTTTGGATAGTTTAGCCCCTGTCACATCGAATGTTTATATACTAATTAAAAGTATTAAACGTAGACTAAAAATAAAACCCATTTATAACCTTGGACTAATTTGCGAGACGAATCTATTAAACCTAATTAATTCATGATTAGCCTACGGAATGCTGCAGTAAACATGTGCTAATTATGGATTAATTAGGCTTAAAAATTTGCCTCGCGAATTAGCACTCATTTATGCAATTAGTTTTATTATTGGTCTATGTTTAATACTCTTAATTAGCACTCAAACATCCGATGTGACATCATCTAAAAATTAGTCCCTGTATCCAAACGCTACCTCAGCCAACTCAGCCTTAGGCTATGTTCAGTCCAACTCATCTGTGCACGTTTTTCAAAGATACGTTTTTTTAAAAAAAATTTATACAAAAGTTACTTTAAAAAATCATATTAATTTATTTTTTAAAAATAAATTAGCAATTACTTAATTAATCATATGTTAATGAGTTGTTCCGTTTTACGTGCACAGAAGATAAGTTTTCAATCTCACCAAATGAACCCAACCTTAGTAATGAAGCAATACCTACCTAAACGCTAAACTCTAGACCCTAAATCCTAATCGAGTAGCTGCATGCTACTCCTAGATGCTTCCTCCCTTACAAAATAAACGAATTTTTCCATATACATTTGTAATACTCATAGCCCGAGCAAGCACACAATAACTTTGCTGGAGCAGACAATAACTTTGGTTTTTCATTAACACGTTTTCCAAGCAGTATGTTTTTCTATAAATTTTCTCTACTCAATAATCATATGGTAACAGTTTATCTTGTTTTACGTGTCGCTAATTCGAACAACCTCAAATCTTCACTTAGGGTGTGTTCAGGAGAGGGATTTGGAACCTCTCCCGTGCACACGAAAAATAGAATGGCTCAATAGTACATGACTAATTAAATATTAACTTAAAAAACTTAAAAATGAATTAATATGATTTTTACAATAATTTTTCTATAACAACTTGCCTATAAATTTTTTTAACAAATAGCGTGCACACGAAAAACAAGATAGTAGAAGATGTGAACCCTAACTTCTAAGCACACCCTTACTATTCATGTCCTCTAACTTTGTGCCTTTTTTATGTGCACTTGAGCCTCACGAGCAAAGATAGAGATGTCATTGGAGGGTTATTTCATGTTTTCTGCGAGGAAAATTTTTCATCCGGATGGTTACAATTGATTCTCCATGAAAAATCAAATGGGGAAACAAGTCCCCATCTCGGGTCTGGTGGGACAGGGATGATCCTTCGTTCCCGTTAACTATGTAGACCTAATTAACGGGCATAAATGTTCAAATCCAATATAAATTTGCATGTCTAAGGTCTAATCGTATCATGATTAGTGGACGAATGACAATATTATATTCTTTTCATCAGAGGAGGATCCAAGATTACTTTGAGAGGGCTCATCTTTTTTTTAGCTCCTTTAGCTAATCCTCCTACTTGTCTTCCTCTCTCCTCATGCATGGGGATCCAACGGGGTACGAGAGCTTGAGCCCTCCCGGCACCCACTCTTAGATCCATCCATGCTTGTCATGTGGACTAGTAGATATATGCTAGTATATATTGATATAAAGTGTGAATGTTATTTATTATTTATATGTATGATCTGAGGTGTAAATATTTTTTAAGTTGCAACGGGCCGAAGACCAATGAAGATTGATTCCTTGTGCAGGGATCGTGATGGGAATAATATTCCCCGTTACAGTTGATGGGTTTGAAAATTACTTAGGATGTGTTTGGATGGAGGGATAGGCTGGGATAGGATATGGCCGCCCAAATTTTGGAGGTGTTTGGATGGTGGGCTGTCCTGGGATATGGCCACCACCTAGGGAATATTCCCTCCAGATGCCGGCTCTGTGCATCCGGCCAATTCGGCCGGACTGGGCGGCCCAAGACCGCGTCGCGCACGTGGAGAGCAGAAGAGGTCGGGTTCCCTCACCTCCTCCCATCCTTATCTCCCATCCTTATCCTTTGGTTCACAGTGGCAAACCCTAGCTCTCCTCCCTCATTCGGCGGCTCCAGGCCGGGCGGCGGCGGCGGCTCCAGGCCGGGCGGCGGGGCTGCAGGTAGAAGGCGGGGGCTGCAGGCGGCACGGCAGCGGCTGCAGGCCGGGCGGAGGCGGCTCCAGGCCAGGCGGCGGCGGCTCCAGGCGGCGCGCGGCGGCGGCTCCAGGCCAGGCGGCGACGGCGGCAGGCCGGGCGGAGGCGGCTCCAGGCTAGGCGGCGGCGGCTCCAGGCCGGGCGGCGGGGCTGCAGGCGGCACGGCGGCGGCTGCAGGCTAGGCGGCGGCGGATCCAGGCGGCGCGGCGGCGACTGCAGGCTGGGCGGCGGCGACTGCAGCCGGCACGGCGGCGGCTCCACTCGGCAGCTGCGGCGGCGAGTAGAAACAACATCCCTCTCTTTGCATTCCTCCTCGTTTGAAGGTATACTACAAATTTGAGCATAGTTCTTGTTTTTTGGTGATTGATTTGTTCGGATCTAAGTGCTATAGTAATTTCTAAGCATGGGCATGAATGATTATAGAGTGCTATAGTTGCTATTTTCTGATATTTTTTTCAGATCTGAGTGCTATATGTTGTATGACTCAATATATGTGTGCATGAATGTAGTAGACCTGATTTGGTCAAACTTTGGCATTGTAGATGGACAGCAGAACACGGTTTCTGATTTATGCGGCTGCATCATATATGTTGTTGTCAATGATGGCTATGGTTATCGAGTCTAGAAATAAGAAAAGGAAAAGGGTTCCAAGGAGAGAAGGGATTACCTATGGGCCAATAGATGAAAGAGATAGGAAAAGATTTGATTATCTCAATGACAAGATTTGGAAAAACGATACCATCTGTGTGAACATGCTAAGGCTTAAAAGAGCACCTTTTTTTCGTTTTTGTAAACTTTTTAGGGATCGTGGCTTGCTTGTGGATACTATACATATGCCTGTTGAAGAGCAAGTGGCTATGTTTTTACATACAATTGGGCACAATGTTAGAAATAGGGTAGTTGCCACTAATTTTTATAGGTCCGGTGAAACTGTTAGCCGATATTTCAACCTAGTCCTTCATGCTGTTGGTGAGCTGAGAAAGGAATTAATAAGGCCACCCTCAATAACGACTCCATCAAAAATATTAGGGAACCCAAGGTGGGATCCTTATTTTAAGGTATGATCCACAACTAGTTGTACACCATTATTTGTAGACGTAAAATTATGCCCATTTAAATTTTTTACCTTTTTGTGTTCACCAAATAGGACTGTATTGGAGCTATTGATGGCACACATGTACGAGTCTCTGTTACCAAAGATATGGAGCCTTCCTTTCGTGGTAGGAAGGATCATGCTACTCAAAATGTAATGGCAGCTATAGATTTTGACCTTAAGTTCACATATGTGTTGGCTGGTTGGGAGGGGACAGCACATGATGCTGTAGTTTTACGTGATGCTATAGAGCGTACAGATGGCCTTCGTGTCCCACAAGGTAATGTAAGTCCAACTTGTGCATAGAAAAATTATTGACAACAACACATTTCACCAACTTGTCCTTATATGTTAGGAAAATTCTACCTAGTTGATGCGGGATATGGAGCAAAACCTGGATTTTTACCCCCTTTTCGTGGTGTGAGGTATCACTTGAATGAGTGGGGGACTAATCCTGTACAGAATGAGAAGGAGCTATTCAATTTGAGGCACTCATCTCTTCGGGTGACCGTTGAGCGTGCTTTTGGGTCTCTCAAGAGGAGGTGGAAAATTTTAGATGATGCTACTCCATTTTTTCCCTATCTAACTCAAGTGGATATTGTGGTAGCTTGTTGTATTATTCAGAATTGGATTATAGAAGATGGTGGTGATGATTTTATCATATCAGAGGAAGAATGGATAGCCAACTACAATTATGCAACATCAAGAAGTGGGCAAGCTATTGAGCATGCATACATGGTTCAGTTTAGGCAGAATATCGCAGACCAAATGTGGGAAGATCGTCAAGCTCACCATGGAAATTAAAAATTTTAGATTTGTAGTCTATGTATTTGTATGGAACTCTACGACTTATATACTCCTTTTTAAGACTTATGTATTTGCTGACCTGTATTTGCAAGCTGAAATTTATTGTTTGCTGAAATTTGTTTGCTTGCTGATATTTTTAGTGGTTGCTGAAATTTAGATGCAAGCTGAAATTTATTTGTTTGCTGAAATTTGTATTGGTTGCTGAAATTTGTTTGCTGAAATTTATATGTTTGCTGAAATCAATTTCTTTATACATGCTAGGCAATGGAGGGAAGTGGACAAAGTGATAAGAGTGGACATGTTACATGGACATCTTCAATGTCTACCTACATGCTTGAATACCTCGAGGGTATTGTTGCTAGTGGGAACAAAACTACCTCGGGGTTTAAGCAAGTCCACTTGAAGGCTTGTGCTAAAGCTTTGAATGACCACTTCAATATTAATTTGACTTCAGATCAGATTACTAATCACATTAGGACTTGGAAAAGAAAATATTCTAAGATAGCTGAGCTGAGAAAGTTAAGTGCTGCTCTTTGGGATGATGACAATTTTATCATATCACTTGATCATAAACATTATGCAGACCACATCAAGGTATGCCACAACCACACTTACACCATTTTATTGTTACCTATAGTGGTTGCTGAAATTTGTAGTGGTTGCTGAAACTAGTAGTGGTTGCTGAAACTAGTAGTGGTTGCTGAAATTTATAATGGTTGCTGAAACTTGTATTGGTTGCTGAAATTTGTTTTATTATTAAACCATGTTGTAGGATCACAAGGCTGATACTGAATATCTGAACAAACCTATTCACAATTATGGCAAGATGCTTGTGATATTTGGTAATAGCTTGGCTACAGGGAAATATGCAAAAGGATCAGGTGATCCTCTAGCCAATGAATCTATTGCCATTGATGATGATGAAGAAGAAGAAATTGGTATTGGAAGTGCTGCAGCAACTGGATCAGCTAGTAGAGTTCATGCCCTTAATGAGGAGAATGGTGCATCATCTTCAGCACCCAAACCCAAGAAAGCAAAGACTGCTGCTGCAATTGAAGAAGGACTGATAGGCGCATTTAAATCTGTTGGTGACAAGCTTGCTGGAGCAATAGTTCAAGCTGGAAAAGAGGCTGCAAAATATAACAAAGAGCTGCCCGATAACCTGTATGAGAGTGTGCATAGCATTCCAGGGTTTGAAGATACACATCTTGCTCATTATCATGCACACCTAGTTGACAATCCTCCAACTGCAAGGGTGTTTGTTACCCTTGAATTTGCTCACATGGTCACTTGGGTTGCAAGATATATTGCCACCATTTTTAATGGGTGACAATGGATGGTAAGTGAAATCTGAATTGGCGGTTCTGCATGTCATATTCAGAAATTTATAGAGTACACACCTTACTTATCCATGTTGATTCATGTAGCAAAGTGTAAATTAAATTACTCTGAAAAATAAGGTCCTATTGTATTGAAACCAACTCTATTCCTTTTGTACTAAATGCTACAATCGGTTTAGTACATGAATCTTAATCATATGATGTGGTTCTAAAACCTGAAATTCTGAATCTCTAGTCCTGTACTGAAATGGAGTAGTTCTGACAAAATAAACCATAATAGATTGTTACATGCATGCAATTTATTACAATTGTCAAGTTCTGAAATCTAAAGTTGTCAAACTCTAGTTCTGATTGTGCTCAAGTTTTGAAATCTTAAATTGAATAGTGACTTAAGTTCTGGAACATGCAGGAGGAACACCGCTGTTCAGAGTGAAGACATCTTTTGGAGCAAGCGCTGCTGTTGGATCTTATGTTATTGAATCTTTGCCTGAAACTTTTACGGTTCTACTTAGACATATTTTTGATGGGTTTTAATGCTCATTGATTCAGATTTCCAGTAGTATGTAGACCCTATTTTTGTTGATCAGTAGACTCTATTTTTGTTGATCAATTTATTGACAATGACTTGTATGTATTCGGTTGTCATTCAGTAGCAAATTTCTATGGATTAGGGGAAGCAAACTTCTATGGAGTCAGTTTATTCCAAATCGTGTTGTGCGTTCTGGAAATTTTCGGAGTTGTCCGAAAATCATTTTTGGAACTTCCGAAAAATTACAGAACCAAGTTGTGCGTTCTGAAAATTTTCGGAGTTGTCCGAAAATCATTTTCGGAACTTCCGAAAAATTACAGAACCAAGTTGTGTGTTCTGGAAATTTTCGGAGTTGTCCGAAAATCATTTTCGGACCTTCCGAAAAATTACAGGTAGGAGGTATTCTCACCATTTCTATCCAAAAGGTGATGACAACACTCATCCATCCTACCAAACAATAGATTGGCTCACCATATCCACCTTTTGTCCATCCAACCAAACAAAAACTTGTCACATCCCATCTACTCAACCAAACAAAAAACTGGATGGCCATATCCCTAAAAAAACTGGATGGCCCAATCCCATTCACCCTGACCACCATCCAAACACATCCTTATATCCTTATATGAGAGGGCAGGGACAAGGATGTATTTCCCGGCGTGAGAATTCCCTGTTGCCATCTCTAATGCCGAGGTAGTCTCATGAAATAGGATCCTGTAATTAGTAGTAGCGTTGGTTCTAGAAAATTTTTTTACATATTGTGTCTATTTTATGCTCTACGTATTCTTAGCACCAATCTTACCCTATTTTTTCAAGTTTACTCAGTTTGCCCTCTTTTTCAAAATTAGAATTATCGTTTGATCCATTTTCACTACACTATTAGGGTTTAATTTAGAAAAAAGAAAAGAATTGTATTTATGACCACTAACTGACCAAAATATCCTTGAGTACACTTCAACCCTATCTCGAATTTCTCATCCAGTCCCTGATTCATCTTGGCAGCATGGCTGCTAGCGCTAGCAGCGACGGCATGCGGAGGTAGCTGCGACAGCGCGTGGCCCTCGGCTGACCCCGACAGCGTGTGACCCTCGGCGACCCCAGCGCCACGTCGTGTGAAGCCATTGCCGCCATGTCTGATCCCTACGTCACACGAAGATGCCACCATGGCTGCTAGCATTTTTTTGGTTGATTTTAAGTGCTTTGCATGTGGCTGGGTGTTAGGAGCCTCCTGGGATTCACTCAATTAACTGGAATAGTAGATGAATACGCATACAAGTTTCTCTCGATCCAACAGGATCGAGCCACTGCCGCCAATGTCTCCGCATAATTCCAATACCTAGTTCGCGTTCTCTGCTTCTCCCTTTTCTTCTTATATTACAGACNACCCCCCCCCCCCCCCCCCCTCTCTCTCTCACCAGCCAGCGACCGCTAATCTGGCGAGCGAAGGCCTAACCACGTGGCCCATTCTGGCCCATCGACTCTAAAGCATCTAGTCCCTGTTGTTAATTTTGGTAATTAATGACAAGCGCTAATTATGAACTAACTATTTTATTTGAGTGACATAAATTGAGTTAGGACCACATGATATATATGCCAAGGATGATTACCACGGATTAAAATTAACGGTGTAAAGCAATGTAATGAAGGTGGTAAATCTAGCCTTTTTATTTTAATCAATCGAGGCGTTGGTGTTGGCGCAGAATTTCGACCCGTCCAGCAACCAAACGGGTTCCGCGTTACCACGGCGGCCTGGGAGATCTGCTTAACTCCAGTGCAGGTCCAAATGGCTTGCCTAGTCGTAAGTAGAGCGTGCCAGTTGATTTGATCTGCAATCAACAAGATTAAACAAGTAAACCATGTGAGAACCGATGGCCGATCGGCCGATAGGCCGATGTTGCATCGTGAAGGCCTGGCCGATAGGGCAAACCTATATCGGCTTACTTGAGGTAATAATAAGATAGAACTAATAAAGTAGATCTAATTTCATCGGCCCATGTTATCATGTTTATAGCAAATTACTGGAATCGGCCGATGATGGTAGCACGAAGATAAATACACTAGCTAATACTCTAGTGCAAACCTATACAAGCCAATCGGCCAATATAAATATACCAACCACAGAGAGATCCTGAGAATACCCTGTAATCAATGTATTTATATTCACCAATCCGCCTGCATAAGTGGCAAACACATGCAAGAACATAAAATAATCACATGCATTAGGTAAGACCGGCTGAAACCCCGACGCTATCCTTAATTACGATCAAAATCAGGCTTTAGGTTAAACCTCGAAACACGACTAAGGTCGATAGCAACTCAAAGTGTAGATCGAGAGTTAACATAAAGAAAATCAAGTCTTCGATCGCCTTTGGGGATGGTAAATGCCTTAGATAATCTAAACGAGCAAACCAATTCGATCATCGTCGGCAGTAAACCCTAAAACGAGTTAGCCGCTGGCAAGACAGAATTAGAAAACCGCATCAAGATTAGCTAACACACGATAAACGACGATCACATCGCTAGGGCTTAACGTGCCTAAAGCGACACGCTAGCCCCGACGATGCAGATCGTCGGGGACGAGTTCTTACCTCTGCTCTGGAGAAGCAAGAACTCGCCGGGAGTTAACCTCTTGCGAGGGTTGGCGATGCGCCGAAAGTAGATTGAACTGGTTTTTTGTGTGATTGATTTGAGAGAGAGAGTTTTTACATGTACAAACTATCGGGATATTTATACCCGAGGTTACAACAGAACCCTTGTAGGGCACGATCTTATCTACAACTAACAAACAAGTCCTTGCGGCAGACTTAAGCCACAGATTAGATCTACACTACTTAATTTACAAGATACAATTGCCTAAAACCGAGCTTTATCTCTATTTGGCAACTTCCTTGAAGCTTACTTCGAGCCCAGACCAAGCCCACGTTGACACTGTCAACTCACCACCCGCATCGGCCCACGACCAAACCAAATCCGTATCGGCCGATACGCTCTTTATAGCAACACCTCCCCAGTCCGATACGGTTACCGGGTCCGATACGAAGCCTGGTCCGACTCCAACTCAATCCTTCCTCTCTGCTTCGGTTTCCTCTTTCCTTTCCGAGTCGATTACCAAAATCCGTCGTTAACACATGCCCCCCAATTCCGCTTCATTATATAATGTGGCGGAATTAGCTCCAAGGAACTCATCGACTCCTTTGCTAGGTCTAATCTGAAAACCGCACAGATCCAGATTCGAACCCTTTCGCCGCCGATTCGACAAACCCCTCGTGTTCTTCAATTCCGGCGACCCCTCGGCGTCTCGTCAACATCGACCCCCTTCACAGCGACCCCTCGAACAACAACGATGGCCTCCGCCCCATTCTACGCCTCCGAGATCCCTGCGGTAAGTCAATTCCTTCAAAGTCCGCATTATTACCTTTTCCGCCGATTTCTCCAAGTTAGGTTTTTACTTTCTGTCCCCCTCAGGCCTTATATTTTCATCGTTGTTCTCACGATTTAGGTCTTCAAAAACCAAATCTTGATTCCCACCGACGATAAATCCCATCGCTTTCTCCTGGGCCCCATGGGCGACTGCGACCCAACCTGGCTAATCAACGCCGAAACAGACAGAATCCCTTTCAGGCAAGCCAAGCCCACTGTCTCGGCGTGGAAGCACACCTTCAGGTCATGGCCATCAAAGCTAAACGGATACAGGACCTGACACAAAAGGATCGCTGCCGTCAAACAAGTCCACTGGGACGAGATTGGAATCGGCCAATGCATAACTTTGTCCCTGGCCGATACCAAGAAGAACGAGCCACTAATGTCAGCTGCCAGCTATTTCTGGTCAAGTACCTTGAACGCCTTTATGTTCAAGCAAGGTCCGATGACCCCAACCCTCATAGATGTCAAGGTACTCACAGGACTAGACATCGACTCTGAGATTAATCCCTTCAGCCTCCTGATAAATAGCAGCCACAAACTGAAGACCAAGAAGATTGAAGGCTGGTCTGGGTACATTTCCGAACACATGGAACAAGGATCAGTCTCAGAGCGAGAACATGTAGCTTTCCTAACATTGTGGTTGGAAAGATTTGTCTTCTGCGGATCAACCTGCGGTCCTACCACAAATTGTCAACATCTGGCTCAGGCTTTGGTCAGCAAGAAGCAAATCCCTCTCGGCCGATACCTTTTAGGAGCTGTATATCGGCTACTCCATGTTTCCACACAAGACTTGATGCTAAAACAGACTGTGGCTCATGGAGGACCATGGTGGTTCATTCAACTCTGGCTAACCATATACACCAACACCATGGTTGATCGGCCACCTCTATCAGATTCTCGCTTCCCATCGAAATATGCCGATCACGAAGACCCCAGGAACAGAAGATGCATGTCCTACGGGGAAGCAGCCTCCGTCTACCCCGGCGCAGATCAATCGGCCAATGACATGGCTACATGGTTCATCCGTTTCTTCACCGGCCCTCCATCAGCCAAGATGGATATGTTTGTCTATACATCGGACCGAGACTTCGAGCTTCCAGATGATCTGCAACTGAGCTTAATAAATGATGACATGGAATCAAGGGAATTATTCATGATCGGCCTCACTCCATGTCTGCTCCCAGTAGGCGTCTTTCAGGGAAGGAGCACCAGCTTGTCCTATGAGTTTTACACCCCAATGACAGCTGCTAGACAATGCGGGCTCGGACAACTTCCCATTAGCTTGCATCTTCATAAGCTCCTAGAGAGCAGAGGCACAGTCCCATCGGCCCTGGTTATGAACAAAGCAATGGAAATCGAGCTCCCAAATCTTGGTGATTGCGATCGGCTGCATCTAAATGCCTTCGTGCACATTAGCTTCCAGACTTGGTGGCAAGAGTGGGCTGCTCACATCTTTCATCAATCGGCCAGGTTCTATGTGACAGAACTTATCCAAGGCATCAGCCCTCAAGTCCCAGATAAGCCGATTCCATCTGTGAGCAACAGTGGACGGAAGATCTTCTACGCTCAAGCCATAGCTCCATCGGGGTCAACCATCCTGGAATCCATCATCGGCCTCACTGCCCCAAAAGTGGCGTCACTTCTCCAAGGTCCGATGCCTAAAGAAAACCCCAAGAGAAAAGCGCCGGCCAAAGGCAAATCGCAGAAAGCCAGCAAGAAGGCTAAAACCGATGACCAGGCCGATGCCGTAGAGCTAGACCCCTCCTTGGAAGAATTCCTCGAAGAACAAGTGATGGAGGAGGAAGTCGATGCAGCAGCGGCCGATGCACACGAAGAAGAAAACCCATCGATCGAAACCACCCAAGAGCCATCGGCCGGAGCTGCAGAGATCCCACCGGCCGATGACCAAGATGATGCCCCGCAACCAAAAAGGACCAGACACGCAGTTCGCAAGGTCAACATAATCTCTTCTTTGTGTTTACATAATCTCCTTGTACCGTCACACTTTAACTTCATATCCTCTTCAGGCTGCGGTGTCGTCTGTGTTAAAGGAGAGAACCCAATTGGCCCCTTTGCCAAGAACCAAGAAAACACCTTTGCAACGGCGCGAACGAGCCAAGGCACGATTGAGAACCCCTTCTCCTTCTCCACCACCCTCTCCGACTGTCTCGGTAAGAGTTGATTTTTTTTTGCATTATTTTCTAATCATATAACCCTATTCACCAATTTCCTGCTTTTTCAGCCTAGGGCTCCATCACGTTCACCACATCGGCCAACCCCCTCGCCTACTATGTTGACAAAGCAAAGGAAGGCCGATGCAAGCACCACCGATGCTCCAACACAGGTAACCACGATTACCCTGATCCCCTTTCTGCCGATTCCTGATTAACAATGCTAACCTCGACCCATGTTGATATTTACAGAACCTAGCCGATATGTTCTCCTTTGATATCGGCCAGTTTCTTGATGATGAGGACAAGGAACTACCCAGCACAGCCAGGGCACCAATCTCTGATGATCTGAAGAACCGGCTGACCGATATCGCCAATCGGCTGGAGTCCTCGCTGGAGTACTTGGTGGAAGATTGTACCTCCATCAGGGTCAGGGTACAAGAAATTCAAGACGAACTGCCTGAAGACCTAATGGAGGTCCTAACACCGGCCATCTTCTTGGAGCAATACCGATTCAAGCTCAACAAAGCCAAAGAAAGACTCGCAGAGCGACGAGAGCGTGACCAACTGGAATCGGCTTTATCCGCCAGCAAGGCCCAAGTTAACGCTGACAAAACCAAGCTGGACGAGTTAGCGGTAGAGCCGATTGTCTTGAAGCACAAACTTGAAGAGCTCCGTCGCCTCGAGGCAGAGCTAGTATCGAAGCTGGAATCGACACGTCGAGAAATCCAAGAAGTCGAAGCCGGAATAGCTGCATCCCCTAAAGCCATAGAAGATCAGACGGCAAAGCTCAAGGCATCGGCCAAGTACCTCGCGACCCTAAGCAAATCACTGAAACCGATCCCAGGGACGATGGCCGACGATGCCCAGGCTATTGAAGACGTTGAGCAGATTCGCCGTAAAGCCATTGCTGCTATTGCAGACTTCATAGGGTGATGTAGCATATGTTATTTCTATAATGTATAACCATACACCTTATCGGCCATGCAGCCGAATTTGTTTTGAAAATTCTGTTGAAAATTCCAGCCTAACTTATTGCTTCTGAAATCCTATCACACATTATCGGCCGTGCAGCCGAATTTGTCTTGAAAATTCCAGACACATATATCTTTAATACGAACAATCTCATTATAAACAATCTCATCGGCCAGAGAGCCGAAGTTAATCGCCAAACTGAAAAATCCTTGAAAATTCTCATTATAAACAATCTCATCGGCCAGAGAGCCGAAGTCAATCGCCAAACTGAAAAATCCTTGAAAATTCCTGTATATATATATGCCCCCCAAATTTT